>CAHIKZ030004644.1:0-510000 GCA_903632075.3 Acanthosepion pharaonis | reverse complement strand
TTTGTACAGTGACAGCACGTTGCTCAGCCATACGCTTCTCTCGTTCTTCCTTTTCTTTCTGTCTCTCCATCTGTTTTTTTAAAAGAAATTATCATGTCAAAACAAGCCAAAAAGAACTAGTTTTCTGTTCCTCAGAAAAAAGAATAAAAGCTTCATAGTTGCTGTTGTTGATGAAATATAAGATGCTCTTCCCACCACCACAGATCTTATTTACATTCAACATTATAAAGTTAATCACTGTATACATTTGTGTATAAGCCGACTTCACATATAATGCAACTTGATTTTTTGGCACGAATTTTAACCTTTTCCCCCAAAAAAAAAAAAAAAAAAAAAAAAAAAAACTTACTTGTGTATAGTGCAACCTGTCACTGAAAAAGCATGATTTGTAACCTTTGTGTGACCCCTTATTTTTTGCATAAAAAACTGATCATAAAAACTTGCACTATACTCAATGATATATGGTAGACAAGATACAAGTACAGGTAGTCAGCAGCATCTGGATGAACATTAGCCTAACAGATCTCAGCTCTAGACATATACACATACAATTTTTGGCAAGGGGAAAAAGTGAGTCTTATATACCCTCACAACAGGCATGTGCTGTCAATAATTACTCAGAATAAGCAGTTTGTGACCTTTATGTAGTAAATCTACAAAAAATAAAATAGTTTGTATTTTATGCATAATAATCAAAGTAACCTTCATAATTTAGTTGGATTAGGTACATATTGTGCCAGAGAATAAAGATATAGCTGCTAATCTATTTTATTCAGAGTAGACACTGCATACCTTGCCTATCTAGACAGCACATCCCTACCTCACAGTAATAGGGAAGTATATAAGTACATATGAAATTTATTCTATTTCAAATATCAAAAAAGGTGTTAAATTTTCCCTCCAACTGCATAATTTGATAACTAATGAGACAATGACATCGACATTTTTACTATTTTTTCAAAGCTTTTTATTATACTGCATATTTTTGTCTAAAATGTTGAATCCATTTACAAGACTGAAAAATTATTAACAGAAGATATAAAATGTGAATTAATTTGGATTAACAATGTCAAACTCACAATAATCTGTTGTTGCTTTTGGTGCAGAGCCTCCCTTGCTTGTTCTTGCTGTTTGCGAACTTCTCTTTCCTGTTCATCAATCTGTCTTGCCCTGGCCACATGATACTGAGCCTGGCTCAGTAAATCATGACATTGTCTATAGGGGAGAAAATAAGAAACAATCTAAAAGATTTTTTTTACAAAACTCGGGATCCCAAAATATCTTAAAAATGGGATGTATCTGACTCGCTAAAAGAATGGAAAACATACAAAAGGCAAAACTCACTTTATTGCTAATATCGTACCTGCTTTATAAATTGATGGTTTGTAGCAAGAGCATGAAGCAAATAAATACCATTTTGCCAATCAGATTTACTCACTTTATTTCTGTGTCATATTTTGATACTAATTAAGGTATTTTTAATTGCGCTTCATTGCAAGAGTGCATAGACAATCCTGAATTCAGTGGTATTTAGAATCACAAAATCTGTACCGTTATATAAATCCATTAAAAGATGGATTCAGTTTTCCTAAAGATCTGTTAACAGTACCACCATTAGATTTATCAGCATAAACATGTCACTTTTGGTACTGGCTGCCATAAGCACCACCAAGAGTCACAAAGTCAGATTCATCTTTATTATTGAATAACGTCATCTTCTACAGTAGATGCTTTGGTCCCGATAAATTTGATTTAAAGCTGCTTTCATAGTCTCAAATTCTATTTTCCTATTTCAATTTTGCTACCCAATTTCAATATGTTCTTTCTTTTCACACTACAAAGTTAATCAACTTTAGGAGTCATTATTATAGATTTGTAAATACATATGTTATACATGATAGTTGGAGAGATTAGGAGATAAAATAAGCTGTTGAAAAATTCTTGATCAGACTCAGTTCCCAACATCTGATCAAATGACAAAATTTTCTTTGGAAAGGCTTCTTGATCATCAGGTTGAGAACCTTTTTTGCCCTACCACATAGCATTGTTAGTTTAATTTCTCATTTTATAATTTGTGACTGCTTGGTAGTTTGTTACCAATGTATATTATACGGACATAAAAATGTTTGCTATATTTAAAAAGTTTGAAAGTTTTTATAAAGCCTTGACCCTCAGTTCTTTTATTGTATAGTGCTGTAATAAAGAACAGCATTTGGCATTCGATGGAAGTAACCAAAAAACATTCAATGGCTGTCCCAGATGAAACAAGAGTGAGCTTAGGTTGGGCAGATGATAACTAAAGGACAGTCACAGAGTTCAAAACTCAGAGACAGTACAAATTAAGTTTGTGTTGATATGCTGGCAACTGTCAATGTTTTAAAGAACCCATCGTAATAACCTTCATTTTCAACAAGTGTAAATATAAGTTTTGTATACACTGCTTGACCAAAAAACTGACTCACTTTATTGCAGTCGTCTGGAATTGAACTCATTATCTCTGAGTTATTCCTGTATTAGTTTATTTTTTAAGATTTGATCATCTATGGTAATAGTGATAATATTAGAGGCTACTCAGCAAAGAAGATAACTTACCCAGCCTCAACAGCTGCTTGGGCTAAATCAAATTTCATGCGATCACCATGTTGACTTAAATATGTAAAATATCTGTAAAGAGAAGTGAAACATTATACACTGAAGAAAAAATATAAGTTATTTTATCTATATTGATGATAATTTTACTTTCAAAAGAAGAACATAATCTACATGTAATCTACAAGACAGAACACTAAAGTTTGTATTCAGTCTTCAACAAAAATGACCAATCAAATTTCTGCCTACACATAAGACTTGAAATAGACAGCTACGGGTGTGAGTTAAAAAAAAGCAGTAGTCCCTCAAATATCCTTGTAAAACATGCATCTTATAGATTAACAAATACAGAAGATCTACAGAAAGGATCAAATGATTTTTATAAATTATTATCTGCAGGGAAATTTCTTTCTAATAATATGGGACAAGATTTTCCATGATTTGTTAATATTCTCTATTTGGAATAAGAACCAGATGTCCAAACAACATTTGAATATCTGTAATAATAATTATAAATCCTATGAATGAATGTTACCGGTGTGCAAGTTTTAAATCTTCCACTGCACTCAACACAGCCTTCAGATTGCTCTTCTCATCTTTTAAGATGGACATGGCCAATTTTTGTTGCACCAACGCAATGTTGTACAGTAGGACGGTGTCATTTGGAGACACGTGGCGAGCCTGACAAGGAAATAAAGAAAAGAAAAGACATGAAAGAAATTAACCATTTTTTGTTTTTAAAGGTTGTCTTCAAATTAAACTTTCTTATTATTTTTGCAAATACAATATTAGAAATGTTTAAGTTACAAATGATGAGTTATTAGTAAAAGACAAAAACAGTAAAAAAAAAAAATCTATATTAATGATTGGATAGATATTTGGTAGAATAACTAAGACATGGCAATATTCTTGGAAGACTCAGAAACAAATCATTGTACAAAGAGGCGCTGAAAATCTTAAGCTCATTTGATTAGTATTTTAATGATCAAATGATCAAACATCACAATATTGATTCTGGGAAGTGGGATGGACAAAGAAGTTTTCAGCACCCACTTTGCAATTGGTTTATAAAACTACCTTATTAATTACCAAGCTTACTATTCAAATATAATAGAATCTTTTGGTATGCCAACAACCATATGGATCATTCAATAACATAACTAGTAACTATAAATAAAATTATTTTGCTGCTTGTTATAAGTCTGTAAATTATAGGGAAGAATATAAGGTTTACATATGGAGTTTACTATTAAAACAAAAAAAAAAAAAAAACAATATTTATTGTATGCATTAAAACTTTAAATACGCATAAGATCATTTTAGTTTTTCGATATGAAAAAAAAAAGAAAAGATTGGAGAAATTACCTTTAACAATAACTGTTTACATTCTTTGAGTTTATTGCATTTGAAATAAGCTCTGGCCAAATAAAGGAGTACTTCTGTGTTGTGATGCTTGAAGAATTTGCGTAAACAATTTTCATACTGCAATACAGAAAAATTCAAAAGAATAACCAAAGGAAAATTAAGAATGAAACAGAGACAAAAACTGTTACAAAAAATATACAGTTTCAAATTTGAATTGAAGGCATATTATATTCCATTAGTAATGCTGTTCTGGAACATACTTACTGTAATAGTTAAAAAATTTTTAAAAAAATATGTAAATCATGTGTTGTATCACAATTTTCCCTACTCCTAATCAAAATCATTCTGTGGAAGAAAGAAAAATGAAGTTATCATTCAAAGTAACAACATAATTCTTTTGAAATTATATATATATATATATATATATATATATATATATATATATATATATATACACACACACACACACACACACACACACAGCATTTGTTGGTCTATAAAACAGGGTTCCCATATGTATTTTGGGTATACCAATCATAATACAATTATAATACCCAAGCATTGAACAAAGTGTGATATCTGCATCAATAGTGTTTTATTTAACTGTGCATTTTATATGCTGACAAATGCAGTTTGGATCCACAATTAAAAATGGCTTGTAGAAAATAAATCCTTCAAGTCTTCAGTCTTAAGAGATGACAATATTTCACCAGATCCCAGTACAACAAAATCACAAAGAGCTTTATCAAATAAAACCACATCAGTTGAAAACTTCCCAAAGAATCAACAAAAAAATAGGTAGTACATGACACTAAAAGAGAAAATAATGACATAAGCTATTAACATTCCACTACCAAAAACAAAAAGGTTTGCAAGGAAACTCCTATTAATACTGAAAACAGAGTTAACAGTAGAATCGAGAATTTTGTGAAAAAAAAAAAAAAAAAAAAAAGCAAGCTTTAAGATTTTATAAATTTCAACCGAAAGTAACTGGTGGGTTTATGAATGCTGAATGTTTCCTATACTGAAATGGTCAATTTCAGCACTACCATATATATATATATATATATATATATATATATATGTATGTATGTATGTGTGTGTGTGTGTTTGTGTGTCAACAATATGTACAAAAACTTTAGTATTTGCATTTTTTTTCAGGTCTTATTCTTTGAAAATAAATAGAAAATCTGTAAAAGGACATGAAAAATTGAGCTAAACAAAAATTTTATCAACTTACCATCTGAACAGCAGCTACATATTGTTTTTGTTCAACATAAATGTGAGCTATGTTGAGCCACACATCACAGTAATCAGCTGTCGCTTCACGCACCTGGGCAAAAATGTCACGAGCTTCATTGATACAGCCTTTGTGGGCAAGGACACAACCTATATTAAAAAAAAAAAAAAAAAAAAAAAAAAAAAAAAAGAAAGATAGTCAATAGTTTCATTTCTTGGCCATATTATGTAAAAAACAAACATTTCTATTTCATTTTTTTTTTGTCATACAGGTAAATTATTTCAGTCTATCTCTGAAATGCAACTCCAGAAAACAAAAAACAAAACGTGTTAAAATAAGTGATTATCTTTTCCTTTATTTTTGACTGTCATATCCAATCTATTGAAAAATGAATAAATTAAATTGTTCTTGTATGCAGTACTAGAAATAAAATCTAAATATTTCAATAATCGATCTTCCTTTCATTCTTTTTTTTTATATATTTTTTGTCTCCTTTATTTACGAAATATCTATGCACTTGTTGTTTAAGCTGACTTCATAAAACTTACAAATTATGACACAAATATATATTTGGTAAATATTTTTATCGATTTAGTAATATTATTCTATAGTGGAATGCTTACAGTTTAGATAGGAAAACTTGATGGATAATGACCTAAGCCCAAAATAAAAAGTCAGACATACTGAGGCTCTTTTTCTTTTGTTCAAAGAATATCACAGCTACTGGAATTATTTATTAATACTCATAATAATAATCCAGTTCTTTTTTATTCTTTATACTAGATATTAGTGAAATTAAGATTTAGATATACATAAGTGAAAACAAAAAAAAAACATGCCTTGTTTAATCCAGATACAAACAGATGAAGATTTGTAGATATAGAGTAACAGAAACTAAATCATCTGTCTATATTTCCGAGATGAGGTATTGTAACTATTTACATAGGTACCTCCACGAAATCGCTAAAATAAAGAGCATAGCTTGATGAAAAAGACGCCAACCTTGCCGAAAACAAAACTTTATTGTCTAAATGTTTATGTTATTATTAAGAGGAAAGACCAAAGTTTTTTTTAAATTATTTTAAAAAATTTTTCCTTCTTTTTAGAACATTCTAAATTTTGATTAAAAAACCTTGTTTCTATTTGTATCAGCGGAACTAGTATATAACAGACAATTTTTAGCACATTTTTTTGGTATGACACACATTAATTTGAAAAATCGTGCAAAAATAGAAATAATTGTCGGATGTTAATGAAACTTTCAGAAACTATTCACAGATGATATTATAAATATGTTTTTTTTATTAAAGTCATGGTAGAAATATTTTTTAAATATTTATTACCCCCCAACTAATTTTATGAAAACGCTAGAAATTCGATCGCATCGGGTTTAGTGATTACAATAATTAAAAGCACAGGGCTTTGAGGAATGCAAATCATGCTTTTTTTTTGTTTTTAATTGGATCTGCAGTACCTGAAAATCAGCTCTGAATTGTAACATACAAAACTCAATAAAACAAAGATATTATTTAATTTCAAATGCTTTTATTTGCTTTTAGTTGTTTTTTTGAATATTGACAATATTTTCTTAAAGCCAAATATTTTTTTCAATGAAAAATGAATTTTTAATACAATTATTTGTTATTTCTTTAATTATAATAGATTTTACATTTAAGTTGTAAAAATATTATAAAATTAGTTAAAAGCTGCATCGGCTTTCCTAAGTGTCCTTATTAGATAGATCTTTTTTAGCGCGTTGTAAATTGTATCATTTTAACTAACTTTAAGAAATGTAATTTTGTGCTTATAACCGGGCTGTAATTATAAAGTACGGAAGACCAACCAGAACATAATTAAGTTGCGTTATTTGAGTTAAGCATTGTTCTCCGCTGTTAAGGCCTTTACTTTTGCGAAACCCGTGTGGAAAAGTTAATTTAATTTTTCAATTCCAACTGAGAAGGGTACCTACAAGTATCAGTATCATCTTATGTAATTTATATGATCTTATTTTTATATTAATCTCAGTTATAACATTTTTCCATAAATGAAATATCAAAATTCATAATAAAATGAATGCAAATACAAATAACAGTAAAATGTAATAAATGTACATAAAATTATAGTATTTTATGTACAGTTCTGATAAAATTTCATAAGAAAGGTACCTATAAATTAATTAGATACCTTTCTTAGGAAATATGAAATTTAATGTCACTCTTAACAGTCTTATTCTAATTTCTTTAGAATATATTTTCCATAAAGCATCATAAACGCAAAGTACAAAAAAAAAAAAAAAAAAAATAAATAAATAAAAAAAATAGACCGCTGAAAGTTTTTGTTAAAAATAACGAGGTAAAAAATTTGTTCACTTAAATGTAAATTATTTCACTTTTCTCCTTCCGTAGAACAAATTAGCCTCATGGAATTTGTAAATATGTCATTCATCACCTGTCAAGAGATGTGAAAGTTTATGACCTGCTTTGTTTTATTTTCAAATTACATCTTTTTGGCACAAAAGCTAAGTTAAGTTTGGTTCAAAATATTTTAAATAAACATTATAATTTCTGATTTTCTTAAAGTAAGTTTTGAAAAAATGATAATTGATATTTAAAAGAATTTCAAAGTGAGATTTCCAGTTTCTTTTTAAAATGGAAAAAAAAATGGTCAATTTTACTGACTCAAAAAAAAAAACTAGATTTTTAACGAAAATTTCTGACGTGCTAGGAATGATTAAAAAATGGAAAAAAAAAACCCCAAAAATACTTTGATCTTTCCTCTTAATAATAAAAAACATTTAGACGATAAAATTTTTGTTTTAAATCAAGTTTAAGCATTTTTTCATCATGCTATACTCTTTTTTAGCGATCTCGTGGAGGTATCTATATTTACACTGTTTGAACTGTTGTCCTCATCTTTATTGTCATATTCACATTTTGGCCGTTGTATGCTCCAGACTTCTTCAGGTGATATACATTGGAATTTTGAACTGAACCCTTTATTTTGCCCACTGGGACCATGTAGATAAAAGTGTTGGTTGAAGTAATCCGGTGACAACCTAAAGTTTTGGGATTTCAATACCTGGCCACAACAGAGGTGAACAAAAAAAATTTGGAGAGTTGTGTTACTAAAGGGAAATAACTGAAACAGAGATATCCAAAAAAAGCATGGTATGTGGAACTAGAACAATCTACCATGGAGGACAAAATAAAGGGTTTGAAATTCCAATGTATATCACCTGAAGGCCAGTGTGTATCGTTATGTAGGAATAGGAGGTAGTAGCGGGACATCTAAATGATTGCTCTCTAGTCTATCCTTTATACTAAACAGCCACTATTCTATACTCTATTCACTATATGGCTTACTATTCAAGCAAGTATTATCGAGCAAGTACTATTAGTGCAAGATTATTTGAAGGTGTCTGACACTAGCATTATTCAACGGTGTACTATAGTTGTATCTGCAATTACAAAGTCTCTACTACAATGAACATTACGAAAGTGACAATGAGTATTCGTTAACATCACAAAATGTACAATGGCAGAAATGTTGTGAATATGACAATAGATGAGGACAACAATCCAAACAATGTAGATAAAAACTAAATGAGTATAGAGTAAAGCAGCATAGAAATTGGATGAGGATTTTTAAACCATTAAAAAAAATCCAGTATTAATGAAAGTTATTTACAATTAGACTAGTTCAAATTTTTGTTGTCATTATCATATCGTTTCAGTTAGAAATTATTAATTATAGGTTTTTATCTAGAATTCATTAATGCAAATCATTCCATTTTGGGGAATGTGGGCATTAAGGGATTAATAAATAAGTAATGAATAAAAGGAAGAAAGAATGCAAAGTAGTTGTAAACTTACCAATTCCATTGGAAGCCCAGATATTTCGAGCATCATTACGTAGCACTTGTTTGTACATTGCCAAAGCGCGATCTTGGTGACGCTTTTCCTGAAAATGAAAAGGCATCCATAAATTCAGGCTGCCATCAAAGTAAAATTAAATATGCACGTGATCATACTAACCCAACCACATTTTACCAATATTTATTGGCATACAATATTTCTTTTTTAAATTTCAAATCAGGTTGATAAAATTTGTACTTTCATTATTGATTCTAATTACTCTAAATGAAAATGTTGGATTAAAAATAGGACCCATTGATTCCTGAGAAATGATTATTGATTCTATCAAGAAATTAACATTTTCTTTCTATTTCAGGCATAAACAGATAATCAACACACATAAATTAAAATCCTAAGTAATGGTAAATACAATAAAGTTACTAATAATTAATATGAACTGATGCAAACCCAAACAACTTTAATTAATATTTTGCTCTTATTTCAGTTTGGAAATATCAGGCTTAAGAACTTAAATTACAAATGTGAATACATTTTTTTTTAAATGTATGTTTCTAAACAATTAATGGATTTTTTTTTATTTATTAATTCAACAGATTTTGTCATTTTATATTTTTAGTGGATACTCATATTTGAGTAGAAGCTCCATTTATTTATTAAACAGTATATATATTTATTTTCATCTACCAGCCTGAATATTGAAGAAATTAAAGAAAAATATATGCTATCCAGCAGGATTTGAACCTGGACAGAAGGAACCATCATTAGATCTAATGTGCTTTAACAGACTCAGACACAAAGAACCTTTGCTGATCAAGCAAGGTCATTAAGCTAAATCCTTTTCATTATAGACTCTCAAAATTTCATATCAGCTCAGTTTCGTATCCAAACATATGCAAAGCAATTTCTAAAGTAATGGATTTTTTTATTTATTAATCTGTTAATTTATTATATCACTTAAATGTAAGATTCTATGGGTTTCTTAGAATGTAGAATATCTCAACAAAAGTGGAAATAATGAGACAAAGAAGAAAAGCTTGTACAGACAATGGATTTCACCACATTAAGGCAGGCGTCCTCAGGTTGGAAGGAGAGACAAATCCTGCTTGTAAGGAAAGTGCTTTGAGGAAGGGGTAATATATGACATTATCAGATGCCACAACAAGAAAGTTGTTTTTTTGTTTTTTTAATGTACTGAAGCTGTTGACATCCACTAGATTAAATCATATACCACATTTTGCTACTATAGCACTTGTGATGTCTGGTGATATGGTATGAGAGTCCAGTTTGAAGTTGACTGTAGAAAATTGTGAAATCAGTGCACTTTCAATGTATTTTCCTCTTAGCAAATTCTCTTCTCTCTAATCAAAATGGTATTTATTAGGTCAGATGTCTACTGAGGTTAGTTATTATCCTTTCCACACAGGATTTGTCTCTCCAAGCTGAGCACCCCTGCTATAAATAAGCAAAATGTGTCGTTTGTACAAGCTTTTCCACTCTGTTTCATTATCTCCACTATGTAATGTTTTAAATTACACACAAATTAAATAATTAAAAATTATGATTTTTTTTTTTTTTTTCAAAATCGGGACATTTAGATATATACACTTTTAAGCTATGAACGTTACTAAAAATCATTCAGAGTAACTCCAAAATGATGATCTTATATTGTGGAGTAGCAGCACTGATGACTTTATAAATTAAGTTGTTTTAAAGTTAATTCAGTTAAAAATGTTCTTTACCAGTACAATGTATGAAATGTTAATTTTAGAACATCATCTTTTTGGTGGGGAAAGAAAAACACAACAGTGTTGGTGGGCAAGTGTGTTTAAACAGAAATTATTTCTTAGGGGACATTTTTATAAATTTATAAAATAACTTATCCTATTCACAGATGTTTTGGAAATTTAATAATAAACCTACTAATGAAAATGATAGAATGATGAGCAAAACTATTTACTTTGTCTTTATCTCTGATTGGCTGATGCAAAGTTTGTAACCAAACATTGCCAAGAGCAATGAGGGAATAAGAATCATCTTTAGTGTTGGGTCTCAGGATAATTCGTTCAAATTTCTTCTGCCCTGGACCCCATTCCTGTTTGGCCAAATGAAGATTTCCAATCAAAGACCAAGCATCAGGGTGAACCTAAAAATAAGAAAAATTCAAAGATTAAAAACAGAATGTCAACAAACAAGAGGGAAGGAGTAGGAGGGCAGGGAGAACATTTTGAAATGTTAATGAATATCAATATAATGAATTACAGTAATTTACCTGATTAATCTGTAGAGCTTCTTTGAACCAATCAGAGGCTTCATAAATCTGTCCTCTATCACGAGCCATACAACCTAATCTTAGGTAACCTGCATGAACGAGGAAAAGGAATTAGAAGCAAATAAACCCTCAAAACAATAGTTATACTATACCAAAATATTTATATAAATATATTAAAAATTTATATTTGTATGAATAAAAATATCATCAAAATCTTCAGTGACAAGAAAATAGATATGATTTACTAAGAAAATAGATATGATTTACTAAAAAAAAAAAAAAAAAAAAAAAAAATTATATATTTAAAAAAAAAATCATAACACATACACAGAATTCCCTGATTTATAGCATATTTAGATCACCTATAAATTTCACTCCTATATTCTATGTAGTTTAACAATAAGTTCCATTACAGAAAATTATTTAAAAAACAAAAAAATTTTCTACCATTTTGAAAAAGTATTAAAAATTCTTTGTGCTTGCTAATATATGTCCACACACTTTTTAAATAAATTATCAAGTCTAAAGAAAACCCTACCATTATTTCAAAGTTCCAGTGTAAGCACTGTTACTGCACTATGACACACACTTAAGTATGCATAACTTAGTTACTTCACCAAAAGCAAGTCAACTCAAATCCAGTGAAATTCCAACTTGTGTCTGAATATTTAGTCAACAAATTAACAACACTCAGCCAACAATCCATCATATTCAATCAATGATCACAATAACCATTAAATTAATATCTGAACTGTTTGAAATCAATAAAATCCACAAACCAAGTTAAACTGAACTATTCTTTTTTTCTTTTCTTTCTATGTGCCATGTCCTTTCAGGACATAGACAATCATGGCTCTCCACCTTCTTCTATCCCTTGCAGTTCTTAACAAGTTCCTTTGCCACCTCCCCCAGACCATGTTCTGTCATCCATTTGCTTAAGGCTGCAAGGTATGTCATGCATTGTTTTCCCTAGTCTCTCTTTTCCTCTATTTGACCTGTGAGTATCAGATTCTCCAGGCTCTCCTTCCTCGTTATGTGTCCCAGGAACTTCAGCTGCCTCTTCCTGATGTTAAGTATAAGCCTCCTCCTTGTTTGCAGCCTCTCTAAGACCTCATCATTTCTCACACACTCGAATTTGTAGCTATGTATAATATACATAAATTTAGATAAATTTGATGGCAAGCATTTGATTGACAACCTCAACTTTTAAATAACATACCTGTATTTACACAAATTATATAAAAGCAAAACTGAAACTAATCTTTAGCTTGTGCTTAATAAATGCACAAGCTCTTCATTCAGTTTGTAGGACATGCATTAGTAAATGGTTTATCTTATCAACTAAGAAAATATATCACTGAAAATCTTAGGCTTAAGCCTTATTTGTTGATTTTTGTTGAAATTAAGAATCCAGTTTCATTATCCATATTGTTTTACAGCTTGTCAACCATTTGTGGGTTATTTAAAGCTGAACCATTTTTGAATTGCATAAGAATAATTGTTGTTTTTTTGTTTTTTTTTGCAAATGAATATTCCATTAATTTTTAGGATAAATATAAATTATATAAACAATGATTTTTGCATAAAGAGCTTGTAATAAACTTTTTCCTTAAAAATAGATTGAACGACTTTTTCAAGTATAAACTGTACAGAGATTGATCATAAATTTATATTCTATTATAGAGGCCAATTTATTTTACAAACATACATAATCTCATTTGGTTCTGTATTTTTGAACAGTTCTAAGTTATTGGCTCTGTAGTTTTTGGCTTGTGCTTGTTGGAATTCACTACAGGTTATAAATACATAGTCAATTGTGTACGATTCCTGACGTGGTATTTTTGTACACATAATTGCTCTGATATAAAAGAAAGTTTCTCCAACAGCTGCTTATAAACAGATTGGAATAAAACAGACTGATTTTAGGGATTAAGAATCTCAGAAAATTTCAAAATTCTCCAAACAGGAGAGAGAAAAATATCTAATAGGTGAATTTTTCACTAAATTTGTTATTGGCAAAAGTTATATGAACTTATTTATTTAAAGACTAAAATTTCTATATGTATCCTCTTTCTGATAACTATAAGCAGCTATAAAGCGGACAAGAAAGACGACAATTTACAATACTGGCAAGTATAAGTATAAAACAAAAAAAACTTACAGTCAACATAGTTAGGATGTTCACGTAGAATGTTTTTATAAAGCTTTTCAGCTTTGTCATATTCATGGGTGGCTTCATACAAACGAGCCAAGTTGTATGTAGTTGTAACAGAAATGGCACTGTAGTAAGTCTCATCGTGCTGAGCTTCATGACGAGAACGTTCCAACGAGGCCTCATAATATTTCTGAAACAAAATATTGAAGAGCAGTTTTCATAAATATTAAAGTATAACTATTTTGCAAATTTTCACTAAAAAAAAGTTGGAGCATTTTAACCATGAACTATATCATCATCATGCTATTTCAAATATAATTTATGAAAATCAGTTTGAGTTTCTGTTAATTTGTGATGATAAAGTTTTATTTAATGTCTTATTTACAGAGTTTATTATGCCCTTAAACTAATATCTCAGAAGTTGTTAAAAATTTATTATATATAAAATTGGAAAAAATAATTCTTTGCTGTGTATTTTATAAAAATCCAAGTATAATGTGTCCTATGACTTAAACAAAATTTTGAAATACATAGAAGAAAAAAAAAAAAGCAATCACTAACATTGAGAAAGCATATATAAAGTAAAAGGAAAAGTATTTTTACAGAGACGATAAGGGACTAATTCTGCAAATATACTCCAGAAATATTTTAACGTACTTTTGATTCCATGAAATTACCGATCCGGAAATGTAAAGCTGCAACATTATTGAGAATTTCTGGAGGAACATCAGCCTGCACTTTATCTTTAAGAATTCTTGTGGCTGTTCCATATGCAGAGAGAGCACTCTGAATGCAAAAAACAAAACTTAATAAGTTAAAAAAATCTACAAAATAAAACACAGATGCACGTAAACAATATACGTAAATAAATAAAAGATACAGGTACAAGAGATTCTTGTTTAAAAATCTAATGTAGAATTAGCATGGTCAAATCACTGTTTTTAAACTACAAATTTCCCATGAAAATAAAAACAGTAATTCGACTTTGCTAACCAATTGCTTCCTCTGTAGCTAAATGGTATAGCACGTCAAGCCACATGATGGTTCCATGTAGGATACAGAAGACACACATTTTCTCTGAAATTTCTCAGACATTCAGGCCAGTAAATGTTGTTAATACTGTTTATTATAAAGAGAGCATTTACTTAAATATTTGTATCTATGAAAATAATGTATAACCAATAAATATATTAAAATAATTGTCGAACTTAGTCCATTTCATATTATATATATATATATATTTTTAAATATCTCTAAAATCTCATGAGGGAATTCACATATTTATAAAATATCAAAATTTTACTAATATTAGTTGGTCATTACCAATTTTGTGAAATCTTGCATAATAAAATTTGACACTGTGTGTGTGTGTGTGTGTGTGTGTGTGTGCATGCACAAAGAAAATCCAGAGCATTTGGTTTAAGATTGAGTTGTATTAAATCTTTAAAGGAAAAAAAAAAAAAAGACAAAAAAAATAAATAAAAATAACTAACGAGGACATCGGTTTGTTCTAGAATTTGTGCTAATTCAATCCAAGCCTCCACATCATCTGGAAATTGCTCCGTGACTTTGCGTAAATGTTGCTGAAAAATAAAAACAAAAAGATTTTTAAAAAGGATAAATTATAGGGTCTGATAAGTCTCTATAATTTAAATCAGAATTTACTTTTTGGGGGGAAATTTTTTATAAGCAAATCTCACCTTAGCTGTGTCCCTTTTAGATACATCATCAGAATTGGCATAGAGAGAGCCAAGGATTTTCATAGTTTCATAATTGCCGGGTTGAGCCTTGAGAACTTTTTCAAAGCATTGGGCTGCCTTAAAATTAAAAGAAAAAAAATTTTGAGAGGACAAAAAATAAAATGAAGGTTTATTATTTTATAAAGATGTAGCAAATACTTTAGAAAAAAAATATCTCTGACAATCAAGTTTCTCATATAATGTAAAAAAAATTAAAAATATGAATAATTTTATACTGTCCAGAATTCAAGATAATATGTTAATTCAAACTGATCAAATTATTCATTAACTGTATTAATTAAAACTGTAAAACAAACAAGTTATTCTAGTACAAGATTTTGTTTGACAAACCTTCATAATAAAGACACCAATTTATCTATATCTAATGAATAATTTAGCATTCACATAAATAAAAAGTCACAAAAAAAAAAAAGTCACAAAAAAAAAAAAAAAAAAAAATCAGGTGATAAGTGTTATGTTTACCAAAATCCAATGAATGACAAAATAAAATATTTGGAAGAGTAAAAAAAAACTGTTTAAAAAGGAAAGGCAAATGGTTTTCTTACATTCTAAACCATCCTCTAATTGCATTATGGAAAATAGAAAATGATTACAAGTTGATGCTATTAGTCTAATTTTCCAAGACAGGATTTTAAATTTCTAGAAATATTTTTATATTCTGTTTCAGGACCAAAGATCAAAACCATATCTTGAGTTTCCTTTTACTACTTGGGATTTGCTTGTTAAACTATTTTGTACAAACAATAATTATATGCCTAAAATAGTGTAAAAAAAAAATTCTCAACTTACATTTTCATTGTCTCCACGATAAATGTACATTTGACCCAAACCAAAAAATGGCAACACAAAACTGCTGGGAGCAAATTGAGTTGATTGATAATAATACTGGAAAGCCTGATCATAATCACCCTGAAAAGAATTCAAGTTATAATTGATAAGAACACAGGAAATAAGAAGCATAAAAACAATAATAAAAAGAAAAGAAAAACATTTCATTTTATATAATCACTAATAATAATATTATCAATGCAAACACAATTATTTTTTTAGACCTTATTTTCCTGAAGATAAATTGATTAACTTAACTCACTTTTCTGATGATTGAGACTAAATAGTTTTATTAGTCTCATATTTTAATACTGATAACTGATTAACTTGCCATAAACAAACATTCTTTTACAGATAAAAAAAACTATTACAACAATGTTAAAAAGACATGTTTAAAAAGTGATGACATCAATTTTTATTTTAAAAAAATTGGTTAGATGGATTCCTTTTTTCTTAAAGAAAAAAAAAAAACAAAAAAAAAAAAAAAAAAAAATACAATCAGCTTCCTGTTTTTTTGCCGTCATGACCGTTTTAATCTCAAAACAATAACCAATCCTGGTTAACCTTTTACAATCTACTTTTAGAATAAAACCTATTAACAAATAACCAAACTAAATATGGCAGAAATTCATTGTAAAAGACTCACTTGAACGTGGAAAGCTCTGGCTAACTGATAACAACTCTCTGCTCTCATTGCTTCATTCTCTGTGTTATGGAATGCATGCAAAGCTAAGTGCTGAACTTTCTGATAATCCTAGCAAAAGAAGAAAAAAAAAAAAGAAGAAAAAAAAAAGTTAATACAACAACAAAAAAAATAAATAAAATAACTTTGATAATCTTAGGAAAAGAACAAAAAATGTATTAATACATCAAAAAAATAAATGTGAAAAGATAATTTAAGTTTTCTTAATTCATTTACTGTTTTTTTAAAAAAAGTAAAAGAATTATTATAGGGCATAGAGTTTTTAAAAACTTTCAGTCATTTTTTTTAACTATATTTGAAAGAGCTAACTTTAAGAATAATCATGGAATTCAAAAACTGTTTTCAATCAGTTTTGAGATATTTGTAACAAACAACTTTTTATCAAGATGTTATCATGTTAAGAAACAAACTTATTCTTGATTCAAACAATTTTCTACACATTGTAAATAGCTTAATGTTCAGATTTCATACTCAACTTTAAAACTCAAAAAATTTATTTGACTGTATTGGTGCATGGGCTTGATATTAAAAGTTCAATTTTTTTACACTCATATAAAACATTTAATTTCTAAATTTCATTCATAAAAATAAAAGGAAGACATTACCTTTTTATAAAAGAAATGGTTAGCTAAGTGATTTAAGACCATTGGATTGGTTGAGTCAATGGTGTAAGCTTTGGACAATAACTGGACACCAGTCTTGATTGATTCTTGAGTCTTGGCATTTAATTTTAAAATAGCTAAACCAACTAAGGCACCAACACATTGAGGGTCAAGAGTAAGAGCACGTTCAAAAGCCATCCTGAAATGAAACAGAATTTCAGGAACAAGATAGAAAGGTTTAGCAAATAAAAGGAATTTAGGGTAGAAACAAAAGCAAACAGCACAAATCAGAATATATTTGATGATTATTTTGTTTCGGGATATAAAAAAATATTTCTGGTAATGGATAAATCTCAAAATTATGCAATTGTTGAAGCCTTTCTAATACCCTCCACATATAAAGTAAAAAAAAAAAACTATTTAAGATAAAAGTTGAACTGTTTTTATGTACATCTTACATTGAATAATTAAGTTTTAAGTTAATATGTATAATCTTTTGTTTTATTTTTTCACTCATTTCACCACAAACAAGACAATAAAGCCACTAAGACACAAGGTGTTATTGAGTGTGAGAGAATATGAGAAAAAGTAAACATTATAAAGGAGAGAGAACAATAAAATAACAGGAACTAAGATGATAGAAGATATTGATTGACATTGCATTTAAAATTTTGAAGATCAAAGTTGGCCAGAACGCAAGAAGCCAGAAAAAGTTCCACAAGCAAGAAGTAACTGTTAGCATTTATGTGTACAGTTACATTTAGTAATTTCAAGTGTAAAATGATGAGACCTTGCCGCCAATCTAGTAGTACACTTAAATTCATGATGTCTAGGTATCAAAAAGGAAAGCTCGTCAGAACAATTGCCATGAAAATATTTATAGAAAAGGCACGGGGAAACTATGTCATGGCGATGGGAAAGCGACTGAAGCTGAGATGCCAGGTCAGGACTGATAACATTGCACATCAACTTATTACGGTACAAGGTTACATTGATAGAGTACTCAGCAAGTAGCAAACTCATTAGCTATCATTTTATAGTAAGGTTGTCTTGAATATTTCCATTCATTTATGACAAAACCATGAGAACATTGCAAGGCTTCAGCAGCAGTAACAAAAGAGGTGGCAAAGGAGGTCAAGTGTAACAGCAACAGGCAGGCAATAAGAACATTAGGTTTAAGGTTCCAAGTACTAGGTTCATGGGACAATAGCCTGATGGATTAAAGTGCTGGTTCATGCATTTGATGGTATAGTAATTGTGAGTACAACTTTTAGGCTGTATAGTACAGGCTAAAAAGAAACAGAGCAAGCAATAATTGAGCAGTACTAAAAGAAAGATATGGTATTCCCAGACATGGGCGATGGAATGAGAACAATTTACACCCATGGGTTTTAGTTCAAAAAGACACCTGAAGAAAGCTGGGAGTGGGAGGGGCACAATGGCTAAAATGTGGTGATAATAACAAGAAAAATGAGGATATTAGTTCAAATGTAAATAAAGATAAATCCTACCCCAAAAACATTAAAACAGAAATTAAAAAATAACATTTGAAATATACTTACTTGGCTTTTTCTAATTTATTCAACTTGACAAAACAATGGCCCATACCAAGACGTACAGAAGCTGGGCAGTTAGGATTGGTTCTCAAGGCTTTCTTGTAGTAGGCCAGAGCACCTCGATAGTCTTTCTTGTTAAATGCAATGCAGCCTTTTCCAAGAAGTGAGGGAATGTTATTACTTGACTGAAAAGAGAAAAAGTTTTAAATAATGAAATTATTTTTTTTTAAATGTATAAGATATGTCCATAAATAAACCAGCTACTTAATATTAACAAAATAAATAGTTTACCTAGTGCAATAACATTGTGCTACCCAGACAGTGGGAGTCAAGACAATAGTTTCTTTCTCATAGTTAATGGTCTTCTGTTTTCACTAAGATGATCTCCCCTGCCGAAACTTATTTTCATGATAAAAGGCTTATGAAAACTGGGAGGTCTGGACTCTCTATGGTAGGCATGTCAAACTCAGGGCATATGGGGGGCAGCATCAGCCATATCTGCAGCCTCGAGGGCCACACCAGCTTACAGTCTTACATTAATCACAGCTAGATTTAAATACTTACACTACAAGGTAATACAATTTAATCATTTTTATGTTGTCCTGATGATTGACATTGCTTTAAACTATTCCCAATTTATCAGGTTGGAATATGTGTGTAGATCCCACTTTGATCAAAGATGACAAATGTTCATCAGTTAATCTGGTTCTGTGAGACATTTTTGTGGCCTTCATAAACGAAAATAAGATCTCACAGACATATGGAACCAAACATCGCCATAATCTTTGTAGCAAACTTTCTGAAGTTCTTAAATGTCTGAGGAAGGTATGAAAAAATCTGGGTACCTGTACTTCTAGGTACTTTCCCTTAGTATTGAGTCAGTCTGCATGTCCAGTAGTTCCATCAGTAGATTTTCCTCTGCCTGAACAACATCAAAAGTGAATGGTGCCGAGAATAATGCAAACTGATCTTCACAAGATGAAAAAAAAAAAATCGCAAAATTTTTGCTGAAATTCCTTTGACAGCAATTCCAGGTAATTGTCGTACTTAGCAAAGATAAACACAGACTCAGTATTGGCAGTTTTTTCAACTCCTTGCACATAGGAAATAAATCAAGTTTTCATGTGACAACTGGGACTTCAATAAAGCTAATTTTGCAATGAAACTTGATATCATCATATAACTGAGTGATGAGCTTATTTTTACCTTGTAATTTCAAATTAAGGTCACTTAATTGGGCAGTAATATCCACTGAAAAAGCTACATCTTGGAGACAGCTTTCATCTTTCAATTCATCTGTGCTTTGACCCTTCATCTCCAAAAACAATTTCGTTTCACAATAAAAAGTTTTTGTTCAGTACCTTGTGACATGAAAGCCACCAAACTTCTGTGTAGAATGGGACATTTGTGAACTGATTATTCACATCTTCCAATAACTGTCTAAACTGATGGTGATGCAGGGCACAACCTCTGATATAGTTCACTGTTTTGTGACAAAACTCAACACATGATTTAATTTTAAAATCTTGGAACATAAGTTCTGTTAATGAACTATACAGTGAAAATGCTTGAATGTTGAATCTGGATATGTTTTCTATTATTGTACCTAATTTGGCAGCAACACCATTATGTGTCCCAACCATATTGGCAGTACCATCAGTAGATAACCACACAAGTTTACTCAAATCAAGGCCATACTCATGGAGAAGCTGTTCAACTTTCTCAAAAATGTCCTGGCTTGTTGTAGTATCATGCATTGGGACCAGTTCAATTAGTTCTTCATAAATTTGAAATTCATTGTCACAAGCCCCGATGAAAACGGCAGGCTGTGCTATTCCAGCTATGCCAACAGTCTCATCCAGAGTAATAAAAAACTGTTCAAAACTTGATGATAAAATCTTCAACTGTCAACTCAAATCACCTACCATTTCATCAATCTATTCAGCAACAGTGTTTCTGCTTAATGAAATGTCTTGAAATAAGTGTGACTTCCCTGGACATACAATTTTAGCTGTTTAAACAGTTTATCTTTCTTTAACAGTGGTATAAAAGTACGGCAATTCCCACTTTTCATGAAACATGTCCTTCAGATAATCATCTCTTTTTATGAGATGGAGTAGAATTTGACATTTTTAAGGCAAAATATTACAAAATTACAAATGTTTTCACTTTACATTTGTTCTTATTGTCAAGGATGATCAAATGATTAACTAGAAGTTAAAAAATATTTACTGACATTCAAAAACAAAAAAATCCTTGAGATAGAATAAACAATCTAATCATACAAATTGAAAAAAAAAAAATTGCTGTTTTTAATAATTTGAATTACCAACATAGACAAAATTCTCAATGTACCATGGCTATAGAAACCTTTGTGAGGGCTGCCAAGATGCATGTAAAAGGCCGCATACAGCCTGCAAACCACCAGTTTGACACTTGTTCTATGGCATGTGGCCAAGTAATTTGCTGTTTCCATACAAGAAGTGCTGAAAGTATCTTCCCATTTCTGTCTCAGATCTTTGACTTTTTACATGTATATTCATACTAAACAATAATCCAAATTTTTATTGGCACTTTATGAAAACAACTATTTCACTATGCAGCTCCAAATGCCTTAAATAAAAAAAAAAATCCTTCTTTAATTTGACAAAACTTGTCAAACATTTCCAACAGGTCAGAGAGTGCACTAAATATTGTCTCACCTACTCTTGTCCAACTTATCCATATCAAGAAAATACTACACAACAATAACTGTCTTGTAAAATCAATCTACTTATTTATTATTAACTGCACTCTTATTTTAAAGGTGCCACTTTGCTACACTAATCCCCTTCAGAACACTCCCTTTGGGACCCTCACATTTTACCATTGTTCTGTTCACTTTTCAAAACAGTCCATTTTTTTTTTTTTTGAGATTGTCATTAGTGGATTCATTGCATTGTACTCAATCTTATCCATGGGATTTAACTTTAATGGGGAAAAACTAAAGTTACAAGGAAACAAATCTCAACTGGAGAGGTAACTGACTGACCTAAGTGATAGATTTTATCAAAAGAAAGAAAAAAGCAAAAAACAAACATACAGAGACAATAATATATTTATATCCTTATCAGATTTTCTTTCTTCAAATTCTTCAGGGTTCTTTTTCCAAAACTTTTCTCCTCTTCAAACATTAGGATTTTATTTTCAATAAACCAAATCATATGTAATTATTTCAGGTCTACTTGTAAAATCCAAATTACCTAAATTGGCCTTACAGGCCTTTTACATTAAACCTGCAAGGTTAAACCCACTCCAATTGGTTACCAAATGTAGATTTTGCTTACTTGTGAAATTTGCACTAGTATCAATATCACAATATTTCAACACTGATCCCTAAAAGAACTGAAGTGGGTAATCATTTCAGACAAGTGCTTATTATTTACCTGGTTAAGTACAAAGTTAAATTGGGCATCAGCCTGCTCCATCTTGTCACCTTCCAGCAAACAAAAGTAAGCACGTCCCAAGAGATGGTTCTGAAAAAGTCAAAGACAAACAACACATTTAAAAAAGAAATGTTCAATAAAATTAAATTTTCTCTTTTTTATAATAAGCAATGATTACTCTTAAGAGGCTGAGAGACATTTTTTGTAATATATATGAAAAATATAAAGAAAAGGGATAGTCTCTTTTTACCTTGAATAATAAATGAGAGCTGTGAATAACTTTTCTTAAAAATAACTTGAAGAAAAATATAAACTTCTTTATAGCTTTAGTTAAATTATAGTAAATACATTTGCAACAAATTGTCAACCAAACTATTACATTATGTAACATTTTGGGATTTAGCTCAATTATATCAATTTAAATATTTATGATTTCCTAAAGAACATATACACATCTTTTTACATTGGTTAGCAAAAAGAAAAAGTTAATAAAAGGCAAATATTTTCCCAGAGATAAGTAACTTCAACAAAACAGAATTACTTTGTGTGGATAGTGGTTTGGTTTAAGTACACAAACATAAAATATACTGGATATTTAGTTCTTATGTTGCTAAAATTAGGAAGACTAAATTTGACCAAAAAAGCAACTACCCTCTTAGCTTCCTCAAGGTAAGTTTCTTATATATATATATATATATATATATATATATATATATATACACACATACACACACAAATATTTATTTATACTAAGTTTCACCTAATACAAGGCTCTAGAACTACTTAAGTTAGACATTTACAGCCAAAATATTAATGATTGGGGGGGGTGTAATATGAATGAAAAGATTGTAGAACATGAAAATTATGAGGATAAGAGGAAAAGATAATGACCGACTCTCGACTTGAATATATTTATATGTGTGAAAGTGCAGCCTAAACTACACTTTTCTTAATGCAAGTAGATCATAAATGGTTTTGAAATACCAAGTGACTTATATTCTATTATCTCCATCCCATAATAGTTGTTATATTTAGTGTATAAAATTTGTATTGAAATAATTGTTAAAAAGATAAACACAATGAAAAAGTTTAATAATTCAGTTCAATTCAGGAACAATAAATTTTATGAAGCATTGAAGTAATTTACATTTAATCATTTTTGGGCATTTAAAATAGCATCAAAGTCATAATAGATGTGGTTTGGATATTAATGTTTTTTTTTCTATTTTTAGAACACTGTAACAAATACTGTAACACAGCATTTTGAATATCATTTGCCATTTTTAAGTTTTGCTTTGTGGGTTCTTAAATGTCAAACTATGGTTGATATTATCAGCAAAAATATAACAGCAGATGTGATTTTGAAATTTAAAAATCTTTGCTTTTAGAGAAGCCCTTGTTGTTTAAAAAGAAAAGAAAAATATTACTAAACTTGGGTTTAAATGGAACAACTCAAAGTTGTTGTTCAGACACGTATAGATAACCTATGTATTGAGAATAAGTAAAAGAAAATTATGCAAATGCAACAATTGTTTTGAGACAGGTGATAGTACCTAATGTCCATTCTAATCCAAGTAATGTCCATCCATTTTTCACTCGCTTTTATTCTATCAAACAAACAAACAATACAAACCTGGTCATACATGATAACTTTGTCAGCGGTTGTGTAGAGTAGAGTGGCTTGAGTAAACAATTCCCTCTTTTTCTCTTTGTTCTTTTCTTTGTGGGCTTGTTGGACATAGTAAGCAGCCAAAGTGTCCAGTGCCCGCATTTGGTCCTTTTCATAATTTGGGTAGTCATAACTGGCATCAGCTCGAGAAGCTTCAAGAATTTTCACAAAATCATCAATACATCCTTGTTTGTAATATTCCAGCTGCACAGAATATAAAAAAACATATAGAAATTGTAATGCAAGTGAAAAAAAAAAACAAAAAACACAGACTGAGCAGGAATCGCATCTTTTTTTAATTTGTGAAATTTTACAATAAATAAAATTAACATATAAATAACACTGGTTGAGAAGTCTAATCCACTAGGTTAAGTTATTACTGTTAGGTTAGTAAAAAATATAAGCATAAAATGATGATACATAATCTTGATATACCTTGATGAGTACAAATCTGCATGTGGCACCAACAGGTAAAACTCTATAGATTCAAAAGGATGAACTCTACTTCAAATAAAAGGTATTTGGTTCAAGAGATTTGGTTCCACACAATTTTCTCATTGAAACATACCAGATCTGGTGTAATCAAGATTGAATGAATGATTGGTTGGTTGGTTGTTTTTTTTATAACTTCAACCTTTGTCAGCTTATTTAAAACCAGGAAATATTTTAGATTGTAAAATTCTTTGAAGATAATGATTTACTGATACAAGTCCTACTAATTAACCCATAGCTGGAGGAAGAAGAGATGGATTTATACCTTTCCCAATGGTATTTGCATGTAAGTGAATATAATAAACCCAACTGGAATTAAAACTCAGCGCTCCAATTTCAAGTTGTTATCCATTACACTACTCACATATCCAAGTAGTTACCCTTCTAGTTACTGACCAGGTAATCATATGAAAACTGGTGCAGTCATGAAAACAAATCATATGTGTAAGGAAAAAAAATGTTCATAAATGGGTTACTGGGTTCATTTGAGAAAGACTTTTTTTTTTTTTTTTTTTAAACTAACATGTTGAAGGTTTTTCTCTCAGACACCAATATACAGTTACCAGTCTTAAATGTTTGTTAAATCAATAATGAAAAGCCATGACACTAGGTGGGGGGGGGCTGATTTGTTTTTTTATTTATATTTTAAGCTCTTATGTGATAAATTGTTTTCTTCAGAGTTAAAAAAAAAAACAAAACAAAACAAAAGGATTTTGATTAAAGACTGTTCTTTGAAAACATTTAATTTTTGTTTAAGTATCACAAAAATGTAAAGAGTGAGTGAAGATTTTTAACAAATTTTAAACATGAAATATAAAAAGATCATAAAGAAATGATACATACCGCTAAATTGACCCAAATATTTAATGGGGCAATTTCTTGTCTCAGAATATTCAGAACTTCTTCACCATCAGGTAGCTGATCAAGATCCAACTCAATCACCTAATGATGTAAATAATAAAAATAGGAAAAGAATCACTAAAAAATTGCAAGACATGATACAAAAATAATTTCAATAGTAAATCACAAATTCCAAATGAATTTCCACAAGAAAAACACACAGTAGTCTGTGAGCTGTCATCAAGTTTATCAGTCAACATCATTATAGTCTTTTACTGTCACCCTTACTTTTAAATAAAACGTCAGGAAAAACTGTTATTAAATTAAATATGAAGGATCAAAAAAAACTACTAGAAACTGGTATTGCCTGTTTAAAAATAAATTATTTTAAATCATAGCCAGGAGTTTATATAATTTTTTTTATTCTACAAGATTTTATAAAATAGTAGAATGAATAATTTCATTTTTATACTTTTGATTCTCACTCATTACATTTATTTTTTATAACTATTTGACATCGTAAAGTTTGGTGAGGTTTTTAATTATTCTGATTTTAAAATTTATCAAACAAAAAGTGCTACAAAAAAAAGGGGGAATGATGGAAACTATTTAAATATTGTTTTTTAATTGCTTGCTCTTGCAGTTAATCTAACAGTTGCAGAAAAAACATCTTTTAAAAATGTTCACTCAAGAAAGCATTAAATAAACTTTTTTCATGTAATATTACAAACAGCAACTGGATGAATTTCAAAATCATCTTTTAAAGATATAAATATTGAATGGAGATTTTTTTTATTTATTTATTACACTCGTCACATCTGAAAGAAAATAAGTTTTATTAGGTAAAAAAAAAAAACAAAAAACACCAACTCTCAATAAAAATTATTTTTGCTAAGATCCAGGAATATTTTTTCAGTATATTCATGGCTGATTTTTATTTTTTTTACTGAAATAATATCTTTAGAGATTTTTCTTTATATGATTGTAAGAAAAAAAAAACAAACAAAAACAAATACATTGAAATAGGGGTGGGGTTTGAAATTGATTCCCCACCTCCCATCAATACGTTTTTAATGACCAGGCTGTTCAACATAAAATTCACTCATTAATGAATTGAATAAGTACTGAGAAGAAAAAAAAAGATAATTCCCTGATTTTTGGTAAATTTTAAAAAACTACAGGGTGGGGCAACGGTTTTTATTTTCATTATCGAAAATGTGTACGCATGTTTGGTGATAGCTGTCATTTCAATTTCATTGTTATTTTTATGGTTTATTAACCCTTTATTCGTAATTTTCTAACATTTTTCAACAATAAACGTGTAAAGCCAAAGTATCTAAAAATCAATGAAATATCAGAATATTTTAAAATACTTAAAACTTTTAAGATTATTACTGGGTAGTTATTAAAAAAGCGTTTACGTTGTATTCGTCATGCAATTTTACGTCGATTATCTCCTAAGATAAAATTACACAAACATCCGGCTGCCGATCAAATGTCAACACATCATAAAAAACCCACCTCCGTGTTAAAAAATGCTTTTTTATGCGATATTTTAAAGTACGTAATATTTATTTCGATTCAGTAATTTAATTATTTAAAACACTTTAGCTAATTTTTCTCAAATAACGTTTTCAGAAAAGTATATTTAAAATTTTGAAAGATTTTTTTTTTAAATAAAGAAAATTATGCTGTGTTGACAGATTTGTCAATATGAAAGATTTTTTTTTACCGATTTTACAAATAATCATAAAAATAATTCCAATCAATTTAAAAATCCGTTTTGACTTTTGAAATAAAAAAAGTTTTGCTTATATTGGATTGGAAATAAATTTAGTTTACTTTTATTAGCCTGGTTGTAATTAAAAATAAATAAAAGCTTCAAGAATGATTTTTCATTTTTAAAATGCATTTTGATTTTAATCTCTTTTTTTTTGTGAGGAGAAAGGTGAAAAAATAAATTAAAAAGTCACAGACAACTTGTTAAGCAGTTGTGAGTGTGTAACGAGTGTCACGTGGTCATAATAAAATTTTATCTATTCTTTACTCAAATTTCAGTAACTTTTCTATTTTGTTGCAATGATAATGTAAAATGTCTGTGTAAATTTCATAAAGTATATCAAAATATACAGTCGATGACTTTGCAATAAACACACACGCTAGATTTTTATTATTTTTTTCTTTTTGTTTTACAATCAAAGTTTTTCAAACCACGTTTTAAGACAAAATTTAGAAAAAAACAGGACACAAACAAAATGAATTGTTACATTTTCCATGATAATTAAAAAGAGAATCATTTTTATCCAAGTAGTGAAGAAAGAAATAAAAAGAAATTAAGACTACGAACATAAATGTTTTGAAAAAAAAAAACTCACAAAAAATCGGGGAAATTTACTAGGATTTTTGAATTATTAGCATTGTAAGCTGCTTGAACAAATATTTACTACTTTTACCAAGTTTATTTATTTATAAATAAATTACAATAACTATTGCATTATAATTTTAAAAACAAATGAAAGATCAAATATTTTTTTTAATTAATTTTGAGTTTTGACTCAATTTTGTTTGATGTATGTTCAGTAATCAAATAAAAAAGTCAAACAAAACTCAAAAAACTATGGACAAACAAGATTGACAACACTATGGACAACAAAATTAATTGAATAACACTACCGCAATTTTCATCTTTTATAATAATTCTTATTATCGCTACTTTTTAAAGCTTTTTTTAGTTAGTTTAATAATCTAGTTGACATCAAATTTCGGCCAATCTTATTTGTTTTTTTATTCCAAGAAAAAAACGATGTGGGAGAGATTAAGCTTCAAGTCATTGATCGCAGACAGAAAATTTAATTAATCCAATCAGACGTCAAAATAAGAGAGTAAATAATAAAGAAAGACCGAGATTAATTTTTTTTACTCTGTTTTTATTCCAATAACAGTTGAAAATATTGTAACTTTCTCAACTTCCGTAAAATAAAAACGAGAGCATGAAGATAAGACGAAACGTCGAAAACTAAAGAAAACCAGCTAGAAATGGAGCACATGATTAAAAAAAATGTCTATTCTTAAATTTACAGTTTAACCAAGAGTATCCCAGCTTTCTATAATCGACTAAAATGTGTGTTTGAACATTTAAAAATATTAAAATTGCGGATTACCTCGTCCGTATCCCGGAGAGGGATCTCTATAGATCCGGCAGACATGATGGCAAAGAGGACAATGAATTGAATGAAGAGTAGGGGGCGCTTCTTAACTGCCGGTCACGTGATAGCGGTGTATGGTAAATAAATTTTGACAATTAAAACAAATCCGAGTCATTTTAACATAGTAACATTTACAAAATCGTCATTCTTCTTTAAATTTGAAATTTCGATTTATTTTTCAGATTACTTTGAACAACTGAATTGATCATGGTTTGGAAATTAGTTTTTACCAAAAATGAAATTATAAAATTTAATCTTTAACAGCTACATTTGATTCAGAAATTAAAAATAAATCGATTCCGTTTCGATCATTTTTAAATTAAACAAATCTTTACTTTAACAACAAGGAGTCTGAAGAAAATGCAATCATTCAAACAAAATGAATGTTTAATTTTTTTTAATTCATTTACTAACTTTTAAAATATCATTTGATTTTTTTGTCAAACCGAAATTACAGCATTACTGGAAATAATAAGATATATTGCAAATAAAAATTTAAACTTACTTAATTTTAAATTTTAATGAATTTGTTTTTTATTTAAGTCTTAAAGTGAGAATAAGAAACATATTTCATAAGAAACACGTACTTGCACGTACAGACAGACAGAAATAAAGAAAGAAAGAAGGACAGCCAGGATATCCGATATGTATTTACTATATTTGTTGATTTATTTCACAATACACGAGATAAGATTATAAAGAAAATGATTGTATCAAAAATCAAAATTATCAAATCGGTAACATAACAATAAATGAGTTATTTTTCGGTCCTTTGGTTATGATTAGCAAATTAGTCACCTTTTCTGTCGTCGGACAAGACACGTCAGATCGAAGATCACCGACTACAACTAAAAAACACTATTTCCAAGATAATTACACACTCATAGCATATACATACCATATCAAAACACGCTTAACTTTATTTTCTACCCAATAACTGACAATAATTACAAACATGCAAAAAAAAAAAATCCCACAGTGCAGTACACTGTTTAAACATCAAAGGTTATTGGTTAGAAAGTTAACATCACCATATGTAAAATAACCACTCAGAGAAAACTAAAATCCTATTTTCACGAGCCTAAAACCACACATATTTCGACCTTCAAAGAGCAGAGATATAGCTATATAGTCAAACTGTTCAAAGACGTGGCTACATAGCTGTTTCCTTTCTCTCAGCACGTACTGAAGGAAAGATGTGCTGGTGACTTCAAACAAATCAGCTCCATCGGTCGCTATGTATTTAGAGATTCTTGATAAAAATTCAAAGAATCTGCAATGTTATCGGCCCTGACCTGGCATCTCGATTTCAGTCACTTTCTCACCTCCGTAACGTAGTTTCCCTGTGCCTTTTCTATAAATATTCTTATATGGTAATTGTTATGGTGATTTTCTAAGCGTAGCTTAGATGTGGCACAAGGCCGAAAGTATGGGGCACCCAGTGAAGATCGAACTCACTATTCAGTCGTAATTGATCTAGCGAGACAAGCATGCTAACCATTACACCACGTCGAAGTGCCCTTGGTAATTATTCTGATGAGCTTTCCACTTTGGTACCACGACTTCACGAATTTAAGCGCAGTACTAAACTGGCAGCACGGTCTCATCATTTTACAGTTGAAATTGTTAGATGCAGCAGTAAATTGTATGCTAGCATTTTGGTATCTTGCTCGGTCCGCTTGTAGATCTCTCTTCTGCCTTCTTGCTTTCCAGTCAACTTTGATCTTCAAAAATTTAAATGCAATGTCACTCGGTATCTTTTGTCGTCTTAATTACTGATCTTTTGTTGTTCTCTCTCCTTGATAATGTTTTTCTTTTTCACAATCAGCAAAAAAAAAAAAAAAAACTCTATTAAAACATCTACTACCACACAACGCACATATGTGCATCGTGTAGCATTAAGGGTTTTAAAATATCCAAAGTGAGGCTGTGTTAAAATGTTTTCCAATGCCATTTTTACGTGTTTTCCAACTAAACCATAAACATATTCTCAATGACGCAAACGAACTGATAAACGGCCTTTATTAAAAAAAATATGATTTCTTTTTAAATGCGTATTTCCGCTATATACTATAGCGGTTGCTATGTTTTTCACACCACATACACTCCAAGTCATTTTATTCGCCTTCGATTGGCTAAATAAATTACTTCTAACTTTCTATCGGACAATTTAGCCATCACAGTCGTTCCTTTGAATCTTTTGGTTCTGAGCATACTTACCTATTTTGTTTAGTACGTGTGTAGTGATTGGTTAATTTTTAATCAATCACATATTTTTAATGTAAGATCAAGTTTTCCCGCGAGAGCCTACCTCTTTTCCTTAAATAGGGCGACTTTTCGCAAGTCGCCAGTAACATCCAATAAGATCCCAACTGTCAACACAAATCCACGATCTTGCTCATCACACACTAACGCACACACAGACACAGAATCGTAACTACAAACTTCCATTTTCTCTCTGTAACTTTCGCCAAGCACAATCAACCAGAACTTTGTTGATTCAAACCAGTTTATTCACAACACATTTCAAGCAGTTGTATTCTTGGTGTTATTCATTCTTCGCGTGCAAACTTTGCTCTAACAATTATTTTGGAACATTTATCTCACAAGAGAACTTTCTTCAAACGGTTGATTACAATCAATCTACAGTCAAAGGGAAAGAACTTCCTTCTCTTTAATCTGCATTGTGAATACGATTTTATTTCATGCTTGTTGTTGTATATTATTCAATATATATTTATTGGTTAACAAATTGGAGTTGATGTTATTATTTCTTGAATACTGTACGTGGAAGAATCATTAATATAAATAGTAGCCATACCTATATATTTGGTGTTCCTGCTACATTTAGTGAATCGACCCGACGCTATATTTGGTACGTACGCTACAATACCAATGCCCGTAGCCTGACACATAGCTGTATTTTCGTCTGAAAATTTCGGTGTATAATGTTCGTTCTATTGCTATTGAACTCTAAATTAGACTGACAATGAAGAAGATTGTATTGAAAGAGTCAATGTTTAACCTTTGTGTCTGAAAAAAAACAAAAACAAAAAGAAAAAACAAACAAACAAGTAAAAAAACGCTATGTCAAAAAAAAGGTTGTGGTGGACTTCACCACATTAATTTAATTTAGATTAGGAAACCAAACTGAGGTGAAAAAGGATAAGCCAAAGACATCATTACACATAAAATATGTATTTAACAAGATGTACAAACAAGGATGTGAAAGAAGACATGCATTGGGTAAAACAAGAGTTGTCTCTCTTTAACTATTATTTGTATTCCAAAGTTCACTGAAAGAAAGTTTGTGATAGTTTCTGGTAATAAATGTTTTCAACAGTTTTGCTGTGTAAGGAAAAGATTATGTGAGTGTAAGGAATATTCAACATGTGAGTGGTGGTGTGAGTGAGAAGATTGGCGCATGGTTTCAACTCTCGTGGATTCGTTTGACAGCTGAAATCTCACTGATTATCCAAGAATATTTCCTGTTTATATAGGTGTTCATCGGCTCCGAATCGATACGCGGGAAGAATTGTTCTTCACGTGCAGACAATCTGATTGGTTGGCATTGACCAATCAGCGAGCGAGTAGTGTTGATTTATTATCCAATGAATGCTTGTCGCTGTATGATTTGTATTTGTGTTTGTATGTATGTATATACGTGATGTAGATCGTCACAAGGTTATTCCCTTGATACCGCTATTACCGATGACTCACTCGGAAATGTTTATTGTTTTAAAAAGCGATTAGAAGGACCGAAATATAACCAAAACATTTTTAATCGGTATCGCCCCAAGCAAGGCAGTACAGCCGCTAATAACCAAGGGGTTACAGGGTGCGGATGAATTAGAACAGAAAAAATTAGTAATGAGGAGAAAGTGAAAAGAGGAATTTGGGAAGACAGTAGATAGCGATTGACATTACATTTAACCTCTTGCAGATTAAAGTTGACTGGAAAGCATGAAGCTGGAAGACGAGAAGTGCGAGAAAAGAAAATGTCAGCATACAATTTACGGCTATATCTAGCTAGCTCAACTGTAAATTGATGAGATTTCGCCACCAGTTTAGTATTGTGCTTAAATTAACAGTCTAGGTTTACAAAAAAGGCACCTAACGGAGGTGGGCAAGTGACTGAAGCCGAGCCGCCAGATCAGGACCAATAATATTTCTGATTCATCTTTGGATGCCTATATGGCAGCAATATTTTAAGCATGGGCGAATGGTAGACTTATAGATATGCAAGATAGATTCCGAAGAGAAAAATTCTCTCGCCCGGCACAGTGAACCGACTTTCTTAGCAGCTAATCTCGCAATGAATTCAATATAATCTTTCCACTTCATGTCAGCTGAGAACGTTAGCCCAAGATGACGCAACGAGTCATTTTCCTGGAGGATAGCATCTAACGTAATAAACCCTGCCTGTTGCAGCTATGTTCTGTCTCCCCGATTGTATATTTATTATCTTGTGAATAGGGTGAAAAAGATTAATGTTTTAGTTCGTTTAAGCAAAAATGTGATTTTGATAAAAATGTCTGTGTTCGTTGTCTTTTAACAGAGTAGCAGAGTAATATATATTTGTATAGTTGCAAATGAAAAATGGGCGAGCAATTTAAGTTGATAAAAGAGAGTGTGAATGAGGAATAAAGATAAAAGGAAAATGTACTTATGAATTGTTTTGAAGTCAGTTGTAAATTTATTGTTGTTGTTGTTCCTTCCTACTCCACTTTTCGGCTCTTTGTGTAAGTTTGAGTCAGTGATGAAATTTACTGTCAATCTTCTGTGATCTTTTGCGCCCTTCTCTGACTGACTGACTGGCGACTGACTTGAAAACTCTGTATTTATTGTTGACTTTTTTTTTTCACACTGGCTCGTTATCTTTTTTTTGGTTTAGCAAATCGCCTCCTTTCATTGGTCAGAAAATTAATTTCACACCTTATTGTGAAATCTGTTTTTGGTCGTTTTGATCCGATTTTGCGGGTGTGCAAATCTACTTTGTGTTTTTTTTAGTCATTTGTTGGAATATAGGATTTATAAGAAAATTCAGACAAGAGAAAGTGTACAAATAAATAGAGTTCTATATAACCAATGTACAAAACAATAGTTATGAATGTTGTTTAAAATGGTGAAATAAACTTGTCTTTTTAGATTTTTGTGTGAGGTAATGTTCTAGCTTGATGGACTGCAAGTTGTAGGGTAATTTGTGTAAATTTGGAAAACTTCAGTTCAATGTAATATTGTTTGTATTCAAAATAAACAGTTCAAAGTTTGTGGGAAAAGCGTGCGTGGAAGTGATGTACATTGTGTTTGATGTTTGAGTGTCTGCCGCTTCGTTGTTTGCCGATATGAGTTTAGTTTGCATTAGATGAAGAAAATAGACCCTGGTTATGTTAAAAGGATTATTAACTTATAGTCTGAACTTCAGTTGAAAGTTATTTTGTAATGAGTGTAGTCACGTAGCGTGCAGCTTTTTAGGCTGATTTTTCCCCACTACTGTTTCTTGGATGTTTATATAAGCAAACTAATTCCCGTGTCAAGCCCCAGAAAATGTTTTAAAATTTTGGTGCAACTGTACGTTTGATCAGGTCAAATTAAGGTCAGACGCGCGGACGTAGTCGACGACATACTATGTGATATTTTTGAACTAATCAAATTACGTTAGTTGTATAATTTAATTTGGAGCCCATGTTTTGTTTAATCTTTGAAGTTTTGAGAATAATATAGGATCTAGATCCTATAATTTCCAATGTTATAACCCAGTTTTCACCGTTTTTATCTAGAGCACCATAGACTCTTTCCGCAATTATCATTAGCACATCAGCAGTTGACCTTTAAAAACGAAAGTGGAGTTATATATTTTCTTTTTTCTTGTGAATTGATAACAAAGATATTAAACACTATTTATTTTATTTATCACATTGCTTATTTACAAGAATAATTTTATATTTACAAGATTATAAAATATGGAATCTAACTATAAAGAATTATTTATTATTTAGCATTTTATAAAGAAATAAATATAAAAATACATTTTTTTATTCTAAATTAATAAAAATGTCTGAACAAGAAAATTTAAAAGTGCATAACTACGAGTAACTGTAATAATTGTAAATATTGAAAAATGTATGACAATTAATATTCCACTAACAACGTTCTTCGACTGGTAAATAGTATGGCACTAAGGCTAAATAAAGAGACAAATCGACAAGAGATAGGTGTATGCCACCTTAGTGTTGTAGTAGTTGACCTGAAAATGCCTGGGACAAGAAAAGAGAGAAAGCTTTAAGTTTGTAGAGGACCGGGTGTGTTTGCGTGTTGTTGTATTGGAAACACGTGTGTAACTCCTGGTAGAATATTAAAAGGTCCAACTACAAGAAAATGGCCGGACTTGAATTAAGTCCAACTGAAGATGAAAGGAAAACAAACAAGACCGTTATATATATATATATATATATATATATATAAACAAATATATGTATTAAACAAAACAATTTTACAATGGACATAGACAATAATATTTGTGTGTGTTAACGCTTGTGTTTGTTCTTTGGTGAATGTTCGTACGTACGTGTATGTGTGTATAATGTTTATGGCGTCTCCCACAAATGTGAAGACGCGGATCTTCTAAGAGAGCTTACATTGTAGTCGCTGAAATAAAGAAATGAAAAGGAGAACGAGGCGAGAAGTCGCCCAGTATTTATAGTATAGAGAGAATGACCCCTAGTGACAATTTGGGAACTAAGGAGGAGCTAACTCCGACAAGTTAAAGATATACTACCTTCTCCCCTTATAACAAGCGTGCAGAAACCGAATTAATTTAAAAAGAAAGGCATGGGATTTTTAGTCAACAAATTTTATATAAATATTTTCCATGAGTGGTCAATGAAGTATGTATATACGCGACCATAAATTCAGTTAAGAGAATTCTTGTGTGATAGCTTGTGTTTATTTTAATGAAGATAAGTCCTAATGTCTGTCTGTGAGAAAATTTTTCTGATGTGCAAAAAGTGTCGTTCCACCTACATTTCCTACAGAAATTGGATGTTGACCGTTCGACGACCCAAAGCAGACTGTGGAAATACGTTTTCTGCGCACCGGCTCCACGCATACATCTGCTTTAATCAAAACCAAGTTAATAATATATTATGACCAGTCAGAGCCACACCTGCTCAAAAAATAAAACCTTACTTCCGAGCAGAGTAAAAACTATATATACCCAAATTCAAACAGATCCTACGCAGATCAGCGTTTGATGTCAACACCGACACGCTGAGAGAGAGAGAGAGAGAGAGAGAGAGAGAGAGAGACCACCGACGACGACGACGCCAACGCAATCGGTGCGGCCACCACCAAGTGTCTGTCCGCTTCTAATTTCATTACTCTTTCTACCTGTTGCTTTAGCAATAGCAACAGATACAACTTCCCAGTCTTTGTATATCATACTTATTATAAAACCCAGGTTGTGTGTATGTGTGTGTGTGTGTGTGTGCGTGTACGTTTATATATTGGATCGGATTTCCTACATTTTTCAACCGATTTCAACAAAACTTCACAGGACTACGTAAAATTAGCTTGCGGTGGTTCTGACAGCGCCAAAAATTGGAAAAACACAATTGTTTTTCCATGAAATCAATTTGAAAACACGATTAAGAGTCATCGCGAGAATGAAAGGGGGACAACTCATATTGAGTTATACTTATTATAAAACCCAGGTTGTTTGTGTGTGTGTGTGTGTGTGTGTGTTCGTTTATATATGGGATCGGATTTCCTACATTTTTCAACCGATTTCAACAAAACTTCACTTTTATTTTGGCAGGTAGTGTTTCTTATTGTCTTGCACACTTTTTTCTTTATTTTTACATTCAGAATGCTTTAAAAATTCCATTTACAAGACAATTGTTTATAATAAAATTCTATTCAATCGGTAGACTCATAACGATTGAAAACAATTTTTTTGTTTGAGTTTGCGGTTGACCAATTCGTAAAAAAATAAATAAAATAAAACTAAAACTAATTAAGACATGCATGTTCATCAACCTTAAACAATAATCATTGTCAATTTTATTTTTCAGTCTTTATGATGGTCGATACTTGATCTATCTCTTACTGTTGCATCTCCGGGCAACGCCGGGATCTACTGCTAGTATATATATATATATATATATATATATATATATATATTGATTTTCTAAGCGTTGCTTAAATGTGGCACAAGGCCGAACGTATGGAGTACCCAGTGAGGATCGAACTCACTATTCAGTCGTGACTGTTTTAGCGAGACTAGCTTGCACCCCGTCGAGGTGCCCCCAGTTTTTGTATATATACAATAATACATTTATTTACTCGTACTCAATGACATCTTTTGTTTGACGCTTGGATTTACGTTTGCCGAAGAGGTGAAGGAATTAATCTCCACAACAGTAACAACAACAAGGTTCTGACCTCCAGGTTACCCATTTTCACCTCCGCAACAAGAGTCTTTCAATAATTGGTGTGAGACAGGTTGAATAAACTTTAAACAGTGAGCTGATTAGAACTGTCTTCTTATAAATTGTATGTTGGATCAAATTGTGGTGTTTTGCAAATGCGCAGAAACGGTCCTAAACTTACTTTCTATTATTTGATTTTTTTGTTAACACCATAGGAACTAATATGTGGAGCCTATGCGTAGAAGCCACATGCTATATTCTGCTTCAAATTAGATCTCTTTCTGGTTCACTTCACATCAAGACCTGCGTCTTGGATGCGAACATTACGAAAGCAAAATTAAAAATAAGAAAATCACTCTCTGTGTAGAGGCTCCCATCATCGCATCCGGCTTACAAAATAAATCACCCCAAAGTATAAAATACAGTTTACTCAACACTGATGACCTCAACTTCCAAATTGATAACCCTTAACTTAGGAACATAACTCTTAAACTTAGAATTCCTATTCTAATACAATATTATGATTAACTGATTTGTTTGTTTTATGGTTTATAAACCTTTTGTGGGTTGTCTAAATCCGAAGCATTACTAGAATACTAACTGACAGTAAATAAGTTATAAGAGAATAAAAGATGTGTCGGAGTTAGCTCCTTCTAATTCCATAATTGTTCACTAGGGGACGCTCTCCCTACACTATAAATACTGGGCAACTTCTTGCCTCGTTCTCTTTTTCACTTTGCATTTCAGCGGACACATTTCAAAATATGATCTCTCGTAGAGATCCGCGTTTTCTTCTACTTGTGGGAAAACGACATGAAACACATGTACACGTACGTACGAACATTCACCGAAATACAAACTCTTTACGTTCACACACAAACACAAATGTTAATGTCTTTGTCATTTGTAAATTTGTTGTTTAATACATATATTTGTTGACATATATATATATCGGTCTTGTTTGTTTTCTTTACATCTTCGATTGGAGTCAACTTCAGTCTGCCATGTTCTTGTAGTTCTACCTTCTTCTAGCAGGAAATAAACGCACGTGTTCCTAATCCAACAGCACTTAAATCCCCACGGCCCTCTACAGATGCATACAGATCACAATATTTTAAATAAAATAAACTGCAGAGGCATTAATGGAAGAAATTCAAAACGAGTTCGAAATGACAGTGTCTCTTTTCTTTCTGACTTAAAAAAAAAGAAAGAAGAAAGCAGCACTGTTCTAGCGTTTCTTTTTGTTTTTGTATCATGTCACTTCAGGGCGTTAGCGATCGTGGTTCTCCGCAATTTCCTGTTTTCTGTTGCTCTAGTGTTGATAGCAGACACGGAAAGACAACTACGAAAACTCCTTCAGAATGTAGTGAAAGAAAGCGAGAAGAAACGATTAAACATCAATTGCAAGAAAACAGATTTCATGGTTGTTAGCAAATGGATGAACCCAAAATGCAAATTACAAATAGGAGAGAACAAAATCAAACGAGAACAAAAATTTAAATATCTGAGAAATGTTTTAAGAAAGGACGGAAAGTGTGATACTGAAATTCAAATGCACATTGGGATTGTAGCGGATCCCCTGGAGGGGACACGATATGAAACCACAGCCCGAGCGCCCCCGTATCATATATGATGAGGTCACAAGGAGCCCGCTAACGTTTTTCGAATTCATGACGTGAAATCTGACAAAATGAAACAAAATGGACAACAGAACTAGGATATGTATGATTAATGCTAAGTTTATTTACAAAGCAGAGGCTGTGGGTTAGATGGTCTGGTAATTGTGGTAATGGTGATCGGACTGGTCGTGTCGATGGTTGGAGTCGAGGTGCAGACGTTCCGATCGTGTCGATGGTTGGAAAGAGATTGCGGGCATTCCGGTCGTGTCGACGGTTGAACTTTGCAGTGCAGGCATTGCTGGTCGAGGTCGGTGTCGAAACCTCCCGTAGTAATTACAACCGATAGTATACGGGGGAGGTTGATTGGTCGTCGCAGGTAATCGCTGCTGGTCGTTGCAGGATAACCAAATATGCATTCCAAAATTTAAGCAGAGTATTAAGAGACAAAAACTTCGTTAGAAAAAAAGAAAAAAGTACGGAACTGTTACGTGATATCTATCCTCCCATATGGCAGTGAATGCTGGACAATCTCCTCAAAGATAAAGAAGAGACCTGAAGCAACAGCAATGTGGTTCTACAGAAGGATGCTGAGGATACCACGAACAGAACATGTGAGCAACGACGAGGTTTTAGAGAAAATGGAAACAAAAAGAAAACATACTTAAAATGAGGAAGAGGTAGCTGATATTTCTGGGGCACATAATGAGGAAGGAGGACTTGGAAAATCTGATACTCACAAGACAGATTGAGGGTAAGAGGAACAGAAGAAAACAGCGCATGACATACTTAGTGAGCTTGAGTAAATGGATGGCGGAAGAGGGTTTAGGTGAAATAACAAAAATACCAAATTTATTAACAGCTATAAAGGACACAAAATTGTGGGAGGGCCATGACCGTCTACGTCCTGGTGGTACACGGCAGATAAAGAAGAAAAGAAGTAGCTTCTGACCCTTTACCACTCATCTTTTGTTGCGGATCTGAATCAACCCACAACAAAGAAAAAAGCGAAAAAGTTGTTTAAATATAAAAATATAAGATACTAGCAGCATGGCCCGGCGTTGCCCGTGATTGATTCAAAAATCGTACGACTCATTCAGCAATCGCTATCACTTGACTTAAAATATTTTTGCCCTTCCTTGCCTTTAAAGGTGCCCTTTGCCGTGCTGATGTTGCTACATGCCTTACTTCTTGCCTATCTCACACTGCGAATTTTTTTCTAAGCTCTATACTAAACATTAAATCTGTTACGAAAAAAAACTAAACAAAATGAACACAATAACGATCAGCTTTAAAAAGGACTCGTAACTGGAAAAACCGAATGAAAAAAGAATGTTAACAACAAATACTTTTTCACACCCAACCCAGTTCTGCGGAATCAGAATCAACGTTGAGTTTAAGCAAGCGAATGAGCCAATTGGAGTAAAGTGCCATGCAGATTTAAATTTTTCCCACTTGTGATGAATGCAGCTATCGATTTTTTTGCATGGTAACATTCGTGTCAGTCAGCTGTTGGCTCTCACGCTGGCCAATAGAATCTGCCTATTCGTGGCAGTCAGCTATTGGCTCTCACTCTGGCCAGTAGAAAATGGACGCAAACTACATGAAAACTGCCGTAGAAGCATGAAAAAATCGATTTCCACTATCGATGGGAGTTGGGAAATGCAAAGTCGGTCTTGGCCTTCCCGCTAACGTGCATGTAAAGTTTGGTGCGAATCCGTCGAAAATTGCGGCCCTACACACACACACACACACACACACACACACACACACACACACACACACACACATTCTGCCTTTTATAGATAGAGATTTTTATTTTAGTGTTTTTTACAACTAAATTTTCCTTTTTCGTGTATGAGTGTTAAAGTTCTTACAGCCCTTGTTTGTTAAGATGAAAATAAATGTGATTTCTTCGCATGTATGTATGATAAAAAAAAAGAAGCAAGGAAAAACTGTGTCACGTACCTGGGTGAGTAAGAGGGGGAATGAGTAAAGGAATTTTTTTAAGCCGATGCGCCATGAAACTGTGGCCGTCTGTTGTCATTTTTTACTCCCTTGTCTAGTCTAGAAACTTTGCTTAAATACCTTTCAAAGGGATCACGAAGTGTGTTTTTATTGTTGGCGGGAACGCGACCCGTTGGTTGAAAAATGTCACAGTTATTTTCAAAGCATTAATTTATTAACCGGAAGGATGCGCGAATCCTCCGATTTGGTGTTTGACTGTCTTACTGTTTATTTACGTCTTCGATCTACATATATTTGTCTCTGTTCTGCAAACAATTCCCATTATGTTACTTGCTATTTTTCATACTTCTCTTACTTTGTGTATTTTCTGTTGTAGAGTAGAAATGGAAGGTCTCATTAGATAATGGGAGAATTCCACAGGCAAACATAAGTTACCTCCTCCAGTGTTATATAAACATCTGAGTGGTCAGGAACCAAGGACATTTTTGTATTTGTATCTCGTTGGTACGAGAATAAGGTAATTGAAAATTACTACTACCATTGTCGTTAAGGTTATTTTATACGGCGCTACGAACAGGATTTAGTGAATATGTGGAACTATCTTAAAATAAGACATGGCATCTGCACCAAGCAGGACCCTCGATTTGGTTACTCAATTCATGCAACAAATGATAGAGCTACAAAGGGAAACTATCCGCTTTGAAGGGACGGAACCCCTAACCCGACGCAAACGTCCAATACAAAACAAAAAACAAAACAAAAAAAAAACAAACCGCCCTCTCATTGAACCCAACACAACGGACAACGACTGGGCATTATTCCTTGACGCTTGGATTCGATATAAGATGTGTAAACTTACCAATCAAATCGGAATAAGCAACGAATTGAGAACGACATACACGCTTGAAGTCAACAGGCTCAAACCTTAAATTCGGCTACGGAGGAAAGGCTTCTTTTTGCACATCCGATTCGTTGTGGTAAAGGGCTTACACAAGTAAGTTCCCCGACAGATCTTTCATTCCACGCGCCAGGCAGAAGGTGAGGCAATCATTCATTTCTTAGCAAGGCTACGAGCTCAAGCCAAATTTTGGTCGTTCACGGTTAACTGTCCAAACACGGGAGGCTGTGATCAGCGAGTCAATTACTCGTGCGACAGGATTGCGGGGTAGATGATTACAGAACGCGCCAACAAGTGATACAAGAGTCGAGTTTTGGTCGAGGCTGCCAACCTCACCACGCTCGAGTAAAAATTCGACCGACTCGTCAGTTTGGAAAGGACGGACAAGCCAGCTGCATGGTTACTAAATGATGTTAGCCCATCTACCTAGAGATATCTGGCCACGAGCGCTGTGCACTTCGACAACCCCCAAGAACTAATGTACCCGCTTCTTAGCTAAATAAGAATCTTTGTGTTGGTTGCGGGAAGATTTTTCACCCAGGTGGATCAATCAGTAGGATTGCGGGATTAGGGGTCACGTAAAAAGGGTATGCCAGAAATCTACTAAAATTTAAATTGGAACCACGAACAGATCAACAAGGTGCAAAACAGGGCGTGATTCATTAATTTTCTCAAATATTAGTCTGAAAGTTCCCCCACTCGCGCCATCCACTAGATTGGCACGTCAAAACATAGCCGTAAAGCCATTTTGACACCGCCCGGTGCTCTACGTCACCTTGTATGGAATGGAGAGAGATTTGAAGGAGGTGTCCCAAATTCATCACCGTCACTGACTATAATGCATCAAACCCACGCTGCATTTGGACCCACCCCTCGTGCCAACTAGTCACCGAATACGTGGCATCACAGACAAACAATTCATATAAAGGGTGTGTTGTTCATGCATATAAGAAATGGCTCGAGGGAGACTTGACAGGTGGTATATTTGTCAAACAACACGTCTGTTTTTTACTTATCAGAATCTGCCCTGAAGGGCCTACATCAGTTGCCACCTGATTTCCCAGCCCAGACACAACTCGTTGAAGGGCGCAAAGGAAACCCATTCCAGTGATGTCTATTAGTATCTCGTTCCTTCCGACGGAAACCAACAGATACCTACTGGAAGGATGGGTACGTGACTATTTCAAGGCCAGCGCATTTAATACATGCTCCCACCAACCCTTACAGACCATGACATAAAAACCATTGGACATTACCTTCGTCTCTGATGCGACGCCGTCAGCGGTCCACACACCGATCCCTGTCCCTCACCACTGGAAGAAGAGAATGAAACAAGACCACGATTGAGACGTCGCATTGGGTATAAATGAACCAGTGCCTGTACACCAGGGTATAAATGGCATGCTAGCAAATGCGAGACAACGCCTATTTGGGCCTGGTTTGGATGCCAGCGTCCGGCAGACCAGAGCCCAATGCTAGATATAACTCTACCGCCCCGTCACAGCCTAAGGATATCGCAGCTCTTCGCTACTTCGTCACGTGATCATAGCAGACGCAATATTTCTTCAAGATCTTGGCCTTTTTTCATCATTGCGTCACACCCACTTTCTTCTGTTCAATATACCAAGTCTATTTAGATTTATAATCAACCTAATTTCTCTTTAGTTGCTTGATTATTATTAACATAATCTAAATACTCTTCGTGAACATTCTATAATACTTTTTATACTTCGTAGCAACCCGGGATTTATTTCTTTTAGATATTAAGTACTTAGCAAGCCTAGGTGATTTTGCTACACACCCTTGTCATATAACCCGGGGACTTTTCGCCGAAAGAGGAGGAAGATAAACGTAGGCTCTTGGTCCTTGTGACCAGGGCGCTTGGACCGGTTCTGTATTAAATTATAGTTAAGTTATAGTTAGAAACTTTCCGGTCTACTTTTACTTCCGGCATTCTTGGTCCTTATTACTTTCGGCTAGCGTAGTCCCTAATCTTCTGGCGTTCTTACTTTACTTCCGCCATTTCTGACCTGCGCATACAGCGGCCATATCAGCTTTCTACTTTCGTTCCCGCACTGACCAGCATTTGCAACGGCCAAAAGCCCCTACAACTAGCATTTCTGAACCTGCTCATGCAATGGTTGTAACAGCCCCTTACTGCAGGCTTTTCTGGACTTGCGCAGCTCTTTACTTCCGGCTACACACGGAGAGACCATCTTTGGCGTTCTTATTTCAACCTAACTCACCTCGTTGATTGGCGTTAATGGACCTGTTCACAACAGCACTGAAGTTCTGGCTACTACATTGGTCCCTACTTCCGGCATCCCTATTTTAACCTAACTCACCTGGTTTCTTAGGAAGTTGTTGCATGCATATCGTCCAGACTTCAAACAACCTATTCCGTAGACTTTGATTAAATACTACGTTTGACTTAATCAGCAACTAACCATGCATTAATGCAACATTGTCTATTATTTTTTCGCCGCTTCATCATGGATTTCATCAACGCCTGAGCCGAACACTACAGCTATTTCGACCTACTTTCAACTATCAACTTCCGGCGTTTCCTTTCAACCTAACTCACTTGGGTTACTCAACGCATCGTCGGAATTATCTACCACCGCAGTTTCCTGTCAACCTAACTCACCTGGTTTAGGAAGTTGTTGCATATATATCGTCCAGACTTCAAACAACCTATTCTGTACATTTGGGTTAAATACTATGAACGATTCATCGTTGGACTTAAAAAGTTAACCAACAACTACTCAACGCCAGTACCGAACATTTTTAAGTGAACTTTCGAACTTTGGCTTTTCCGGCAAACATAACTTATCGAGACTCTACTTTTAACATTTAGTCAGTTATATTATCTTTGATCTTCTATCCGGTTAGTATCCCTCCATTTACTTAAGTCCTCCTCCATTACTTGATTCATTGTTGGTTCATGTTTCTTTTCAGTATTTAACCGTAACACTACTTTTGTATATTATATAAATAAATTTTTTATTAATTTAAGTTTGTCGTTTTGTTGTACTCTTGTTGACTTGTCAGATTCACGTCTTTTATTTTTAAATGTTTGTGGGCTATTCGGTGACTCGTTCTTATTTGAACGCAGGAGGTTTACTACAAGAGCCTTTGATTCTACCGTTTAACCCTGAATTCTCATTCCAACAAACTTTTTCGACTAACACGGTAGAAATTGTATGTAGATCAGTACACTGGTTGGGTGGACGTTGCCTTAACGTCATCGGGGAAGGCCAGGGCAATATGCGACACTGTGAGAACTTGGTTCTGCACATATGATGCACCTGAAGAACTTTCTTCCGACGGGGAACCACCTTTTGATTCCCAAAAATACGACTCGTTTCTTACGATTTGGGGAATACGGAAACGTACTTCGTTGGCTTAATAGCCATGGCCTGGCAGAACTGGCCGTCAAAAAGGTTTAAGCCGTAAGCGTATATTCGCAGACAACACGGGCAGCTGTGTCATAATCGTGTCGCCCGTGCTTTGCTGATCCAGCGCAACACTTCCGTCCATGATCTAGGTGTGTCTCTGCTATGATGTTAGTTATACAGTCGTGTTATCAAAGACCACCTCCCTGTCCTAAGGGACAAATACCAGATTCGCAAACATAGAGAAATTGGTAAACTGAGAGAGACAGCAATGGTTAAACCTAAAAGGCACATGCGGAACTAGCTTCAGGAATTACAAATTGGCGATTCTGTTCAGATTCAGGGTCAAGATTGCCCTTACCCTCGCCAGTGGACGAAAAGAGGGAAAATCGCGGAAATACTCGGTAACTGGCAGTGCCGTGCGCGGGTGGATGGAAGCAATCGGGTAACTATACGCAACCGTCGCTTCCTCCGTAACTGACGTCCCACATAATTCTACCCCTGGGAGCGGGTCCCTCGACCTCATGGCACCCCGATTTACAGCCGGTTTAAGATATCAACACGGAAAATAGATTAACCATATCTAGGCTAGAACCGTATGATACCTCTGTGGCTCGGCCGCAGTGACCCGGTGAATTCTCTATGGTGGTCGACACTAATCATTTAAAATCTCGTATCGCCCAAAATACAGCATAAACCAAATACCGCGAGTAATAAACGAGAAGAAATGGAAGTTTAACTAACAACACTGTGGATTCAGTAGGCCCAAACCAAAAGAGAACACCAATATCAGGCGACATCAGCCCCCCAGTCAATGCCCACATCGAAACAGGCGAGCACTATGAACTCTATCACTACAAATGCGAGGACAATTGCACAGATATTCTGGGGCAAACCTTCAACTGACCATGTCAACCCATCCTGTGGTCAGAGGAGGGAAAGGGCATGTAGAATAGAAATGGAAGGTAATGAGGGACTTCCACAAGCAGACATGAGTTACCTCCTCTAGTGTTAAACAACTGACTGGCCAGGGAACAAGGATATTTTTGTATTTGTATCTCGTTGGTACGAGATAAAGTAACTGAAAATTACACTGCCATTGCCGTTGTGGTTACACCTGTGAGTGATAAATTTTCTAGGTCTTCTTTTCTCGTTATGAGTCCGATAAATTTCAGCTGTCTTTTTCTGAATGTAATATAATGAAAAGTTTCCTTGTTCCTATTTTCCTTAATTTTTTTTTTTAAATCCATGGTATTCTGTGAGCATTTACCGTTGGATGCTTTCCTCATTCATTGTTTACTTACAACGAGACTGTTTTTATTTTTCCCCTTACAAAAATTTCATTTACAGCTAAAAGCCTTTAAAAACTAAAAAAATTCGTTGAGTGCTTCATTGCCTCCCCCCTTTTTCCTTAGTGCTAGTTTTTATTCTACTCGTTTTCTTTTTGAATTTATAAATATTGTTTTATATCTCTACCCACGATCTCTGTGTAGTTTTTGTTCCGTTTTTAGTACAGGTGATAAAATATTACGTGAGGACTGAGGAAGTTCGGAAGAAATCATTAAATAAAATTTTAATTTAGAAATCGTCTATGTTTCTGTTGTTAGTTAACTTGTTAATCAAGGATTTAATAAAAAAAAAAATTTTTTTTCAAAGAATTAAGGTCATTTTTTATTAAACCCATACCGATCATTGCAGCAACCTCTTCCCATTTTAAAGAAAAAAAAAAGATTAATTTCTCTTGCGTCAATAACTGTCATAAACCTTTTTGTTGAAAACAACAATAAACGTACAGTGCACATTTTTATTCAAAGATTTCACCAAACGTATGACGAAGTACGCACAAATATATGACGTAATACGCAATAAAGAAAGTATGTAATTGGTTGTGCCGAGCAAGAACAACAAACACACGCAACTTACAAAAATAGAAACTTAAACCTATCCATGACGAGGTAAGGGAAAATTAGGTACTACAGAAAGAAAAGAAAATATATCCACGAAAAGGATCTCATAAATAATTATATGTACTTGATTAATTTTTTTCCTTTATTTGGCTACTGAAAAACATTTGCAGTGAAAGTATTCACGTCTCCCTCCTCCGTTTTTTTAAAAATTTTCTATGGATGTGCCTTGTTGCCAGTTGTTGTTTCTTTATTTATGATGATGTGGTTTTGTGATGATTATTTTTTTTTTTTTATAGTTTTTAGCTGACTTTCTATTAATGTATAATCTGTATTCGTTGTTGTTGCCCTAATTTTGTTTTATTGGGTTTAACTTCATTTTTTCCCCTGTTGATTTTGTTTTGTAGAATTTAAAAATGTAAACAAAAAAGATAAAGAAATATTTGAGAGAGAGAGAGAAGAAAAAAGGCATCCACCGAATATTTTATTTTCATTTATTTCTGCATATTCATTTTTATTAATAAATAAGTTAACAAACCGTTTGTTGTGCTTTTTAAAAAAATATTTTTAATGTTATAAGAAAATTAAAAAATAAATCAAGATTGTAAAAATGTTATATTGGCATTGCACACGTAAATTTCATTTTATATCGTTAACTGTTTAAATAAATTATTAAAATTTAATTTATCACAAATTACCATTTAAAAATGAAAACAAAAGAATTTGTTGATTCATTTTTTTTTATTATGGTGCAATCGTACGCAATCCTGAAAATAAATAAACAAACTACAAACAATTTTTTTCCTGCCAATCAAAAAGTTCTTATCTTTTTTTTTTTTTTTTACGTTTTTATTTCTTTTTCTTCACCATTACACTCTTTTTAAAAAGAGCAATACATTTTTTTTATCCTTTTTGTTTGTTTCTTAGAGAATCTTTCTCTTTTGTTTTTCTTCTCTTCTTCAGAAACATATATTTTCGTTTCTATCTTTAAAAAATATCGTCACGTCTATGTTTTTAAGTTTAATTGAGCGGAAAGAAAAAATATAACAAAAACGACATTATTATGGATGTTTATAATTATTGTTTATTATTTGCAAAGAAAACAAATCATTTTTGTTACTTGGATTCCCTTTTAATTTTTTTTTTTACAGGTGCTCCGTACCATTGATCATAGAAAAAATAATTTGTACTTTTCAATAGTAAAACAACGAAAACCTAAAGCAAATTAAATAAACAAACTGTTTTGTCTGCAGATGCGTATTTTACTGTTTGGTTTACCAGTTGAATTTATTTTAAAAATAATCTGATGGCGAGGTTTTCACATTATTGATCAATCTTTAAATTTTAATAATAGTTTTTTTTTGTTTTTTTTTTTTGTACGTGTCTAAATTACAACGAATACGACAATGGAAACAGTTGCCTGGAAATATTGCACATTATTATTCCGTAATTTGGAAATACGAGGTTTCTAGATCCTAAGCAATAAATAATCACACACACACACACACAAAAGAAAAAAATACATTTTCTGCTTTACTGATTTAAAAAATTTTCTGCAGTTTGAAAATGTAAACAATGTTTTTAAAAGTTTTTTTCAATGTTTATTATTTAAAAAAAAAAAACATCCTTTTTACCACCGTCTTCATTGCACACTCTTGTTCAAGAAATAACTGAATCAATCATAATTACAAAGAATTGAAGTTCATTTTTCCCCTACGATGATAATTTTATTATCTCTGGTTACTTGACTTATATTTGATCAGTAACCAGAACAGGTGTCATCATGATTCGTACACACACACACACAAACAGTAACACTGAAACAAAACACAATTTAAGCTTTGCTTAATATTAATTTTTCTTTAAAAATTTTTTTAAAATTATTTTTTCTTACTTCAAAAAAAAAAAAAAACTCTTTTGCTCGCAATAACATTCACTTTCTTTATTTTCATTGAGAGTATATTATTTCAAACAAAATGAATACAGATAAAATACCAGATATGTTATCTAATTTTTTTTTTCTCACTCTTTTAGTCTTCTTTATCTTTTACTTTTTTTGTCTCATTCTCTGGTGATAGTCTTGACCAGCCAAACACGTCACGTACACTACACACACACATTGTAATTTAATGACAGTAAAAAATTAAAAATCATTTGAATTCGTGGTGTAGTTTAATGGGCGTTTAGAAATGTTTTTTTAACTTTATTTGAAAATCATATTTTAATTTTCAGCTCAGTATTCTGTTACTAATCTTATTAGCAGAATAAAATCAATTGGGATGGAGAAGCGGAGAAAGGTATCACCACGGACTTGTTAAAAATTCTGGAAAAAAAGCATTTTAAAAATATTTATTTTAATTAAATGTCTTTCTTTAACGTTAAATTTTGGTTTTATTTTAAAGTTAATAGCCTAAACCTAATCCTTATTAAAATAAAAAATTTATGTAAATAAAGTTTTTAGGCATTTAAAATATTTGCACGTTCACTCGTCTCTCATCAAACCACCATTATAAACGAAAAAGATAAAGAAGAAACTTAAAAATCTTTTAAAAATTTAATATTTGTCCTATAGATTTGTTTCAAAGTTAGTAAATTTAAGGATTAATTAACTGCAATTTGTAAAAGTAATGCTTACTTTTTACTTACAACATAATGAAAAAAAAAATGACTTTTATTTACGCACGGTAGGCTCCGATGTCATAGGTTAGAGAACAGAAACTATACCTCTGACTTAAAAAAAAAAAAAACGCGCGAAAAATTAAAAATAAAAGTTAAAGAAAAATGGAACACCAGCACTCTAGTAATCAAGAAATTGGTATTTATGTTTAAAACTACATTGCTTTTAACCTCATATAACCAATAGTTTAAGAATATAATTTTTCTATACAATTTTATTCTTAGTAGAATGAATAATTTTAATTTTTATATTACATTAAAAAAAGAATTAGAAACTGGTAAAATGATATTTTTGAGTTTAATTAATTGCTTTTTTTAAAATTTTTTTTCTTACCTAAATGCAATGGATTCTGGTGGAATTTGAACTCTGCCAATTCCACATTCTGTGATCATATTTGTTAAGCTGCCTGCCCCCATTTATAAAAGATAATACTGAGTTAATTTACTAATTTTCTATACCACCTTTTGCCTTGATATTAATGTATTGTGTCACTAATCATGTTTTTTTTTTTTAAAATTTAAACTTCTTTGTTTTGTGCATATGAAAATGAAATCCGGTCATATATTCTTTTAAAGGCATTTATACCAAGGTTATATGAAAGCTTCAATAACAATGTTTAAAGGTTGAAATAATTTTTTTATGGTGGTTAATATTTGAACAACCTGTTATGGTTTTATATATTAACAGAATTCTTGGTAAAATTGGGATTTTGATTGTATTACTCAACTTTAATTATTGTTCAAATAAAAAAAAAACTGAGTAAATGATATTGTTACTTTAGGCAAAGTGTCTGATTTCCCTAAAGTATTACCACCCTAAAAGAAGAGTTGGTGCATCCTTTACTGCCTATAGTTATGTTTTCTGGCCTTGTCTTGTTTATTCTTGTTCTATTTGGTTCTAGGTTAGATTAGCTTTATCAGTAAATATTTAGTGTTATGATGGCAACAGATTAAGACATTTTCTTATTTGTTTCTAAACTCTATATTGGCAATCATCATGAAGTGTATAATACTAAGCATTTTTAAAACCTGATAATCCATTTCACCTATTGGTTATTTATTAATCAATGTCCACATAACACTTAAGTGGGGTTTGCAGGTAAAATTCACTGGAAAGTTGTTGGTTCATGGATCAAAGGAAAATAATTCAAAGAGCTCAAACATCTATGGGAATTTACATGTATGACTTATTTGAACAACATTTGCTATTCCCACATGTAACATATACCTGAGGAAGGCTGGAGAGTGCATAAGCTGAAATGCTATGATAAAATCATTAACAAATTATTGTGAATAAGCCAATATTCCCTGTATTTCAGAAGGTCAGTTTACACCATCTAATTTTTATGGAAGATCTATATTTCTACAGATTTAGCCACTTTCTAAAATGGTGTAAAGCAAAGAAGCAGTTCCCATTAAATAAAATGGAGGTAGATTTTCTGAGTATTCCCAGGTGTAAAAATGAGGTATTTGTTTTACATCTGGAAATGCTTAGAAAATGTCCCATTTTATTTAATAAGATTCACAACTCAATTGCCTCAATTACAAAAGTGGAGATTAGTGATCTGCTGCAGCTGATGTGGAAGGCTTGAAATCCCTCCCACTTTTTATCATATTTATAGTAGATATATACACACACACACACATACACATATCTTCAAATGCAGACTCAAAACAAAATTCCTATTATGCTACCTACAACCATATCACAACTCCAAAGACTAAACAACTAATAATCTATAACCTAGGATTGATAAAGTTTCTTTTAAACAAATACTTTAGAACCAAAAGAGTAACTAAATAAATATGAAATAAAGCAAAATAAATAAATAAAATGAACACACTTAAGATCAGGATTATAAATAAAGTACAAATATTAGCCTTAAACAAAAGAGCTGGCAAAAATCCATTTCATTTTTCCCACCCTTCTCATAAGTGTCAAGAAGATTACACACACACACACACACTTCTTTCCTTTGGATTAAAAAAATTCTGACTCATCTGCCATAAATTTATTAAATTCTATTAAAAAATCTTTTTTACTACATAATAACAAAATAGGTAAATTTTCCAAGGTTTAAAACCTCAATATGATAATATACTTTACACGTTTTACTTTTAAATATGACTCTTCATTTAATACAGCTAGTATTTAGTAAGCAACATTAATATACATTTAAAATTTGATTTTATAAACTTACAACACAAATATTCTATCTTAAAAATAAAGAATAAATTTATATTTAATTTGAATTAGGTTATTATGGTTCATTTAATCGGGTTTATTTTCATTGTGTATTTAAGTTTGTTATGTTTCTATATTGGGTTCATTGTAACATTAATTATGTTTGTTTAAAATATTAAAACTTTATCTAAAAGTAGTTGAACTTTAGTTGAGATGTTTTTCCATGATGAAAACTGTAAAAGATTAGTGAAGATCAATATTTACTGTTAATCACCTTGCAAAAACATTATTGAGAGATGATGTCAATATTGAAATGTCATTTATATTTCTGAATTTTTCATAACTTAGTTTATTTTGCCGAAACAGTTTTGTAGTAGTAGTAAATAATTTATTTGTGGACTTGAAAACTTGATTTTTAAAAGTCAGTATCCTTATATTAAAAGTAACTCCAATATATGAAAAATTTTTTTTTTTTTTTTTTTTTTTTTTAAATATTTGAGTTTATTGGCAAACATTGGATAGTTTTATACTCGAGTCTGTAGTTTAAAATTGGGTGGTTTTATATTTGAGTCTATAGGTTAATAATGGTCGAGAAGGTGTTTTGTTTTGGGAGGAAGGTCTTACTGAGCATTTCCCAAGAATAAGAACAAGTTTATATAATACTTGTGACACATACATTATTTTCTTTTATAAACTGTATAGCAAAATAGAATTCTAGTTAATGAAAACTATTAAATTTTGTAATTCTTTCATTAAATGAGCCCCTTTTTTATTTTAAAATATTTTTTTCAGAATTTTAATTCTGAACAGATGTTTAGATTGGCCTTGGACGAAGGCAACCTCCCAGTTTTTGTCTTCCCGCAATCTGTCGCCTTTTACCTGGACGACCACATCTCACACAAACAGGTGTTGACGCTATACAATCCTTATGACTTCCCATTTAGATTCAAAGGTAAGATTAACCAAAACTCTTATATTTGTTTTTTGTTCCTTTTTACCATGACAGTACACTCTTTACTATCTGATTTAATGCAGGTGTGTGTGGAGATTATTAAAATGTGTCTATAATCTATAATGAATTTTGTTCAACTATAAATCTGAAAAGACTTTTATGCAATGTAATTATGTTTACTAATAAATTGCATTTGTGAAGTCCAACAAGAAATTGGCCATAATCTGTTAATGTCCCCTACCCTATTTTGTGGGCATTAACGGATTATAGGTAGAAACTTATAATTAACACCAGATTTTTATTTTTATAATTTATGCCAGATTTTATGGTGGCCTTAGTGGGTTAAAGTAGTGTCAAAATAAATTTCTAATTCAAAGAGCTCAAAGATAGAATATATGATGTATATGGAAAGTTATATGCATGCCTTATTAGAACAATATTTGATATTCTCAATTTGATCGCTAACAGTAAGAAGAAATCTCTTGTTAAGTCTATATATATATTACCCTTACCTGTAATTATTCAACACTAATCAACAAATATCTCAGTCTCTAGTGTGTGTGTGTGTGTGTGTGTGTGTGTGTGGATATATCTGAATGTGATGAGAATGAAAATAATATAAATTCTAATGTTCACTGCATTAATTCAAAAGAGGGCTCAAAACCAAGAGTAGAGCAATAATTATTTATAATTTTCACATACGGACAAAAGCAACTTGCTCACTACAAAGGTGCATTCTTGTTTCGATGCGACTGCATCTCAACTAGTGAGAACCAAAAATGCTTATGAACAATTCTATTTTCAAGCAAACTGGAAATGTTCATAAGCATTTTTGGTTCTCACCAGTCAAGATGTAGTCCCATCAAACCAAGAATGTATCGTTGTAGTGAGCAAGTTGTTTTTGTCCGTATGTAAAAATTCTATATATATTAATTTAAATAGAAAAGAGACAACCTATATATTTATAATCATTGCCATTCCTTCACTAATGAATTTATAATTTAAGGTTGTCTGTTTTCTATTTAAATTAATTTCTCTGATTTGACATTGAGCTCTCTGGATTATATCCTCCTTGGGATTATCCATATGGATTACCAAAATTTTTGTTACTTAATTATATAAATATATAGATTTTCTAAAGAAGTAATGGATATTTTATTTATTAATCCTACAGATTTTTATCACTTTTAAACATTATTTCTAGTGGATATTCATCTTTGGTTAGATGTTCTGTTTGTTTATTAAACAGTATATTTATTTTTGTCTACTGGCTTGAATATCTGAGAAATCTTATTAAAGAAAAAAATGTGCACTGTTCAGACCTTGCTTGATTGGCAAAGCTTGTTTGTGGCTGAGTTGGTTAAGGCCCGTTGGATCTAACAACAGTTTCCCTCTGTGTAGGGGGAGGCAGGTTTGAATCCTGAGCACATATTTTTCTTTTATAAGATTTCTGAAATATTCAGGCTGGTAGACGAAAATAAATAAATATAGTTTAATAAATAGTCTACTCAAATATGGGTATCCACTAGAAATAATGTTTAAAATATATAAGATAAAGAACAAGTAGGAAATATTTATCAATCTGTTTCACTTTTTTTTATTAGACTATCTTAAAAACTGCCCTATCAGGCGGCATTTAAGCTAGCTCCTGTGGAGAGCTCTTGATTGGACCTTCAGCTGGTTTAGTCCCTAAGTCTTTGCATATTCTCAGCATTGGAAGCTCTCCTGGCAGCTGTTTGATCTGGGTTTTCATTTGCACAGAACTTTCCTTTCCTCACTGCAGCCTTGACTCTTTTGACTGCAATCTGGTCCTCTGTTGGCAGTTTTTTTTTTTCCAAAGCATACTGCTGCTGTATGCAATAGAACTCAAAATTTATAGCTGTATTGCATTAATATTTAAGCTTACCTTTTAAAAGTTCAACAATAATTCTTCTGCCACCACTTAATAAAGACAATTTGATGTATGTAGGTCCTTACTTTCTGTACAAAAAGTTAATTTTATTTCAGGGAAGGCTTTCACTAGATTTCGCAATTAATTTCAATTATTCACAAATTTATTTCCAAGTAATAAAATTGTTGTTGTACAGAAAAAATTTTCCCCAAAAAAATCATGAAAAAAAATTGCCAAAACCAATCACAGTAACAAAATCTTAGAAATCCAAAATTTCTCTAACATGAGCTATTGAAAGTTAGAGTTGTGACCCTTTAATTGAAAAAGCATGATACACTTACATTTGCATTTATTATATAGATTAATAAACATTTCTTATTTGTTCTTTCTCTTATCATTGCCAGATTCTAATCCATATTTGATACCACACACACACACACACACACACACACATATATATATATATATATATATATATATATATATATATATATATACACATGCACACAAAAATTTCAGTTTGACCATTTATATGATGCCATCTTGAGAGAGTTGAAAATTGATTCCATCAGACATGACAATGTTGGAATCAAAACCTAGTTGCATAACACTACACACAGAACAATCATTGAAAATGAATGAAGAATCATTCAAAAATACTCAGGAAAAAAATAATATAAAATAAAAGTTACTATGAATTTTGTCCAATTTACTGATAAAACAACCTATTCAGAAATTTGAAAGATTTAATAAAAAAATGATAGAATTTATTATTTAACAAAACATGTTTGAGAGAGTTCTTGCTGACAAAATGCACCTTATTTAATATATATATACTCTGTATAAATATAAACCTTCTGGTGTAACATGCATTTGTTACATTCATTTAAAGGAATAAACTTGTAGAGGATTGCAGATCTACAGGTTTGTGATAGAACAAGGTTGAGAACCATTGGAGAATATTAATGCAATATTCAGAAATGAATTTCAACATAGGATATTTTTATGTATTTTTATTTAAGAAATAACATTATTCACAAAAGAGAGAAAATATAATAGTATGTATGCATCTAGCTAAAAAACATTTGTAAGGTTAGTGGTAGTGTGTGTTTGAGTATGTGCATGCGGTAGATGCATCATGTAGCTGGGTGGCTAGGTCTCCCTCAAGGGATTATTAAACTAGTCTTCTATTTACTGCATTCTAGAGTGAGAGAGCGAGAGCTAGAGAACTATGTCCTTTCTTTTATAGTCCTGAAACATCACCATCTAGCAGGTGTCTTGGCAGACCAGGTGGAGGTAATCCCTGACAATACTCACGGTAAAATTTTATCTTGCCTGTAGGTCAAGAATGTTTGAATTTGTTTTGTTCTTTGTAGCCTGTAGGTATAGTTGAGATGTAAGTGATTAACATGATGATGAGAAAATATTTGTTTGAAGTTCTATTATCAGTGTGCTGTTGAAATCTCTTGTGTGTCAGAATGTAGCAAGTTTTGAAGAATATATTAGTATTTTTTTGTATTGAAAAGGTCAAGAGTGTGTGTAGTTGTTTGTTGTTTTTTTTTTTTTTTTTTTTCAATAAATCCACTTTACTTTTGTCTGGGCCATACTTTGCCATGGATTTTATTCTGGTGATACAAATGTAACAGAAGGAAGCTTTGAGTTGTAAATTTGTTGAGTTGATCCTGGTGAAATTGATGCCAAGTGTCAAAGCATGTTTTATGAAGAGATCTGGTATGATGATTTTTCTTTGAGGTTTTGGTGTCTCTGTTATCATTATTTGAACTTCCAGATATCTTAGTAGTTCATGTGAATTTTTGAAGCATCTGTGAATAATTGGGTTAAATCACATCAATTTTAAGTCTGTACGAGACTGCAGTGGATTGGAAGGATTTGAGAAATAGACTTCTTGGTTTGAGTTGTACTTTGTATTTGCAGACATTTTATGTGGTCCATGTAATGTTCTTTGTGAAGTTAAGTGGAATTCTGAAGATACTGTATGGTGTTTTCTACATTTTTGAAAGTGTTAACATTTTTAATTTTTGTTACTTCAAACATTGTCAGAAGAAAGTCTATACGTAATTTTTTGTTTTTAATGAAAAATCCCCACGTTGTCAGTCAAGTTGTTTTTCTGTGTTGAAATGGTGTGTATGATAAAAATTCCCACATGTCAGTCATGTTTTCATTGTTGAAATATATTACAGTGACTTGTTTCATGTAAAGAGCTTTGCATCTATTTTAGCCTATTTTTAATCTTTTTCTTAGCATGTAGAATGTTTTGAATTACTAAAGAGTTCATTTTCCAGCATGTTTGGTATATTTTTTATGTGCATGTGTAACAAAGTTTTTTCTTCAAGTTCCAATAATTTCTCTTGGATTTGGAATTTTCTTTGGTTTGCTTTTAAGTTTGTCAATGAGAGACATAGTAGTAATCAAGGAAAATTTTGATGTCTGTTGGTGGTAGAATTAATTAGAAGATAGAAGCAGTTGTAGAGGTTGGAAAAGGGTGAAATGTCATTCATAACTGTGTCTGAGATAAAATGGGTTAGAAGTAGTATTGGTGGTGGCTATCCGTAACTTTTCTCCATGTGTGTTGAATTTGTTATGAGAAATTGTGTTGATTTGGAATTCCATTTTGTAAACAGTTTCCTTTGTCTTGTAGTTGTGTTTTGCACTTTGTGTGTTTATATCAGGTCATCATTGTCATCATTTGCAGAGGATTGTGGGTTTACAGGTTTGTGATGAAACAAGGTTGTGACCCATTAGAGAAATTGAATTCAACATTTTCTGGAATGAATTAGAGAGAAAATGTATACATGTAGCTGAAAAGAGCAAGAAGAAAACATTTATAGGATTAGCAGTAGCGTGTGTTAGCAGAATACATGTATATAGTAGATGCACCAAGTGGCTATGTTCCCCTAGGAGGAAAGATTAAAAAAAGTCTTCTACTTATTGTATACTAGAATGAAAAGAGAAAGAGTGAGCTATAGTTATTCTTTTATTGTCCTGAAACAGCACCACCTAGTGGATGTCTTGTAAGACCAGGTGGTGGGGGCTAATTCCCACAAACTATATCACTTCCTGACTCTTGTAAATGGAAAATTGCATGTATATGTTTGTGTATGTGTAGATGCAACTTTATTTGTAGTTAATATTCAAATATAAAGGATAAATGCAATATTAAAAAAGCATACTTAAAGATATACAGTACTGTTTAACAAGAAGTGTAATTGATGTTTGTTATTTCAATGTTTGTGAAGAAAAATATTTTAAAAATGATTTCCATAGAGACTGTAATAAGAACAAAAACAACCAAACTTATTTTTTATTATATATTCTATATGTTATATAAATATTAATTATTAACAATCATATTTCAGTGTTAAATCTTGTAGAAATGATTTTACCAGCTGAGACAGTTTTTTTTTTCTAGTTTCTTTTTAAATCATTTTCCTCCAAGTAAAGCAATAAAGCCACTAAGATGTGAGGGGTTACTGAGTGTGAAAGAATATGAAAAATAACATTATTAAGGAGAAAGAAGATTTAAGAGAACAAGAATTAAAAAGACAAGATAATGCCTGACATTGCATGTAAATCTTTGAAAATTAAATTTAACTGGAAAGCAAGCGGCCAGAAGAGAGTTCCAAAAGTGAGAAGTGTGAAAGAAGAAACTGTTAGTATAGAACATACAGTTCCATCTAACCATTTCAATTGTAAAATGATGAGATCTATCTGCCAATCTAGTACTGCACTTAAAATTTGTAAAATCAAGGTACAATAGAGAAAAGTTCCTCAGAACAATTACCTTGAAAGTATTATAGAAAAGGCACAGGGAAGCTATGTTATAGCAGTAGAAAAGTGACTGAAAGCAAAATGCCAGGTCAAGACCAATAACATTGCAGATTATTGTTTTGATTTTATCAAGAATCGCTAAATACATAACAGAAGCACCAGATCAGATGTTACAAAGCAAAATTCAATACATTCATACAGATTAATAATTTTCTTAATAAGTTGTTTGTTTTATAAATATAGTTTTCCCCCTATTACATTTCCAAATGAAATCTTATTTCTGTTTTTCTTATGGGATTTTGATAAGCTGGTGTGATAAATGACACATAAGATGATATCAATATTACTAAACTGCTACAAAGTAAACTATTATTTTCAAGCTACTTTTTTTTCCATGGTATTTGAAACTAACTATTCTGGTTATTGAATTTGAATTTACATAGACTTGCACACAAAATACAGGAATGAGGTTTAAACTTTTTTTTTTTTCATTTAGAGATACTTTGTCAATTCTTGTGATCAGTCCTGGGTATAACGATAAACTACACAAGCATCAAGGCCTCAGATTGAGGGTTTTGAGGAGTGTTCAACCACCTCTTGATTGCTGTTGTTCCCAGGTTTACCCTGACCCAGCATGAGTCCCAGCTTTGGGCAAATAGTGAACTCTCAAACAAAAACAATATGAAAGTATAAAAATACATTTTATAGTTAAAATACATATTTATCATAGAATTACCAATAATTTTATAGCAAAATGACTAACAATACATCTTATCTGTAGTTGAAGGCATTACAATTGTGTTCAAAATATTTAGATTTTGGCATTAAATAACCCATAGAAGTTGATATGCCACTAAACAAAATCAACCAATTTTTGAGTTGAGCCTTGATTTAAAAAAAATTTAATTGTTTTTTATTTAGTAAGAACAAGTAACATTCTCTGGGTTCCTGAAATCAACTTGGATGTAAAATTTGACTGAAACTTTTCATTCTTCATACTTTGTTAATTCAGTTGTTTTGTCCATTTCAGTTTTGGGTACTGCTCCCCAGAAGTACCATGTGGATTCACCAGAGGGAGCTGTCAAATCTAAATGCTGTGTTGATATGTAAGTGTTTTAATTTTGGAAATTAGCTTTGAAAATGTATTAAAACTTTTTGTAAAGTAAACTTATCTTCATGACATTGCTTCAAACTTTCATGTGTACAGGCTGAAATTCTTTTAAGGCATTTAGGGTGCCTATAAAAGCCAATATAGTTGACTTGTTAGTTTTTACATTTGGACATTCCCTGACAGCAATGTGCCAGCCACTAAAAAAAAATATTTCTTTCTCTTTTATTCAGGTACACAGAAATGACTTTACTAAAATTAGGCTCCCTAGGCAATATGTTTCTACAATAAATTAATATTCATATATGACATTTAAACTATAAAAATGGTTTTCATCATATGTGATGTGGTTGTTGTTTTATGTATCTTATCTTTTATATTTTATTTTCATATATGAAAAATAAAAGAATTAGCTTATATGGTATTAAAAAATCCGACAAGCCTAGCATAAAATGAGTACTAGTAATTAAAAACTTCCACAGTGAGATTTATCAAGAGAGGATGAAGCTCCAATATAACTTGGATTAAAGATCAGATTATAAGTGGAACATACCAACAACTGCATAAAAATACTGAGTAAAAGATTTCACCTAAAAATTGTCTGAGAATGAATTGGCTGAAATGTATGTTGTGGGGCGGAAAGCAACAACTCAGCTGAAATTGATAAAAACAATTGGACATAACTGTAAAATGTTTAATATAAATTTATGAATTAGTGAAAATCTTCCTTTTTTTTTTTGTCTAAGAAAAGATATGACAACAGATTATGAAATCAATTATTTCAAGTGATTGTCATGACGATTATTAACTATGAAGCTACATCAAATGTCATGACAGAGCTGAGTTCTAATTCCATTCAAGTTTGATATAATCTCGGGAAAGGTATTAACACACTTCTCCTCTCCCAAGCTATGGGTCAAATAGTAAAACATGTATCAGTAAATTATTATTATCTCCAAAAAAACTCTTACAATCCAAAAATATTTTCTGGCTTTAAATAACCAGCAAAAGGTTGATAACACATAAAAAACAAATCAATCAAAAATCATAATTAGATACATCAGAAAGCAAACAAATTATAAAAGTATTGAAAATTATTAAAATTTTCAATACTTTTCAGTTATTCCAGGAATAATTTGGAATTGTATTCTCATCATTTTGGGTTTTTTTGTCTTTCCCCAAATATTTGTTGCATTCAAGAATTCCTGATTGTTGTCAGTTTCACTAATTGATATTTAATTTAACCCATTAACTGCCAAATTTTTTAATGCACATTTTTGGCCCAGACAGGTGTCTTAGGAGTTTATTTATTCCTTATGTTTAATTTCAGTAGTTACCATTGCCATTTTTATAGAAACTAGAACATCAAATATATATGTGTATAAAACATCAAAAAATAATACTGATTAGAAATAATAAAAAAATACTTTTCAAAATAGTCATTATTTTTCTACTTGTGAAATGTAAAATTACAACAGAAAGTGTCTTCTTACGGCTAATAATAAAAACTTTAAAAACTAAGTGTTGTAAAATATACCTCTGCAAATACAATGTATATAAGCAATTGAATGTAAATACAAGGAATAACATGCAGTGAGTTTAAATTTAACAGATCCCCAAATGGGGCTCATGGCAGGTAATGGGTTAATATCATCTGTTCTAACTTAATTCTTTCAATCACATCTTTTATTAAAGCAAAGGTAGGTTTGTTTTTTTTTTTTGTTATTAATTCATTGTTTTTCTTCAATATTAAATGTTTATAAAGTTTTTTTTTTTTTTTTTTTTTTTGTTCAGTACATACCAAAGTGCAATGGTTAACTCTTGTACCAATTCACTACTACCAAGAATTTGATCCACATGGTGTCTTACTATTCTTATGACTTTATTAGCTACACTTCAGAAATTTATGCTCAGTGTTTTCTTTTCTTTTACTCAATATTTGAGCCAATTGATTTTCTGGCTATCTATAATGGGGGGAATGTAATGGATAATTGGGTCAACTTGACAAGAGACCTGGAGTTATGTCCTCTTTCACAATTGGCTGTTGAGAGAGGACATTCTACTTACAGTAGATGGCACTAACAAAATTTTCCTGCAAATGATACTGGGCAGGTATTAGCCAATAGTCAGTGCACATCTGGGACTGAGAGAGAGCTATATAATGCCAGCTTTTTCTCAGTAATGGAGGAGTGTTTTCGACATGCAGAAAACCAGACAAAATGAATACACTATCTATAAGTGAAATAAATTTTCATCAGTACAGAATTTGTTGTTGTTCAATTCTGTTGTCCAGTATGTATATGTATGCATATATGTACAACAGTTCTCACTGTTTTAATTGATCTATATAAATAAAGCACAGTATACGTGTGTCCATCCATTTTTGTGATCTTGTTGAATCATAAACAACCTGAAGTAACAGGTAGTAACTATTGTAGTTACATGTGATTAAAAATTAAATTCATTTAAATATCAAACAGTGAAAGGTTTAAAAAACAGTTCTATATTAAAGGTTTAACTTTAATTTCACTTTTCATTGAAATTGATATTGTCTAATTAAAATGTACTTAAAACTTAAGCATGGTACATTGTGTATATGTTTTTATTTATTTTTCTAGCACACATACTGTGATGTATTCGAAATATTATATAGTTAGAGTTCCCTAATGTCTTTTAAAACTGACTTTATGTGAAGGGATCATAAAGAATGGTGATTTTAAAAGAAAAGTATATAAATAAACTATGGAGATCAGTTGCGTATACAAAGAAAGATTATGCTGAATTAAGATAAAATGATTTTATTATTTCTAAATTCTTATAACTTATACGTACATACGATGCTAAAGCTAAAAGGCTGAAGGTCCAAAAGCCCTCTGCAGGAGCTCACTTAAACTCTGCCTTCTAAGCTAGTATATAATATATACAACTGTTGAGATTAAGAATAGACTATTATTATTGTTTAATATTTAAGCTCACCTGAATACTGGTTCATTAAAATTGATGGAAACAACAACAACTGAATATAGTATGACTTAATTACTGAAAGCAAATTGAAAAAAAAAAATGTTCATTTTGAGATAACAAATGTAAAAACAAGATTTGTATTTGATAACAAACTTTTTTGAATTCTATAATAGCATTCTAAGAAAAAAATTTAAACCCTTGCATCTTAGTAGCTTTATTGTCTTGCTTGGGGTGAAATTATTATTATTTTTTTTTTTTTTTTTAAAGTACAGTAATGAGGAAAGAAAGGTTAGAAGATTTGACACTCACAGGAGATATTTGAAAGCAAGAGGGATAGAGGGGAAACAGCAAGTAACCTACCTTATGAGCTTGTAAAAATAGATGGCAAAACAGGGAATGGCAGGGACAATAAAAAGACAAATATTAAGTGATACAAAGGATAGGAAGTTGTGGAGAGCCATGATTGCCCACATCCTGAAGGGACATTGAACCTAGAAGTAGTAGTTCAGTAGTCTCTCAGCAAGGATATATTTTTCTTGTACATTCATACATATGATAAAGTTTAATTTATAGATTAGGCACAGTAAGAAATTAACAGTAACTAATAATAGAATAAAATAATTATAACAATATACTGCATTAACCATTATACAATGAATAGAAGATTCATTCTTATTGGTGATCTTAGCAATTTCAGTATTTCTATCCTTAATAAGCTGAAAACTTTCATTTTACTTTGACATGTCCAAATTGTCACCATTGTGACTTTTACACTTTCTTCTATGTACCATGTTGTCTCAGGACGTTGGTGATCATGGCTCTCCACAATTTCCTGTCCTTTGCAGCTCTTAATAAATTTTGTCTTTTTATAATCACTCCTAAACCCTGCTCTGCCATCCATTTATTCAAGCTTGCGAGATAGATTATACGCTACTTTCCTCTGTCCCTCTTGCTTTCAATCTGTCCTGTGAGTATCAAATTTTCCAAACCCTTTTTCCTTGTTATATGCACTAGAAATTTTAACTGTCTCTTCCTGATGTTAACCCTTGTTTCCTGTTTAGAAATGGTTTTCTGGTTCCTTCTAAAGTTTTTACTCTTACTTTGTAACCCTCTACCTCTTGTGGTACTTGGGCCTTGTAAAGAGTGAACATCAGTGTAAAAAAACAAAATATATAAGAGTCCTTTTTGTTTACATTTTACCACCATTATTAAATAAAAGTTACAGATTAATCATATTTGGTATTGGTCATGAGTAACTGAATCCTTGAGGTTGAAACAAAAGTGAACCACTGTATATTTTTCTTTTTCACATTAGTTTTTCCTCTTGTTGTATTCCTTGTTTAACCATTAGACTTTTGTCTTTTTAGTGTAGTCAAGCATCGGCAACCGAACAGAACAAATGAAGGGATCAAAGATAAGTTTCTTCTACAACTCTACCAACATGGACATGGCAAGAAAGTTTTGGGTAGGACCAAGTTTGTTTATTTATTTATTTATATGCTAAAGTTCATCCAAGGCTTGAAAAACACTCAAAATGGTTATAATAAATGAAGTAATGGTATGAGTGAGAGATGAGGTGATAGAAAGTGAAGATCATGAGGATAAGTAAGATAGATCACAACTGACTCTTGACTTGAAGAGGTTAAGATTGTAGTCTTCAGGGAAGTATTCATGTGAGTTTCTTCCTCAAAGTAGCAATTCTTGCAAAGAAATTGTCTGGAACTTTCTCCTTACAATTGGAATATGGAGTGTAATGAATTGACAACAACAAGAATTACCACATAATAGTTGCTTTATTCAACATTACTACTATTATTACTGCTACTGTAGCATGCCAATCTTTGAGTTGTAAAAGTTCTTTTAAGAGTTCCGTTAAAGGGGAATAATCAGAGTTCATTATAACATGGAAGATTTTTTTGTATTTACAAAAAAACTTTTCAAAATATGTCTGCTCAAACATTTATTAATATATTTTTATTAAAGAAGGGACATTATGAACACACACATGCAAAAAAGTCTGCATTTTAGTTGATAATTGCTGTTATTTATTTTCTGAAATTCAGTTCAATAATTTTAGCATTAGGAATAATATACAATAAAGATTAGGTCTTTTTTTTTTTTTTTTTTTGTTTAAATCAGGCATTTCATGTATTCAAAATATTTGATAAAGAGAGTATAAAGTTATAGGGAGACTACTTACCAAACTCATTTTATAATGCAAGTCAATGTTTTATAATAAAATAGATATTAATCAATTGAGGTTGGTGAAATTTTCAGGATATATTTGTATAATAAATGAACAATTTGAATTTCAGCTTATATCTTTTTATGTGAAATATTTACAATAACTTATTTGGTAGTGGGAGATTTCATTCCTTTTGTTTAGAGGGGGAAAAATACAATCTGTAACTTTCAGGGTTGAAATATATTTGCCATTTAGGCATGAAGGATTCTGTTACTTTTTTTTCCAAAGTATTGCAAAATAATGAGTTACTATCAAAATCACAATGAAAAATAATAACAAGTGTAGAGAGGAATATTTTCCATAGTGATTATCTTTAAAAAAAAGTTCTTCAAAATGATATTTAATAATGCTTTTTAAGATGACAAATTTGTGAATGGCTAGGCTAATATTTAAATAGCAGCAGCAGCAATAATATCTTTGTTTTTTTTTGTATCATCAAAAGGTAAAAATTATTTTATTTCCAAGATGCAATGATTATATATGCAATGTGATATTGAAAAAGTTCTTAGCCTAACCAAGAAGGGATTAAAAATGACCTGTTTGGTCATTTGGTTAGTGGGTTGGACTGAACTTATCAACACCCTCTTGCATAATTAAATCTATATTTTATAATATGTGTTTGTATTCTAATATATATGTGATATGATTATATGTGTATATAATTTAATAAATATATTTGATATCTCAGTGTCTAAAATATTACAAATCTCCTTAGGAAAAAGGGAAGTGACTGCAGTCCTGTATCCCTCACGGAGGTCAGCACCCAGCTCTCGACCAGAAGATGATTTCCAAACTTTGCCAGTTGGAGACAAATCAGATTTGCAACAAAGACCAGTCACTGGGGATGGTTAGTATGTTTGTTGTTGAGTTTTGATCTGAACAGATTTTGGGGACAGTCAATTTAAACAAACAATTGGTACCTGTAAGAAAAAATGAAAATATTTTATAACAAGAAAATCCGTTTCTAACAGTGATTGTCACTGGTGCTTATGCTTAAAAAAATTCTTAAATTGATATACAATTACTTCAACTGTAAAGGAATTTAATTTTTGTCATTTACAGTTGTAAGGGGTTACTTAGTATGGGATAATGAGGAAAGAAAAAAAATTAAAAAAAAGAGAGAACAGTAAAAGAATAGAAATTAAGAAGACTGAAGATAACGAATGACATTGTATTTAAATATTCAATGCATCGATGAATGATAGACTTATAAATGTGTAAGATAGATTCTGTTGAAAAAAACTTTCTAGCAAGACATAGTGAACCAACTAGTAATGGAATGTATCTCACCATAGAAATAGGGAAAGTGTTAGAGATTTGAGGATACTTGCTTTTACTCATTCACAGGAAGGGCCACAAGATGACCCTTTTGTGAAAGCCATATTAATAAGAAATAATGTGACTTTCTCTATATTCCTTTGTTTCTATTTTACTTCTATTACACTGAATAAGCCTATATAAGATTAACATGTGAATCTTACTCAGATTTGAATATCCAACGTCGAGGTGAGCAAATGAGTGACATATCCATTAATGTCAGCATTCTGTTGCTTGAACAACACAGTAAAATTAACTGGCAGCTACTAAGTCCGGCAGAACATACAGATACTACATCGAGTTTGATCTGCATTGGGTGCCCCATAATTTGGGCTTTGTACCACATCTAAGCTAATGCTTAGAAAATCATTATGGGCACTCTGTGTGGTGGAATGGTCAGCAAGCTTGTCTCACTAGATCAATTACAACTGAGTAGTGAGTTTAATCCTCACTGAGTGCTCCATACTTTCGGCCTTGTGCCACATGTATGTTAATGCTTAGAAAATCATCATTAGCTCTATGATAATAGTAATAAGTACAAAGTAGATGATTGTAGAGTACAGAGAAGTTAGAATTACTGTACAATTATTTTTTCTATAACAAGGTTAAAAAAGAGGACCAAAACTATTTAGTCTGTTCAGAGATATATTTCGTAGATGTTTATGATTACAGACAATCAGAATGTTTTGGTTCTGAAGGCTAAAGTCTGTTTCTGCAAATAAGGTTTCTCATCATACAATTCATCAATCTAGTTCATGAAAGCACCCATTCCATTTAATGAAACAGTTAAGAGGGGTCTGTCTGTCTAAAGAATGCTGAAATTCTTCATTGAAGTGCTCGCTCATTGAAGAAGATTTCAACTTGAATACTTTTTAATATTGACTCTCCTTTCATATTTTTATCTAAAATTTTGGTTAAAATTCTACTTAAGGGATTGTCTAAATCTTTAAATCTAATCTATTTTTTTTTTATATTTGTTTTGTACAGAGCAACACACACTTACAAAATGGCCAAGTATGTTCCTTATTTCTCTTGGAATGATTTGTATATCTATCCTGATGCTGCCAAATGAAGGTTCAGATGTTGAATCTGTTTTGCCGTCATTTCTTAATGTGAGCGTCAATCAAAAGTGTGTGGCTGCATATGTCCTTGGTAAGATATGTTCATTTGTATCTTTGAAAGAATGATATTTACTGAGTTTGGTTTAGTTTGGCACAAGGCTGCCATAATAGAATACCTAGTGAGGACTGAGCTAATAATCTGCAAATTGCATCTTGTGTATGTGTGTAGTTTTTGTGTACTTGTGTAATGACTGTAACTTTGTAATTTAAAAAAATGTATATTTTATTTTTGTGTGTATAATATTTAAACAATATTTAAGTATTTTAACAGTTGAATCTGCATTATTTTTGCATAACTAATTCAGGATTTTTATCTATAATTAACAGCTGTTATAAGAATTAATTTTGTGTTTTAAATCATTAAATGTAAAAATATACAGAAAGATGATGCAAAACAAAAGGAATAAAAAGCAATGTATTAAAGTAATATTTAATCCTAAATAGAGGAGAAAAGGTTGTGTAGCCGATAAATATATAGCGTTATATATTTATTTGCCATGAAACCTTTTTCCTGTGTTTTATATTACAGAATAGATAAAATTCCCTTATATGTATACAAATTTTAATATATTTTCAATTTTTCTTTTCAGGGGCAATAACCATGATATTACTAAAGACTTATTCGTAACCCCGGTTGAGTTACCTCCCTTTTTGCATTGCGAGACTCGGGGTCTTTCCACGTTTTATTATAAAATTTGTTTTTATAATTTGTAATAACTGCTGTAATATACTATTGTATATTTTATATTTATTCACGTGAAAAACCAATGAGTAAAAGAATACACAGTGATATTCCGTTTACAATCTTAATTTATATACGAATGTAAATTTCTTCACCTTTCATCTCCAAAAATTATTTTTACTCTTTAATATTTTTTTTAAAGTCTTGTGTAAAAGAAACAAAAATTCACCACCATTTACAAAATACACTTTTGAAAAATCTTTTCTGCCAAGTTTTTATATTTATGATAATGAACTTTAATTGTCGCAGAAATTTGATTATTCTAATATTTCCATCTTTGAATACCATTTGAATTAAGGATTTTTCTTTACATGCTGTCAATGATACAAAGAATACAATATACTATGAAACAGCTTAATAGGTAAACAAATAATAATTTTTCAGAACTATATTGTGATAAAAAAACAGCTAAGATGAGGATATTAGTCTAAGCAAATTTTAAAAATTTATATATTTGCTGTATTTGCTTCCTTGTTATTTATTACCATTGAAAAAGTCCCCCTTCAAAGTTTAAACTTTATTCAAAGTCATTGGAATGCTCCCCTGAATTTATTATGGCATTGGTTTTACATCATGACGTATAGAATTTATTTATATTTTTAACCTATTTGAAACTTTTTTCGTGTATATTTTTTTTTTTTAACATGAATTTTACTGTTTAATTTTTTTTAAATTTCATATTTCTCCAGTTTTTCTCTCTGTTTAGTTATGTCAAAGTTAACAATCATTTATATATTCTTCAAACAAACTTCTGTTTCTAGTGGCGATAATGTCATAATAGATATAAAATTAACTGAAGAAATTCATGAATTAATAAAATTTATTATCTCAGAACCACATTATTGAATCCCAACTTCACTCCCTGATAAATATTCTGCCATAGACGTCATGATGTTTTGTCTAATGTTACAACACTTGATCTGTTGAATTATTTTTAAAAAACTTAGATTTTTAGCGCAAAGCTGATAGTAGCTGATATTTTTTCTTCTTGCTATTTGTGAATACACTACTGCATGATAAAATGCTTATGGTGCTTATATTTATTTATATAAAAAAAAACCCCAAAAAATCATCTGTGCTCCATGAAAAAATTTCTGATGAGAAGACAAAAATAAATGATTTAATTTGATATATACATAAATAATATATATTGTGCATAAATATATGTATATGTATGCGTATATTATTTTGCTGTTAAACTATCCTTCCTAAACAGACAAAAAATAATGTTTGTTATTGTTAGCATAATATTCTATAATACATTTTTTTAATATATTTTCAATGAGTTTTTCATTATTGTATAAAAGGAAAAACTTTTACATCTGACTTGTGAATTTGTAAAACATTAAAATGGCATTCACAATATCAAATGATTTTACTTGTTTTCTAATTGAATGTAATGATTGCCAGTTTTATCAGAACAGACAAGATGAGTTACATTATTTGATGACATATAAAAAGCCCATCTTCTATGTCAAAAAATATCTCCCATGTTCTGTATGTGAAGTACAGCTAATGTTTATCTAGTCACTGTAAAGAGAGCACCTTATTGTAGGGCAGTGATCTCCAAATGGTGTAGCATGCCTTATGGGTGCAGTGGAAGAGTATAGTAGGTGAGGTGGAATGATTGAAAGACAATCAAAGATTTAGAAACAATTACAAAAAATTCTTATGCCAAAAATAAATGATTTCAAAATTTAGAATATTATGGTTTACTTGTAATTGTATGCAGGAGTCCCAATATAAATAATTTTAAATAATTATTGACTGATTTTATCATTGTGATATTTTTGTATTTATATCCAGTATTAAAAATATAGTAACTAGGTTCTGCAAAATGGGTAAGAGAGTTATCAATGATAATGTTCTGACTTCGAATTAGCAGTTATCTCCCTTTAACCCTCTGTTTTTTTTTTTTTGTATTTTTAAATGTACTTTTTATCATAAAATTTGGTAAGGCGTAAACAAATTTTATTCTGAAAATGTGGCCCATAGAAAAAAAGTTTGGGAACCACTGGTGTAGGGTAATGGTTCATCAGGCTAGTCTGGTTGGCTATTACTTCTGAGTAGTGAGTTTGATCCTCACTGGGTGCCTCATGTAAAGTTTGGTATTAAAAACCCTAACAAGGGTTGACATGTCATAATAACAACCATCTAACCAACAGTCACTATAGACTACCAAACCTAATTCCACAATACTGTAATATTTAGTGCAAATGGTCAAGACTTGTAGCCATCCACTAGTATACTAAGCTTAACTAAATCTGGGACAATGTCATTCCACAGTAAGGATAACTCATTACAAGAACAGTACTAAGTAAAACTGGTTTGCCAATCACTGCTCCAAAGAGAGGCATAAATGTGCATTTCTGAATATGAGTTCAAATATAAAGAAATATATATTTTCCAGGTGTTATATGTGAGGAAGAAGCACTGTAGTCTATAGTGTCTGTTGACAACCAGTACTCCATAATACTGTAAATGGTAGGGGTGGTCTTATATACTGTCGGATACAGTATTTCATTTTTCTTGCTGATGTAATTACATTTTTAGGTTACAGAAGAGGCCTTTCATCATGTTAATTCAAATTATATGAACAATTTTCTTTTACTTGATAAGGAGGTGGATTTCATTTCAACCATGTATAGACTTAATTTGAAGGACTTCTCTCTCTTCCCTCATATTAGCGGATTGATTTTTGAAAATTGTATATATCCAACTAGTCAATAGTACTATCGTCTTTGATGCTCTTTTGACTTGTTGGTTTTACTAGCCTTTATAAAGTCAATTTGGTAGCTTTATCTATGAAAATAAGAGTTCACTTGCAGAAATGTGTTCATGTCAACAAAAGGCTATCTTGAGAAAAATGATTACCTACTTGTTGAAGTAGTAAAAACAAAAAACTATAAAAAAAGGTGAGAATGTAAGTATGCAAATAGTAGTACAGCTACTACTATTATAACAATGACAGCAATAATAATTTTTTTAAATGCTATATCCCTTCAAGTGTAGATGATCATGTCTGTCCACATGTTGCTTTTCCCTTATTAGGGAATTGCCATGTCTTTTTAGGAAAGATAGTGGAGTGATTTCTGGTTGCCTTGTTACTCTTTTTAAATTCACTGTAGTCCTTCTCCTAGACTAGAAAATCCAGTCTAATCTATTATTTAATTATACCTGGGAGAAGAGATGGTTTCATGCCTTGCCTAATGATGCAAAAGTGAATCGGACTGACTAGGCTGGAGTTTGAACTTTGTTCACGAATTCCACTTTCAGTGCCAATATACTAACTGCAATAATTATTACCACATTTAAAGATTAAAATATAAACATAACATTTTATATCTAATATCACACTAACTCTAAAGCTTTTCCAGACTGAATTTATTTCTAATTTTTATCAGTTTTAAGACAACTCAAATTTTACTAGTTTTAAGATAATTCACATTAAATTTCACTTGTAAGCTATCTACACAAGTTAATGTCTCCATAATATATTCTGGTAAGATTGTGCTTTGGTTATTTGTAGAAACATTTTTATTTATAAATATCTGGTTTTGATCATCCTTCATGTAAACCAAATACAATTAAATATTCATATTTATTAGGTTGAGTAATGACTAATTTCTGTTTTTGTTTATCAACTTTATTCTTTAAATATATTCCTATTTGTTTCCCAAAATGGAAATTATTTATGATTCAACCTAATATGTTTGGCTAGTCAGATCTTGCCAGTTGCTCTGGAAACAATTAAGTAACTCTCATAATTAACAATATATAATATTTCATTTAAAAATTCTTACTTTATTTCTCAATTTTACCAGTTTTAAGATAGTTTAAATTCCATTTGTAACCTCTCTACACAAGTTAATGTCTTTATATATTCTGGTAGGATTATACTCAGTTTATTGGTAGAAACATTTTTATTCATAAATATCTTGTTTTGGCCATCTTCATGCAGACCAAATGCAATAAAATTACTCCAAAATAACAAAATATATTGTCAATATCAACAACACTTTTTTGTGATTTGCACTTGGTCAACTGCCAATTTTGTTGAAGTCCAAGTCATTATTCATCAATATCCACCCCATTTCAATCTCATTATCAAAATCAAGAATGGTATCAAAATTCAATCATCTATCGATAAAAAGATCACAAAATAAATCAGTAATTTTGAAGCTCACTGTTGTTATAGGGGAGCAGCTGTGTTGCTTGAGTTGATTCAATAATTTACACCCCTCAATGACCAATTGGTATTATATTTGGTTTTAAACAAATGAATATTTGGCCAGCCAGATAATTGAGTCCAGAAAGGATTAATTATTAAAGAAAGTATAATGTACACGTCCACCTCCTTTAATCTGTATCCATTTTATTTATTAATATTATTGAACTTCACCGTTATAATGCTGTTCTTAAATTTTTTTTTTTATACTGATAAATCTGGAAAAATGGTAAAATAATTTATTTCTTTAAGAGACAGAAATATTTATTATTTATAAGAAATATATAATTTTGAAATTAAAACAAAAAGTCCTCCATTGGAAAGAGTTAAAAAAATAATGATTATATCCAAAGAAGTGTAAGCTTGAGAAATAAGAATTAAAAAAATATTTATAAATGCAATTAAAAAAGGAAAGACTGCAAATTTCCCATCATATTATGGTCAGTTGATATTTGTGTGGAACTAAGGAAGAATTGGAACTCTGTTGGGCTTCAGTGCTTATAGTGGTATAAAGATTGATATTCTGGATTCACAAGATACATATTCATCTTCAGATGTGACATAAAAATGTAATTTTGTATCAAATTAGTAATGCTTCAATAAATTAAGTCAAAATCCTAGAGGCCTTAATTTTTATTTATCTTGCTGTTTTTTTTTCTTTTTTGTGTGTTTTAAAAATAGCATAAGAGAAGTGGAGATATGTTGAAAATTACCATAAAAAACTGATATAAGTCCTCTTAAGTGCCAGTTTTTCAATCAACTCTTATCAAAAAAAACCATTGGCAAGTTTAAAATATTAAAAAAATAAAACTACCAATTTAATATTTTAAACTTATCAATGATCCTGTTTGAAAAGCTGGCCACTTAAGATGATTTATACCATTTTTTTTTTTTTTTTTTTTTTTTTCAGCACTAATTTTGAACATGTCTCTTTGCTACAAGGGAAAGTCAAAAATTATTTGCACTTCCACCATAATGTCTCTTTATATAACATTGCGGATAATTTTTGACTTTCCTTTAAATATTTAAGTTGCTACTGTTAAGAAATTACTTGGTTTAAAGGCTGTTAAATAAAAATAAAAGATTGTGCTGCAATATTGTTGTCATTTGGGTTTGAAATCTTTTCTCTTAAGCTTTGTATAGAACAAATAGGGTACCCAATGAGGTTTATCTTAATTATAGTTGTTTGTTAATCTCTAATCCACAATAAAAACACCCAATTCATATTTACAAGATTTAGCTTAATCCAGAATAGGGTACCCAAAGTTTATTGTAGTACAGTAGTAATTGGTCTGCAAGACAAGCTAATTAATCATTATTCCATGGAAGCTATCCTGAGTTCTTTTCCTGTTAACATTAATCTCCAAGTTCTCCACTGCCTTAACTGGGTATTGAACTCACACTCTTTGGGTCCTATCACTGGCAGAGTGGATAAAGGTGTTAGTTAGATCCAGTGACAGGACCCAAAGAGCGTGAGTTCAATACCTGGTTAAGGCAGTGGAGAACTTGGAGAGAGGACTTAACAGGAGATAACTGACATCCATTAAACATGGCACGTGGAACTAGAACAGTCTACCTCAGTGAGCGAAATAAAGGGTTCAGTTCAACATTCCAACCACCTGAAGAAGGCTGGAGCATACATTGGCAGAAACATTGTAATAAATATGGCGGCAAAGATGAGGACAATAGTCCGAATAATGTAAACAGTGTACATAATACCTGATCTCAGAAATATAGACAGATACCATTTACAGTTGTGTGTTTTTGCCCAAATGCTCACTCTTTACCCACCCCCCATCAGACTCTATAGGTGAGTGTTAAAAAACAACCCAGAGCTTTACCAAATAACAAAAACCACATCACTTGAAGAAGACTTCTAACAGATGCAGCAACAAATATGAATGTCACTAGTAACTAGAAGGGAAAATAAGGTTATAATCAAGATGTTAACTTTCCACACTACCTTAAACAAAGCATTAAGAAGGAAACTTCCATGAATACTCGAAAGAGTATTGAAAGAGTGATAACAGTGAACTTGTTTACAGAATGTGTAGGCTGGCTAATAATAGTAAACCACTGGTCAGATGTAGTGATGTATTGCCTTTGTTTAGATATTGATATAAAATAATAAAGGCATGGAGATTGTGACAAGAATTTCAAAGAATACATATCACTGCACACAGATTCCTAGTGAGGCAAGCCAGCACATGGCGATGTGATTTTAATCAGATGGTTGATATATGTCCTTGCAGATGTTTAGATTTTGTTTTATTTAAAACCTGTGGGTCAGAATTTATGCGACAAAAATTTTGATTGTAGACAAAATTTCAAAGGTTTGGATATCACTGCACAGACAAAATTTTGAAATAGATTCATAGCGATAGTTTCAGTGGTAAAAAAAAAATTTTGAAATAGATTCATATGTTTGTATGTATACATATATTTTGAACCATTTTTCAATTACTCATATTTTTGAGTACAATCCAACTTCTTTTAGGAAATTTACAATCTTGGACAGTTTTATTTTCGTAAAAAGTTTTTTTTAAATTACTCATTTGGTAATATTTTGTTTTCACACTAGATCAAAATCGACACACTCTAACAGTATATGTTTCACTGTAAATTTCTCTTGGCATGTAGTGCATATTAGGGATTCTGTACCCTCTAGTAAATAATGGTGGGTGATGTAGGTGTGGCCTATGTGAAGATGGGTCAGGTTTCATATTGGGAATTCTGTGCTCTCTAGTAAATAATGGTGGGTGATGTAGGTGTGGCCTATGTTCTCTTCTATTTTTTTGTATTCTGAGTTCCATTCTCCAATAGGGGATTTAATGTTTTGGAGTTTGTTATTAATGAATATATTCCAATGATGTTGCCATTTTTTAATGATAATTTTCTTTACAACCATCTTATAATTGGAGTATGGAATCTTTGTATTTGTTATTGCATCCTTCAGGCTTTTTTTGCCTCTCAATCTGCCCTGTCATTTTCCGGTATCCCAAAATGGCTTGGGATCCAACAAAAGATTATTTCTTTATCTTTAGACAAGTGGTAGATTCTGTTTAGTACTTGTGTGGTTAAAGAGTTGCTAACATTTTTATTTTTTAATGCACCCAATATCCTAAGGAAAGTTAAAATAGGTTTCATGGTCAAAAGTGCAGATAAAGAGTCTGTGAAAATTATGAATTTATTGTGGGGTGTTATGGTTATTATGTCAAGTGCTAAATTAATAGCAATTATTTCAGTGCTATATATTGAGGCTATGTTTTTAATTCTTTTCCGTGGCTTATTCTGTTTTAGTATGGCAGCGCATCCTACTCCATTTTCGCTTTTTGCTCCATCAGTGTATATAAAGATGGTGTGAGTGGTTATTTTTAATATTCAGTATTTCAGACTGGTATACAATAGGGTTTGTTTTGAATTTTGGAAATCTTGTAAAGTCTAAAATTATTTTAGGTTGGTTTATGATCCAAGGGGGTGTAGATGAAATAATTGATTTGTGAATTTGTGTTGTATCTATCGGGTTTTCTCCTATGATGTTTTTAATGCATAAACTGAAAGGTTTGATAGATTTTTCTTTTTGCTGGAAAAGTTCTGTGTATTGTGGTTGGAAAGTATTACTTTAATCTGGGTTTAGAGAGCGTGATGATAGTTTTAGGTAGTATTGAAGAGCAAGCTTTTCACATCTTAGTTTAAGAGATGATTCATTTGCTTCCGTGTGTAAGCTTTTAACAAGAGATGTGCTATATGCTCTAAGGGCTAGTCTAAATCCTTGATGGTGTATAGTATCAAGTTCTTTCATATATGTTTTTTCTGGCTGCTCCATATATAAAGCAGGCATAATCAAGTTTTGATCTGATTAGAGAGTGATATAATTTTAATAGTGTTTCTTTGCTTCCTCCCAATCAGTGTGTGCTATGGTTCTAAGTAATTGTATAGCTTTATCACATTTGAATCTCAAGTATTTAATATGGGGAATAAAGGAGAGTTTGTGGTCAAAAATGACTCCTAAGTATTTGTATTGTTCTGCAACTGAAATTTCAGTGTGGTCAATTTTCAGTACTGGGTCAAGGTGGAATTTATGTTGGTTGCAGAAGTGGACACATTTCGTTTTTCTGTTGAAAATTTTAGTCCATTCTCTGTGGTCCATTTGTTGAGCTTATTGAGGCATATCTGGAGTTGTCTTTCTATATGGTTCATATTTCTTGCTCTATAACATATCAGGAAGTCATCCACATACAAAGCACAGTTTGTTCCACTATTTATGTTTTTTACAATATCATTTATTTTGATATTAAACAGTATAACGGAAATACACTGCCTTGAGGTACATCCATTTCTTGTTCTTTTACTTCAGAGAAAATATCTCCTATTTTAACTCTAGATCTTCTATCTTGCAGGAAATTTTTGATAAATATTGACATTTGACCTTCTAGCCCAAGTTTTTTAAGGTCTTTTACTATGCCATACTTCCACAGTGTGTCATATGCCTTTTCAAGATAAAAAAAAACTGCCACTAGATGCTCTTTTTTAATAAAAGCCTCTCTGATAAATGTTTCTAAGTGGATCAGATGATCCATAGGGCTTCTTTGACTTCTAAATCCAGATTGATATTCAGTTATTAATTTGTTACTTTCTAGATACCAGATCAATCTGGCATTTATCATTCTCTCTAGTGTTTTGCAGACACAACTGCTAAGAGTAATGGGTCTGTAATTTTTTTTTGCATTTGTATTGTCTCTCATAGGTTTGGGTATTGGTATAACTGTAGTCTGTTTCCATATTTTAGGGATGTCACCGCTCTTCCATATACTATTGTAGATTTGTAGGAGGTAATTCCTAGATGCTTTAGGTAATTCTTTTAGGAATTAATAGTGAATTTTGTCTGGTCCAACTGCTGTATTGTGGGATTCCAACAGTTCTGTAGTAGAGAAAGGTTGGTTGCTTTCGGTATTTTTGTTTTGGAATTTGATTTTTACTTTTTCTGCTTTTGTTTTGATGGTTTTAAAATTTTTTGCTTTGGTTTTCTGTGGATGAATTTTGTGAGAAAGTTTTGGCAAGATGGTTTGCTATATCTTTCTCATCGGTAAGATGTTTGGTAGGGGTATTGTTATTTTTGCCAGTTATTTTCCGAATCATCTGCCATACTATTTTTGGTTTTGTGTTATTATTTATTTTGGCAACGTAATTTTTCCATGTATTTTTGGATTCTTTGATGATTTTTAGGCTTTGGCTCTGCTATTTTTATAGGTGTTTAAATTTTCTCATGTTGGGTTTATTTTAAATTTCTTTAGTGTCACTCTGCGTAATCTGACAGCTTTTTTTGCATTCCTCATTGAACCATGGCCTATTATATTTTGAAGAGGTGGAGCTTTTTGGTATATGTTTTTCAGCTATTTTTAACAGTGTGTTGGCAAAATATCAGATGTCTTCTTCATTGCTTTTATTGGTTTTTCTGGTTAGTTCGACTAGACATAAAGTTTTAAATTCATCCCAATTAGCCTTTCCTAAATTCCAGCTCAGAGTTTTTTTATTTAGTTTGTTGGCAGTATTTTCTAGTAGAATCGGAAAGTTGTCACTTCCACATGTGTCATTATGTACTTTCCAGTTATAATCCAGAAAGAGGTTAGGGTCACATATTATTAAATCTATTGCTGGATATGTGCCTGTTGCTGGGTGTAGGTATGTGTTTGATTGTATTTTTATACATGCATAACTGATGTTTAATACCGATTCTATTATTTTGTCCTTTTTGTCCGTTTTCTTGCTTCCCCAGATCTCATTATGGCAGTTGAAGTCCCCCCATTATAATAAAGGGTCTTGGTAGTTGTGATATCAAATTGTTTAGCTCTGATTCTTTGAGTTCTTCACTTGGGGGAATATATAGGTAACACACTGTTATTGTTTTGTGGTGGGTTGCTGATATAGTGACTGCTTGCATATTGGTATTTAGTGTGATTTCACTGTGCGGAATATTGTTGTTAATAAGTACTGATGATCTGCCACAAGGTCTATCAGTATGATGATTAATATAGTTGTACAATTGATAGTTTTTGATGTTGATGGTATTGTTTTTGAGATGAGTTTCTTGAAGGCATATAATTGCTGGGCAGTATTTTGTTATAAGCAATAATTTAGAGTGATTGACTCTTGCTCTACTGATATTCCATTGGATGATTTTATTGTCCATATAATTTTAATTTTTGTGGCCTATGTGTTTTTTTTTTTTTTGAGATTTCTTAGCTTTTACCCTTGTGGGTAAAGGCTCCTCAACCTCCATTTTTTTCCAATAGATTATGCCTGTTTTTAAGCTCCACAGGAGCCACTGGGTCTTTTGACTGGCCCAATGTTTTCTCTGTGGATGTATTCCTCTTTGGGGAGGTCTTTGTCACCCTTTTTCCATTGTTCACCTCACATGAACGGATGGGAGATCTTTGGTGTTTTGGTTTAGTGGTAATCTTTGCAGGAGAACACAGTATGTTTTCATCTTTCGTTTCACCATCCCTTTCCAGCTCCTGTGATTCCTCTTGAACTCCATAAGTCTTTTTAAGGTGTTTGTGAAAATTTGGCCACTCATTTTTAGTCGAATGCAGTAATTTGTCTATCAGTTCATGGTTTTTGTTTTCTTGAGTTTTTGTTTGTTGATATTTGTTTTTTATGTTACATAGGCATACAACTGCACTCCCATATAAGAGTTGACAGTCCTCCTAGCCTCTGGGAAGAACAGATTTCTTTTGTGTTTAATTTACACCACATCTTTTTCTTTCCTATAAACTTCACAGTTTCTAGAGAACGCAGGGTGGTTCTCATGACAATTGGTGCATCTCCTTACTCTCTGGCCTTCCTCTTCCATATGGGCTGAGTTCTTTTCTGCGCATTTGCCACAGACCTGTTGTCCTTGGCATATGTCTTTGTGGTGTCCAAATCTCTGGCACTTAAAACACCACAAGAGAGCTGGTACATAGTGTTCCACACTTTTGACCGTGAAACCTATTTTAACTTTCCTTGGGATACTGGGTGAGTTGAACGTGTGTATATATGCGTTGGTCAATATACTCTCAACACTCCTTAATGGTAATTCTTTTGTAATTGGTGACACCCTGCCTTTGCAGTGCCATTTTTATCTCTTCTTCTGTTGCTAAGCTCAATTCTTGACTTCTTATGATTCCCTTACAAGAGTTCAACCTCTCATGCAAGTAAGCCTTACATTTATACTTATGGAACTTTTCCATTTTTAGTAAATTTTTGGCATGTTTTTTCTCAGTTACTTCTACCAATAGGTTTCCATTTCTAAATTTTTTAACTAATTTCAGATTCAGCCTGCTAGTTATTATCCTTTCAATGAGAAAGGTTGATAATTTACTTAGAGGCACATCTTCCATTAATGCTATGACTATAGATTTTGAGAATTTGTTATTTTCTGTATTAGAATCTGATTCTGAGAGGTTTCTTTTTGTTTTGTTTTGTTTTTGTTTTTAGAAAAGCCATATTTAAGGTTTAGTTATTCATTGGTCCTATGCTCCCTCACCCACCATGGAGTCCAACTTGAGTTGGGAATTAACCAAGGGGGAAACCCGTTTGCCTTGGTTGAGACGAAGAATACACTACCAGTATACTCGAGCTGGGGAGTAAAACTCTGAGCTCCTGTCAATTTCAGGTTTCAGTAACCAATACCAAGTACCATGTAACATATCAATGGTCAAAATCTCACTCGCTCAACACACTTGACCCTGAGCTGCTACCTTCTAGCACCTATAAGATAAGAGAGTTGGGTATTTGCATAAATGCAGATTGAATACAGTCGGGGCTAAATATATAGATTCTGAGGCTTGTCACAACCAGCCGATTGATCGGATCGGGCTTATCCAACCGCCTGTCAGACCAAGTAAGGGTCAAAGTGGTATGTTGCTAGCCATTGACCACTCTGTCAGTGGAACACCATGATTCCATCCTAGCACCTTACGGGTCACAGCCCATGGCCAACAGGTGACCCCATTGGAGGGGTGGGGGGCTTACCCCTCTACAGAGGTGCAGCCCCAGCCAACAGGGCTACATTTCTTTTTAGATATGATGCAACAACTATTGTCTCTCATAAAATGAGATAACAAAGAAAATTATCCATCATTGATGTTGTCTTTGTTGTAGTGTTGGGGTTCGGAGAATTGAAGCCAGAGATGACACAAAATGCAACACTATTTTATCAAAAACCTCTTTACAAATTTCAACTGACAATAATGCTAACTGTTCAATCAATGAATGCTGAATTTTTCCTGCACAGAAATGGTTAATTTCACCATTATCATTACTAGAAAGCAGATATCTTTTGTCTTGAGGAATGTCAATATAGAATGTTGGGAATTGTTGCTGGTTCTACATAAGTAGATTGGTCCACTCATAAAAAATATGGAAAAATTTTTTGAGAAATAATTTTTGTAGATTAGCATTTATTAGACTTTCAAGGCACAACATTAGTCAGAACTGAAAATATTTTTTTTAAATTTCAGAATGTGGGTTTCTGTTCATAACATCGATACATGAAATCCCTGATTTTATGTACATAATAACATTGTTCAAGTCGTTCCGTTGATATTCCTCCAACAGGAAAGTAATGTGCTGTTCCAGCATAATAATGCCCATGCTACTTAACATGCTCTGCAAAATGTTCAACAATTTGTCTTCTTGGTAAAACCACTAGACACTACTCCAACTAAACATATATGGGATTTGAGCGGATGATAATTAGTTAGCCCACCTACAACTTTTGCTATATTGCATCAACAGGTGCAAGAAGCATAGAATAATATATCACAGATTGGTATTTGCTGTATGTATGATTGCAATCATCTGAGAGTATAGGCCTGTGTTAACACCCAAGTGTATTAATATAGGATCTGATTTCTGTTGATACTGTTGTTTTATTCTTTTGAACGTGTGCATATATTGATTTACAGTTTCATTTATTATAATCCAGATATGTTTAATCTTAAGATTGAAAAGTACATATTCAGGAGTTTGCAATTTTATTTTCTATCTTTGTAGGATGTAGAGTTCATTATCTATTTAATGTTTTCTGCCACAATTAAATGAACAACAACACCCATCCAAATTGTCAAGTAATAACATTTTCACACAACAACTTTTTCATACACTCCTCTTCTCTCTGGTATAATTGCATAATTTCCTATATGTTAGCACAAAAAGAATGCAATGTAATTTTGTTGATCTTCAGAGCGTGTTGACTTTTATTTATAGCGGATCTAATGATTGGATGTCTTTTTTATTTTTTATTATCATCTGCAAATTTGATTATGGGTAAAAATTAAGACAGTCATATTAATAACTCTTCAATAAGGAAGGTGAGTGCGTGTGATATTGTCCTTCGCTTTGGTCCTGGGTTTTTGATCTTTTGTTTTGCTTATCCAAGTATTTGGTTTCAGAGATTAAGTTAGCTGATTGACCTTTATTGTAATAAATAGAAATTTAGTCTTCTGGAAAGGGGATTGGTAAGATAAGTGACATTAAATTACAGTGACATCACAAAGAAGAATTAATATGGTATATGAAATGGAATTCACAATGTTTTAGCTGGCAAAAATAAATTTGAGTGATCATTTCAAATTTAGTTTTTCTAGATTAGCACTCAGAAACAAGGGAGATAATTGTTCCCAGCATTTGGATGATTACAGAATTATATAGAATAAAGGTATACAGGTAGAAAAAACAAAAAGTGATAGATTATTATTACTTAAACATTTCCTTTTTCTACTTTTTTCTTTTGTACTTGCACCTAACAACTTTCCTGACAGAAACTTTTCTCTTAGTGAAGTAGTTCAGTAGATGTAGTTTCGTAAACCAGGGGAGGTAAATCTGTTAAACGAGCAAGAAAATGGCATAATGCAATAAATAGCGAACAATCTCGCAAATCTTGATACAGAAGAAAAAATGACTTAAAAACGTACAAACCATGAAGACGAAATTAGACAACAATGAAGAAGAGGCAAAAACAATAGAAACCAGAATAAAAATAATATTAAAGGAATTAAAGCATACCAAGATTAAACACATATCAGCTTTACACTTTACGGCCAGTGGACTGGAAACCAGGCTCTTACGACAAACTCTATGGCTGACCTAATCATCTAATCTAGGATAAGTTAAATACTATTTTTCATTTTTGAGAACAACAGAAAAAAAGTCACTTGTCCAAACCTATAGTTATAATGAACCAGAATAAGTGAAGCAAAAAGCTAAAATGTTGAACAAAAAGTTTGTCTGCCTAAGTATTGCATAAATAATAAACTATTCAACCATGGAAACTTGTTCAGTCATAACAAAGTCAATTTTAGTAAAAGGCCACATTTCCTTATAAGTAGCGACTTGTATAGTGATGTAGTCACACTACAAAGATGTACTATTATAATTAGAAAAATTAACATTCTCTCTTCTCTTTCTCTCTGTCTCTTTCTCTCTCTATATATGTATATATATATATATATATATATATATATATATATATATATATATATATATATATATGCAATGGCAGAACTATGGAAAAATAACAAAAACCTTCAAAACACTAGGAATCAAAACAGATATAAAATCAAATCAAAAATAGTATATTTCTTTGATATAACATTAAACCTAAACAACAGAACATACAAACTATACAGAAAACCAAACAAGAACCCAATATACATTAACAGAAATTCCACCCACCCACCTAACATATTCAAACAAATACCCATATCTATAAATAAAAGAATTTCAACAAATTCTAGTAGCCTAAAAATATTCAATGAAAATAGAACATATGAACCAGCCCTAAGAAACAGCAGATATTCAAGCAAACTAGAATACAGAAATGAAATCAGTTCAAACAAAAACAACAGAAAAAGAAACATAATTTGGTTCAAAACACCCCACCAAAATACAATAAAAACAAAAATAGGGAAAATATTCTTCAAAATAATAGATAAACACTTATCTAAAACAGCGAATTATCAACAAAATAAAATCCAAATTAGTTACAGCTACATGGATAAGATGGAGAAAATAATAACTAAGCACAACAAAAATACCAATAACAATTACAATAACAATAACATCCATCAAAATAACACCATTAAATGTAACGGCAGAAACAAAGAAAACTGCCAACTTAGCGATGACTGTTTAACCAATAACATAATATACAAAGCTATCATAACTAATAACATTAACACAGACGAAAAAAATTTACATAGGCGCCACAGAAAAACTTTTAAAGAAAGATATAACAACCACAAAATGTCATTCGAAAGAAAAAATACACAAACAATACAACCCTATCAAAATGCATGTGGAGTCAAAAAGAAAACAATATCCCCACCAAAAACAATTGGGAAATTATAAAAAGAGCAGCCCCGTACAGTATTAACAATAAAAATTGTAAATTATGCTTAGAGGAAAAAATTAGCAATAATTAGTTTTAAAAACAAAATAAACTTTTAAATAAGAAAACTGAAATAATAGGGAAATGTAAGCATATAAATAAATACTTTGCCATCTAATTAAAAATAAACAAATAAATATAAATAAAATAAATATAATAGAAAATTTGAATAAATAAATAAAATAAATATAATATAAACTTAAAAAATATTAATAAATAAACAAATATTAAACATACACACCTATACGTGCATGTATATATATAAATTAAAAATAAATATATACATACGCAAACACAAACATCTACAAACGAACAAACCTACCCACCATAATTAATATCTCAAAATATAACACCAAGACAAAAATAAACTACTAACCATTAAATAATGAGACATTACATAAACGATAACATATGATATAAGCAAACACTTACTTTAATACATACACACTATTTAACAATTACGTATATATTCGTGTGTGAGAGTATATACTATATATAAATATTCAAACAAATTTTATTAACGTAACCAACCGTAATTAATACCCTAAAATAGAAAAAATAACCATACCATTTAAGCACCGGTTTATTAATAATAAAATACAGACATAAGTATGCATGTGCCTGTGTACGCACGTTTATATGTGTACGTGTATATATCTATATACGTACATGCATGAATGTGCACGCGTACGCTTGCATAAGCGTATAAATGCAGATATATGTACATAAATTCGAACAATAATAAATAAAAAAATAATTATAAATCTGACGTCCTACAATTAATACTTATGATACAACCAAACCAAATAAGAAAACAAAAAATAATAGCCCAATGAAGATATATATGTGTATGTGTGCATGTATGTATGTAAGTATTTATCATTTAAGCATTAATATTTATTTATGTAAAAAAAAACTCCCCTAGCCAAAAAACAAACTAGAACGCTCAAAAAATAAAAACGGTAGCATATCTAGAGAATGTAATAATTTGCCACAAATGACAACTATCGAAAGAAAAGCAGAAAATGAAAAAAAAGAAAGAGAAAAACATAAAGAGCGTTTGTTTAAAAAAAAAAAAAAAAAACCCGAAGAAAATGACAAATGATAACGACACCCTACACGTATGCACATCAGTCAGACGGGCGAACGCACACATGAACACAAACAATACGAAAAAAAACAAAAAACAAAAAAAAAAAACAACTTATATCAATGATAAGTGCATAAAAAAAGAAAAAATCTAAAAATATAAGCAGTAAATTTCTGATATCCCCTGAAGCGTGGACGGATGGGTCCGCCTACGAAACTCTGGAGTCGGGATACGGAAGGTAACATCAATCAGCTAAGTGACAAACTTTTATTTATATTAATTCTATTATATATATATATATATATATATATATATATTTCAATTTGCGATCTTTAACAAAATATACTACTGGTATAACTTAGATGCTAAAATGATTCCATTACTCTAACTAAAATATATAATTAAAAAAAAAATCTCCGAGCATGAAATTTAAAAAATAAACACATTTTGGTATTTTAATATTAATTGTAATAATTTTATAAAAAATAAACATTTGTTTAAAAGACAAATTCTAGACATGTCTGTTTATTGTTCCCTTTCGATCTTTTATTGTTTTATAGCCAGGTTATCAAGTCACTGATGGCAAAGATAGAATAGTTGACTGATGTCATATTTCGTCAGCACTACCCCAATCACACTCCTCATCCCAATCCTCCACTCGACGAGTTAAGCCGACTTTAAGTCGGGTTAAGTTTAATTTGGTCGTTTTCAATTGATACACTCCGCTAAGAACATACACTATATTAGAATAAATTATTTAAAATGGGCATTTTAAAACAACTGAAATAAAAATGTGTTCTTTGAAAAGCAGGGCATACAAGTCATTAGAGATTTTGAAATGATTATTTATAAAATTAAAGCAAAAAATACATTGCCTATTATGTCGCCAGCCTGATAGATCTACGCAGCCCGACTTTCATTATTATAATTTCATTTTATTCTTGTTTACTTTTTTCTTTGTTTTTTTCTTTCTTTCGTTCTTCTTTATTATGAACAATATCGACGAAATGTATTTCGGACAATATTTTGAGGCAGGCATAGGGTTAAAACTATTTTGCATTCAGCTGAAGTCAAGAAAGTAAACGGCGCACCACGAAAGATTTTTGTTGCTTTGAAGTAGATATACTTAAATATTGACTCACTCTGGCTAAGTTCGACAACTCCAGGAGTCGTCACTGACACACACACACACACACACACACACACACACACACACACACACACACACACACATATATATATATATATATATATATATATATATATATAGGAAATGGATTAAATCCGACATATAGTTATATTCAATTTATTCTGTTTAAATTTTATTTTTGATGGATACTCATATTCGAGTAGAAGCTCTGTTTTGTTTTTTAATTTGACAGTATTTTTATTCAACTCTACTTGAATATGAGTATCCATAAGAATAACGTTTAAACAAAATAATTTAAAAATAACAATATGTCGCACTTACTCCATTTCCTAAAAATAAATTGTCTTTGTTTACGTTAGGATACGATACAGAGCAGATATGGATGAATGATGAAGATGAGCGTTTTTCACTTCACAAGTAAAAAATTTAATCTTCAGATGAACACAGGAATTTTGTCCTCGCAAAAACAAGACCTTGAAGATGACATTGGGCTAATGTCAAAAGTACTCGGAAATAAAATATATATTAACATGGTAATTTTCTTTCTTCCTTTAATAGAGATATTAAGAAACTCGTCCGTAAATATGAGAGAATCCTATCAAGAATAAGTATACAAAATGTGTCTAAATTGTTTAATGAGACATGTCTTATATATATATATATATATATATATATATATATATATATATAATCTCGACAAACAGAATCGCGGTGAATGTGCCAGATGTAGACGCCTGGAAAGCTCTCAGCGTCGCCACTCGTGACCTCGGGCAACTGACCCAACAAACGCATTAGCTCCAGGCCTTACCATAACTTCTTCCAAATCGCTTTCCTTGCCCACATAGAGACCATCTTCTCACATCCTTTGTATTGGCAATATAAAGAATTTTATATTAACAATTCTTGTCTCCTTTTCCTTTCGCCTCACTGTTTGTTATTTTGTTTGTTCTTTCGTGCTACTATACGTGTTATATAACAAGACAAAAGCACAAATTATGATTTAAAAAAGATATGATAGTATATAAATTTTTCATTTTTACATTTTTCAAAGACAATGTCATAGATGCAAGTGGATACAAAATAATTTATCGAATAAAACATATTTCATGCAAAAAGCATGTTATTAATATATCTCCCCCAGATGAATAAATAAACTTTCATTACTCATATGAGTCTGCCAATATTTCTTAAGGATACTAGGTTTGATGGATGGATGTGGAATCGAGTTATATTTATACACAGAGCTATGTTTATTATATACTTGATAATGGCTAAAAGAATAGCCGAAAGCTCTCGGTTATATAGAACATTCAGATAGTTTTTACATACTTTATGTCCAGAAAAGGAAAAATATAAACACAAGAAAAATTAAATAAAAAAACTTAACCGCAGTACCTTGTTAACAAAAACTTGTATAAAAGAGGGATTCCTGCCAAAATACACAATATTTACTCCCAGTATATATTCTGGATTATTCGAATAGGTTGATATTCGACAGGTTTAACAGTCTGGAACAAGGTTGCTCTATTGAAGCACTCGGTGAGGATGGAGCACAATAATTTGTAATGTTAGCAAATTAATCGTTGTATGCTAATTCCCAACGCAGTGTTTCATATTTACTAAGCTTAGCAGAGTCATTAATACTATCATAGCAGTTGGTCCTTTTATTTAATTCAATGATTACAGATAGTTATGTACCATGCGTGATACACGCTTAGGCGATCATGTATCTTTCGATACTTGATTGACGATTCAGATTTTTTTCCGCAGTAGGTTGCCATTTCTTTCTGCGGTAGACCAGTTGCCATTCAAGGCTACAGAACCCGGTCTGTTCTGCTATAGCTGAGAGAGAGAGAGAGAGAGAGAGAGAGAGAGAGAGAGAGAAGAGGATTCATACCTTTCCCAAGGATATTAGCACATAAGTGAATGTAATAGATTCAACTGGAATTCGAACTCGGCTCTTCGATTCCACAATCCGCGTCTCTATCCATTACTGCACCGTATTTTGAAATGCCTTTTATAGTAAATCACCGGTAGTATTATATCTCTATCCTAAATAAATATCGTTAATAATACTTTCTATGATAAAATATTTCAAAGCAGTTCAACAATATTTATTCGTTTTACAACACGTTTGCTTTATGAATAATCTGTACTGGTTTTTCGATTATGAATGTTGTAAAAACGATGAATTTACTTTTATGTGCATTTATCATTCAAGTCGAAATAGTTACCGTAATTCAATGAGTAATAACGTTTTATACTATCGATTTCAAATAAAATAAAATCTGTACCTGTTCAACTACATTCGTTGAAAAACATTAAAAAAAATTGAATGATATTAACATTTTTGGTTTTTTTATTTTACACTAGAGTAGAAAATTTCACACTCACAGGACATGTTGAATGCAAGAGGGACAGGTGAAAGCAGCGTATAACTTACCCGGTGACCTTGTGTAAATGTTTGGCAGATGGCAGAACAGAGATTAGAAGAAACAGCAAAAAGACACATTTTACTAAGAGCAACAAAGGACATGTGGAGAGCTACGATTACTCTGAAAGGATACGGCACGTAGAAGAAATTTATCGGAAAAATTTGATCGCATATAGAATTCGTTGATAAACCTCATATTTAAATTGTCCTAATTTCTTAAAAAAAAGCATTATTATCAGTTTTTATTTCGTTTTTCTTCTCATTCCGGTCTTTATATCGCAACGCTCATAAAATAATATATTGTAGTGAATTATAGCCTTTTTATAATTTTTATTTTATAGCAATGAAATTCCGACAACAAAGATATTTGTAACGGCGGTCTTATCGTTAACTAGAAAAAACGTGACCAAACAATAAATGGAGATAATACATGGTTGAGATAAATAAAACAGTTTTTATTTTCTTCGTGATTTACAAGGTTCAATCTTTTGTTCGTTCCGGGGTATCGTATATCAGTCGTGGGAGACTGAGAGTTCGTTCGGGGTATAACCCAAAATAGTAGTCGACATAGACATGTGAAGAAAATCAACACACATATGTAGTCAAGTGAGATTGATCTGTAGAAATAGTCCACGAATTATCATATTGTACTAGTCGAGAGTTAGTCTTTGTTGCTGCTGGTTTCATCGCTGGTCGAAGGCATTGTTGTTGACGGAAGCGCCTTGATGTCGCTGTGGATGGCCTGGTTAAGCTTGACTGCCGTCGGGGTCCGTCGCTAATGCCAGCCGAGTCGGATCTATCTTCGTGGGTGAAAACGGCGTTGACTTTATAGTCTGTGGGTGGCTCAGAAAAGGCTACTGCGAAAACCGCGTGGACTTTTTCTGATTCACCAAAAAAGATGTTTTATGACCCTGGACAGACATTAAGGTCTGTTTTTGTCACATGAGTTGTGGATGTCGAAGTGAGTACTTCCCTTTGACTTAAAGTATTGGATTTCTGACAGGATATAGCATGTTAAATCTAGTAAGTGCTTTCTGTTGAATTATAGCCGCATATTTCTTGTAAGAGGTTTGTATGAACGCTGTTAATTTCTAAAAGAAACATTCTTATCGTCGTCGGAACAACTTTCTATAAGTTTTTCTATTAGTGATAAGAATGTTTATGAACGTATATGCGTCTTCAACTATGTCCGTGACCTCAAATCAAAAGGAAACATATCACCTTCTTGGCGCTTATTTTGATATTTTGGTCCTATATACGCGTGGGACTCGGTCTTGTGTCAAATACCGTTCGAATGTACGAGCGTAGAAATACCGACACTTCGTGGTCTGTGGACTTTGAAGTAAATTTGACGACTTTGAAGTAAATTTTCAGGAATCCTTCCTCCCAGGTAGCATTTTTCCATTCTATTTAGAAGATGAAGGTTAGGATTAATAGCAAGAACATGAGACGTAAGAAGACGTAATGAAGTGACAAGAGAGGTAAACTATTTTTGCCCTCTGGTCCCATGTCACTTTTAACTCAGCCTCGTGTCATATTTCATTTAAATAGGCGTGGGAATAAATACTGACCTCTGTCCTGGGTAAGACGATAAACTACATCCGCGTCCTGGAATATGACAATAAACTACATTTAACAGTAAGGCCTTTGATAAGGAGGTTTTGAGAAGGATGCTACTACCTCTTAATTGCTGGTGTTTCCAGGTTCACCTTGACTCGGGGTGGTAGCACCTGTCAGGGACCCAGCTATGGGAAAATAGTTAACCTCCCAAAAGTGGTCAAAACACTATGAATGTATAAAAATAGGTTTTCATACCAGTAATACTTTTTTGGAAAAATTATTACCAGCAATACATTATTACCAGCAGTACATTTTTGAAGAAGGAAAATATTACCAGCAATATATTTTTGGAAAAAAAATGTTACCAGCAATACATTTTTGAAAAAAAATATGACCAGCAATAAAAATCTTGGCATTAAATAACCCATTGTGATTGATATGCCGTAAAACAAACCAAACCAAATACTGGCCTGTTGCGTCAGTCCTTCCGTCCTGAGGTAAAATGGAAAGTTTAATTCTAAGAGAACTAGAAGTTCTACCAGGATTTATTATCGGCGGCCATAATCTTAGCAACAAAAGACACGCGGATGACACTGTCCTGATAGCGGACTCAGATGGTAAACTGCAAAAACTTCTAACAGTATAAGATATGCGGGTGATACTGTGTTGATGGCAGACTCAATAAGAAAAAAAGTAAATACTAACAATTATCTATAAGAAGATATAATATATGGTCGTCAGCAGGAAAGAGGCAGTCGAATGTGTGAGCTTCGAATTGGAGACTCCAGAATCAAACAGGTACATAAATATTACTATCTGGTTAGTGTATTAAATGACGGAAAGTATGTCGCAGAGATCCGAAGGCAATTCGGAATAGCTAAAGAAGCCTTCCAGATTCTAAGCAAAGTATTATGACACAGGAAAGCTTCGTGAGAGACAAAGTGTGTTGAGCTGCTATGTCATATCTATTCTTTTGTATGTCAATGAATACCGGACTTTTTCCTTACAGATGAAGAAAAAGACAAAGCGAAAGAGATGCAGTTCTATAGACGGATACTAATATCGTGGAGAATGCATGTGAGCAACGAGGAAGTTCTAAAGATATCGGGAACTATAAAGACACATACTTAAGTCAGAAAGAGACGGCTGAAATTTCTGGGGCATATTATGAGGAAAGTGGGCTTGAAAAATTTAACGCACACAGGGCGTATGGAGGAATAGAGAGAAAGAGTGATTAACTTACTAAACGAGAATAGATGCCAGAGCGAGGACAAAGATGGATGGTTAAGAGTTAAACAGGAGGCAGAAAATTGTGGAGAGCCATGGCCATTCACGGCACAGAAGAGAAAAAGAATCCTATTAAAACTTTCGTATTGTGAAACTTTAATAATGTCTGTATACTAACGTTTTCTGCTGACATTAAGTGGAACGGTTAAATTGAATTAATTGCTAGGTTTGCTTCTAGGAAAGTTGGTTCACTGTGTCGTAATTTTTTTATCGCTAAAATCTTATCTTACACATTTATAAGTCTACCATCTGGTCTGGTGCTTCTGCTATGTATTTACAGATTCTAGATAAAATATAAAGAAGAAACTGCAATGTTATTGGTCCTGACCTGGTATCTTGGCTTCAGTCATTTTTTCCACCACCGTATCGCATCTTCACCTTGCCTTTTCTATAAATATTTTCATGGTATTTGTTCTGATGAACATTATTACTCTATGGTAGTTAGATTTTATGAATTTAAACGCAGTACAAGGTTTCATCATTTTACTGTTAAAATGGCTAGATGTAACCGTAAGCTTCCAGCCAACTTTGATCTTCAAAATTTTTAAATGCAATATCAATCATTATCTTCTGCCTTATTAATTCCTGTCCTTTTATTATTCTATCCCTTTAACGTTTTTACTCATATTCTCTCACACTCAGTAACTCCTTGCGTCTTGGTGGCTTTATTGCCTTGCTTGGGCTGAAATTATAAAAAAAAAACTCGAAATAACTTGATTTTTGTTTCTTGATCATATTAGTCGTTTGTATAGCAAGTTATTTTTGTAATTCAAAAATATACTGTGTAATTAAGAATTTGTTGTCTTGTACAAGACAATTGTATCTGTTCTACTGTGAACAAGCTTTGTGGATTATAATTGATTTGTTAATTCATCGTTGATTAGTACGGAATGAATCAATCCCAATTTGTTTATTCTATGCTATTAAACACTTTTACCTTTTTATTGAAACCAGTAAGTTACTTTATTTTCCCTCTAAACCAATTAAATGCAATGTTTACTCTTTATAAAATGTAAAGTTTCTTCCATAACTGTAAAAACTCAAAATGTAAAGTCTTTACCCTTCAGCTGAAACCAAAACCTTTCTTTGCATAAAAAGTATTTTCAGTCGTTGGCTTTACCTCGTATCCAAGAATTTAATTTCTTCTTTGCTGATCGCTTCCTTTATGACGACTAAATTCGCCGCCGATATGGAGGTTCAGGACTAGCAGCTTCCAGTTTCACCAAAATCTGCTCCCGTTCATCCCTTCCGTATCACCATTTGCCTTTGCAAGTTTTGACTGATGAAACTGTTATAAAATAAAATAAGACATATCTCGGCTGATTTACAGGCAAATACTCAAGAGCGAGAACCGGATGTGAACGGGACAAAGCCCCGTCACAAAATGACCATTATCTTTCTTCACAAATGTTTCCGACACACGTGTTCCGATCGAAAAATAAAATAATATTTAAAGTGCTCTATTTTTCGTCCAATAAAAATGCTTTCCTCCTAATTATACTCGCTTCGTTTCTCGAGCCTGTTAAGCCATAAAAAAAACGCTATAAAAGGGGTCACAGGGAAGTTCAACAGGCAGTCAACAGGTGGCCACAAAGGAGACCGGTCACGTTCAGCAGCTGTCAGCAGGAGAGCACCAACCACCGTCAACATGTGTGAACTACTATGAGAGATCGACCAGATCCGAAAACCGGCTTATGAACTTTACCACAAGGTAGCTGTCCCAAACCCTCACGTTCCTGTTGAAATAAACCACGTAAATCTATTTCTGCTGTTGTCGTATTTCTTTCTTGCAACCATACGCTTGTGTATAACAAAACAAAATCAGAGTAGAAAAAAGTGCCGATAGCGTAAATTTGTTTAAGGTGGACCTCAACTTGCCATGAAGTGAGCCACGCACTTGATTTCATGACCTTCCTCTGCGGAACATATGGAACTAGACATGCAGAATCCAGTTATGAAACTACAACAGACTGCCGCTGATTCTGTTATAATTTCGTGTGGCGCCTTCTGTAGCATATCCGTCACGCGTAGCCCTCTTCACCCGCTGGTTCAACCGCTGAGATCTGTTATAATCATCATCCGCTTTTTCCACCGTTGAGGTCTTTGGGTTTGGTTGCGCTTAATCTGGGTCTTATCGACCTTGCATTGGACAACGCAAGTCTCTCCACCCACGACAAGAAGCGATCATCAGATATTTTCAATAGGTGATAATAAACTAATCAACAACCACAGACATGATGTCTGGGATCACATCAGCAATTGGTGGAGCCAAAAATTTGGTGAACACAACGATATAATATAATGCGTTAAAAAGTAAAGAAAATAAGATGAAAGAAATGACTATACCTGGATTTCAAATAGGCGTGGCGGTGGTTGGAATAAAAGGGGTGGATGAAATTTTTAAATAATTTAAAAATTTAAAAAAAAAAAAAGTTTTCAGTAATCACGCAGACCAAATTAAGGAGTAGAAGCACATTTCCTGTATATTTAATAAAAGCAGTGGTTTGAATAAGGATAAATGCATAAGGATGTATAAATAATAAGTTTGCGGATGGAATTTTCTCCAAAAAGGAATAATCGTTCTGGCCAGCCGATATAAAATTCAAAGACAGGCTGAAATGAAATCTGAATCTATACATTTCGATTTATTTTTTCTTTGTAAATTAGTCAATGGTTATTATTTATTTTGGCTTCGTCAATCTAATAAAGAAGTTTCATTTCACAATCTGACTATTGTCCTCATTTTTGTTGTTGTTAATGTTGCAAAAAGGTACGTCTATTTGGAGTACCAGTTGTACCCTGTCTTTTTACAATCACAATTGGTGAGACTACATCGAAACTACACAAAGTACGACTACAAAACTCGTCACTCTCTGCTGCCTCTCCGATGATCTCTCGATCATGCTCATTTTATCTATTGGCTGAGGAGTAAGCCACAAATTAGTCTCGCAAAATCTCTGAGCTACGAGATCAGTTTTTTTTAAAAATTGTAGCTTTTGGATCGGCCATTTTTCTTTTAAGTATTTTTCCCACAAGACATGTACTAGAGAGTTTTCTTCCAGGAGATAAGCCGTTTTCCCTTCTACAGTTATCACAGCGTTTCAGCCGTTGTGCCCTCCGGCCTTCATCACGCATATATCGATCCGAGTAACCTAAAGGGAATTTTGAATTTAACTCTTTATTTAAGAGACTGTTCTCGTTCCACTGTCCCTGTCTAGGAATATCCTCTAAGTCTTATTTTTTAGTACTGTTTAGTTATTGCTCGCCTTAATTTGGAGTCTTAAACCTAACCTGCATGCCTACCAACTGATGAGTTCTGCTGTTGTTATGTCATGCTTGACTGCACTCACCGAAGTTTTTTTCTTTTGTTACAGCTGCTGCTGCTATTGCTATTGAAGACTTGTATCTTTAGTCTTTTTTATTTATTAACGGCTCTCATATCGTATTTATTTCCATGCTAGGTCTACTCAGGAGATCCTTATCGCTTGGCATATGCGCTGGTTCTTTCAGACGTATAAAACTCTCCAGTATCTTCAGTATTTTCACTTCATTCCAAAAGGGGCTAATGACTACTGTCATTTTCTCACTCCTTACCACGGCTTTTCGATGTTCCTCAGGCCTTATTTTTAGGGGGCGGCTTGTTTCACCTTTATATTTTCTGTCACAACTGCAAGGAATGGAGTACACACAGTTCTTGGTAATTTCCCCCGCCTCGTGTTAGGCTTTACTCGACAGAGATTTCTCCGTACATTGGACCTGAATATCGTACCGATATTGTAAGAACCACAGATGATCTGAATCTTTTCCAATAAGCCCTTAACGTACACCAGACAGACAGTAGCAATTTTATAGTCTTATTTTATAGTCTTATTTTATAGTCTTATTTCTTGTCCACCCCGTTTCCACCTGCAGATGCTGATGTTATATTTGCAGGGTAGTTATTATTCTGAAGGATACGCTTGGTGCTGATCATTTCTTGTTGGTATATGTCGGGGTCGCCAAACATGATTTTTACCCAGCGTCGGAGGCATCGGACGATGCCTTTATAAACACAGTATTGATGGTGGGAATTGAAGTTGAGGTATTGTCCGGTGAAGGTTGGCTTGTGATGTGCGAGTTATTAGCACATCCAGGAAGGATAGCTGATTATTACTTTCTTCTATTGTGAACTGGCTTGAAGGTCTTATTGAGCTCACATGACCCAGCAGTATTTGTACGGCTTCTTGGTGCGGCCCATACTCATACTTATTTGTACGGCTTCTTGGTCTCGCCCATACTCTTGGCTTTAGTGGGTGGTGCCGTTCCTATAGCCATTTCCTCGAAGCATTCTATGTATACGTCCGCCATTACTAGAGACAACGGTGAACCCATGGCCAAGCCTTCGTCCTTCTTGTATATGTCAGACTCTAGTTGGAAGAATGTTGTCTGTACACAGGACCTCAACATTTCCATCGGATCAATTGGAATGTTAATATGTTCTCATAGGGAGGGGTCTGATTACAATCGATTTCGAACCAATGTCAGGGCCTCATCTGTAGGAACTCTCATGAGCAAACTCACCACACCCAAGGTTACTATCTGATTGCTATGGATGAGAGCATTTCGGATCGATTCCACAAAGTGTTTTGAGTTTCTAACCTAGGGCGAGGAATTCTCTGTTAGTGGGTTGATTATATCCACGAGGAATCTGTTCGATGGGTGGCATGTGGAACCCCTACACTGGACTATATAGGTTTCAATAGTATACCAGTTTGTGAGTATTCTGGAGACAATACCTGTGCGGCAGCTGGCTATAACGTTGAGTCAACTGTCTATAGTATACTTATTCAGTAACAGAAATAGAAATTCTGGCGACTGAGAAAAAAAATTTCATTATATTTACTAAAAATAAATATAATCGGTGGATACTTTTTCACTTCTGATACATATCGTATTTTTAATTTAAAAGAACCTGGAAAAAATGCTAGATAAATAAATAAAAAAATATGTTAAACAAAAAGTAAAAAATTAAAACAAGCGTCAAACAATTAGTTCATGTTTAAAATTCCTAATTTAATTTGTTACGTGCCAATCCTAAAATTATCAAAATTGTTTAATGTGTGTGCTTTTATTGTGTAAAACAGAACCACGTTTGTCTAAGAAGGAAATGTATCTTTTTGTAACGCAGAGACAGTGAGAGAGAGGTAGTGAGTGAGAGAGATTGCGAGAAAGAGTGAGTGGGTGAGAGGAAGAAAGAGTGTGAGAGAGAGAGAGAGAAAGAGAGAGAGAGAGAGTGTATATTTACAGAGTCACACAAAGAAAAGAACAGACGCTGAATTCAAGTCGTTCTTCTGGCCTTGGTCTGGCGTTAGATTGGCTCGGTTAATTGGAGGTTTTCTGCAACAATAAAGTAGTGTAGATATTAAGTTAGGTCGAGAAAAAGGTTTTTTTTCTTTTCATCATTTCTTTAGCGAGTTTTTTTTTTTATCGTTTCACATTTACTCTCATTCTTTCTCATTTTCTTTCTTTTTTCTTACTCTCTTTATTTTCTATTTCTTTCTTTTTTTCACTATTCTTTCTCTATCTTTTCTCTTTCCTTTCTATTCATTTCCTTATCCTTGTCTGTCTCCTTCATTTTGTTCTTACTCTAATATTTTTTATCTTCTCTTTATTCTCTTCTTTTCATTGATCATTCTTTTCATTCTTCTTCTTAACCCTCTTTTTATTTTATTTTCTTTCCCCCTTTCTTTTTTTCTTCGTTTCTCTTTGTCCTGACATCGAGTTATCTCTCTCTCTCTCTTTTTGCTCGCATATCTGTGTCTTCTCATTTTTTTTCTTCACCCATTCTCACTTGATCTTTGAAAAACGGGACTGAAATGAGGGTCAGATATGGGAAGTATTTGCCGAATTTATCTGTGTCTATTCAAAAGAAACACGTAATACAAGCAAGCACACAGCGAAAATATTTTTCGAAAGAGGCAGGAAAATACAATAAAAAATAACGCGATAAAAACCTTTCAACTAAGGAATGCTAATGATTCCGGATGGTTGTTGCTAGGAATTAAAACATAAAAATCAGTCAATTATGACAAAAATAAAATTAACCCCGAAAGGCATAGCCAATTGCTTTTTAACTAAAAAGAAAGAAAGTCTGATAGAATTTTTAAATTATTTACTAAATCTCATGATTTTATGTTGGTTGCATTACCACCTATTCTTGTGGTTATTTACTAAGCCTTTATTTACTAAGTTACTAAAGACTAGTATTTGATATCTCTAAGCTGCATTTAATGAACAACAATAGTGCTTAACTTCAGTAATCTATTATAGTATGAACCGGCGCGTTCAGCGTAATCTAACACTTAATGTGAACTTAGTTTAAAACAATGCTACAATAGTAGGGCACCTTGTGAGAATCGAACTCATTACTGTAATAATGATCGGGTTTTATGTGATACAAATTTGGTCTTGTAAAAATACTCAACTCGTCTTCAAAGAAAAAAAGGAAAGGAAAAGAAGAAAGCAGATAAAATGTAAAATTTTATAATCCAGAAATAGCTGAGGCGATTTAAAAAAGGACCCAGTTTCTTCCCATAAAGAGGTCTTTTGCACGACAGGAAAGAGACTAGAAACAGAAAGATTTCTTAATAACACCTCTTATTATTTCAACTTTGACTATTACTCCATCTGCTACTTGGACTGGCCCTTTGATACGCTGTCTTTTATTTATGCATAGGGTGTGGACGTAGTAGTGAACGCAAGAAAACTGGTGAATATCTAACACAAAAATGCTCAGCTTTGTTTGAATATATGTTAATTGAAGAGTATGAAATTTCTAATAACTTAATAACTAGACATGCTTAAACGTGTTGCTGTTATTAACTTAGGGGTCGTCGTTTGAATTTGAGAAGGTATTGTGTTGTAGAGGACCGTGGGGTTAGGCGTTGTTAAATTAGGAATACGTGTCTTTATTCCTGCTAGAAGAAGGTCCAACTACAAGAACATGGCGGACTCATAGATTGAATCCACCATAAAGAAGTGTAAATAAAGCCAACAAGACTGATATATATCTATATATATCAACAAATATATGTATTAAACAACAAAATTTACAATGGACATAGACATTAACATTTGTGTTTGTGTGTGAACGTAAAGAGTTCGTATTTTGGTGAATGTTCGTACGTACGTTTATGTGTGTGTAATGTTCATGGCGTCTCCCACAAATGGGAAGACGCAATCTTCTGCGAGAGCTTACATTGTAGATGTGTTCGCTGAAAATGTAAAAATGAAAAAGAGAACGAGACAAGAAATCGCCCAGTATTTATAGTGTAGGGAGAGCGATCCCTAGTGAACAATTTGGGCAATTAAGGAGGAGTTAACTCCGACAGTGTGTTGACGAACAAAAAGAAAAAGCATTGAATTGGGTTGAGAAAATAGACAAGCAAAAGAAGGAAACAAAACGAGAGAGACATTTTTATTCTATCGGGAACATTTTCATGTAGAGAAAACTTTGAGGATAATTCCAGAAAAAAAGTGCGAATTCAAGGAATGTTCTTCAAGAGTCTCTGTAAAGAATGCAGGAAAAGTTGAACTGGCTCTGTTGGTGAATTTGTTGCGGTATTGACGGCCAAAATCAATCCGTACACTTTTTACTTTACACATGTGTAAGCAAACGAAAAGCAAACAAGAGAAACAACACAAAAAAACTGTTTTTATAACAAACAATATTTATATTTATGTATGTCAATGATATACAAGCATAGTGGTTACTTCCCTTTTACGAAGGAAATATTTTTTATCTGAGCTGAATGAACTTGCCACTCAAAAGGTTCACCGTGAGAGAGTTGAAAGAATTCTGTAAAGCTGAGAATGTGTTGATAAACTTTTAGCTTCTGAAGAGTTGAAGGAGTGAATGTTCCGTAATGTTTGTAATTAAGATACTGTTGCTTGTAATGTTCAAGTTTCTGTTGCTATTAATGTTCTGTAATGTTGCGTACATACGTACGTATATGTGTATGTGAGCGTGTGTGATGGCGTTTCATAGCGTTCGCCCGAACTGGGTCGAAACGCTTTTTCTTAAATTCCTACATTGTTAGTAGGTAAGAGAAATTAAAAAGAAGAAGAAAGAACTTATGTCAAAGTATTTATAACCAACGTGGTCACGTGATAGGCTCCAGGAGGCATAGACAGATTTTGGCGGAATTGTATTTTTGTCAGGTCAGGAACTAGGTCGATGTTGTTTGGACGTCGTTGAGAACATGATATAAATATTAACTGACCAATAAGCGAGAGAAATATCAAGGCTCTGTGATCCACTTTTTGTAGAGATTTTGATATTAAAAGAAAGTGGTAGCAGGATGCTATAAATTAAAGAGTGAGCGATGTGTATGTTCTACGCCATGTGCGTTTTTATCTTTTTAAACTTCTTATCTCAATCTCTGCCTGTAGTGATATAGAGCTAGCCTCTTTGGATTCATAGTACGCATGCTCCCAGTTTCTTTTCTTTTTACTCATCCATAAAAATTGTAAAAGGTTATTAAATGCTAATAGGGTTATCAACGCATGCTTGTCTCGTGAAATGGTTTAATGTCAGTTACAAACGCTGAAACTTTGCAGATTAATAATTTGATATATGTTTTAAATGCTGTGTAAATCTTATCTTTCTGCATAAGTTAATTAAATTTTATTTTAAGTTGGTATCCACTCAGTCGGGATAACGTATTTTATTAAAAATTTTGAATAAATGGAGGTTTTTGTCTGAAACTTATTAATAGAATATGCGCTTGCTACAATTTGAAGCTATCTAATTTGTTCATTGTACCAAATCTTAATTTATATAGGTTTTTAAATTTTTCTTCGCAAACACTACGAACTGATTATATGAGGTTGGTAGCCATTTCCTCACAATTAAGCATTCGATTGGTTCTGGCTATATTTCAAATCTGAATCACATCTGAATTATTAAAGTTTTCGGAGTTCAAAACCAGGCAAGATTTTGGATGTTGAATTTCATGACAAGCAGGCTTGTCCCAGAATACAGGTAATGGGCAATCTTCTCTCTCACCCCGAAATGTTGATTTGTGGGAGGTATGGCGTAACCAAGTAAATGCTTGCATTTATATATTTGTAACATAATTGCCAATGTGAAAGGAGTCACCACGGTTAGAGTGAACATTAAAAGGAATGTTTGTAATTGTTTCTTACTAAACTTGACTTTAGTTTAGCACAAAGTCAGAAATTCTGATCACTTAGTGAGAGTCAAGCTCACTAATCAGTAGTAACGGTTAACCAAATTAGCTCACTAGAAATGACCACATACCGAAATGTTTGTAATTGGTTGAAAAAAAAAAAAAGAAAACAGATTTAAAACAACAATAACAAATGAATTTATTGACAGTATTTGAAATACGTTGAGAATGTTAAGAGGTTTTAGACTTCCGGGTTATATAGCCTCGGATGGCAACTGGTCTACCGCAGAAAGAAATGGCAACCTACTGCGGGACAAAAAAACTGCTTCGTCAGTCATGTATCGAAAGATACATGATCGCCTACGCGTGCGTCACGCATGGCACATGACTGACTAGACTGTCGTGATAGCAACCGAAAAGACGCCCAGAAAAATAATTCACGCATACGTTCACGAGTGGTTGAGCATGATACGTATAGAATTGTACTCTGACAAAACCCGGATAGAAATATGTTAGAAGTGTGATAAAGCTGAAAGGACCTATCCGTCGAGACAGTAGATGCTGGCAGGCAAATTCGAGTTATTCATGAGCAACGTACTTATGATTTTGGAATCCTATTATTTTTGTGTACAGGATCCCAGGGCAAGCTCGGCTAAGTGAAAATTAGAAAATATTTCTTCTGTGAAATTCTCATAGGTCAGAGTAAGTATACATAACAAGCAGCCTTAAGTAGAAAAAAAATGTAGGAGTAATGACGAGTAGGATAGCTGACATTTAGTTTATAACTTGTTTATTCATAAAACGTGGTTGTAATGAATGGAAAACTACAGACGTAAAGTTTTAATATTTAATATTAATACAGATTTAATATTATAGCATGGCTAAACTACTCTCTATTAATCACCATAGAGATCCTTCCCTGCCCCCCATTAGAATGTCTGATAGTCAACTTCTTGAGAGCAACTCCCTGCGTCTGCTCGGTCTCACGTTGACTGCTGACCTGAGATGGAACAAATACATTGAGTCAATTGCTTCGTCCACCGCGAGGAAAGTTGGCTCTCTGTGCCGCGCCAGAATTTTTTTCTCCCCGGAATCGATACTTCAAATATACAAATGAACCATTCGCCCTTGCATGGAGTATTGCTGCCGTATATGGTCTGGGGCACCTTCTGTTAACCTCGGAGTTCTTGACAAGATCCAGAGACGGATATGTAATATAATTGGCCATGATCTGGCATCTCGTCTACAGTCACTCTCTCACAGACGCGTCGTCGCCTCTCTCTGTCTTTTCTACAAATACTTTCATGGTAATTACTCCGTTGAGCTGCATTCGCTGGTTCCCAGACTTCATGAATTCAAGCGCCCTACTAGGCTGGCATCCCGCTCCCACCCTTACACTGTAAAAACTTTTAAATGTAGCCGTCTCTTCTACTCCAATAGCTTAATACCTCGCACCTCTCGCCTGTGGAACACCCTTCCCAATTACTGTTTCCCTGAGAGCTATAATCTCTAACTATTCAAATGTAATGTCAATCGACATCTCCAGTTACCTTGATCTATCCACTATCCCTCTCCTCATCCCATCTTCCAACACTCCTATCTGCTTTTGCTCCAAATCTTCTGCAAGCCCCCCCCCTGCAGTCTAGTGGCTTCACGCCTTGTTCGGGGCGTAATGCTTAAAAAAAATGGCTAGCGCAATCAGAGGATACTTTTTATTATACTCAGTAACAAGGAGTGATTAAAGGAAGATTGAGTTGGTTGGTTGTTTTATGGCATATCAACCTAGTGGGTCATTTGCCAACAAAATTTTTTAAATAGATTCATAGCGATAGTTTGGTAAAAAAGGTGTATATATATAAATATATATTTGAACCATTTTTCAATTACTCATTTTTGAGTACAAACCAACTTCTTTTAGGAAATTTACAATCTTGGATGGTTTTATTTTCGTAAAAAGTTTTTTTTTAATACTCACTTGGTAATATTTTGTTCGCACTAGATCAAAATCTACACACTCTAACAGTATATATTACAAAGTATTTCTGGTATTAAAACCTATTTTTACACAAGTTTCGGTGTTAACTATTTGCCCATAGCTGGGACACTAACAGGTGCTAACACCAGCAATTAGGAGGTGGTTACACGTCCCTCAAAACCTCCTGATCAGAGGCCTTGCTGCTGGGTGTAGTTTATCGTCTTACCCAGGATGCGGATGTAGTTTATCGTCATACCCTGGACAGGATTACAGGAAGATCACGTGACCATCAAAGGATACGTTGCTAGGTACACGCATATATATATATATATATATATATATATATATATATATATATATATATATATATATATATATATATATATGATAGATAGCTAGATAGCTATCAGTCAGTAAGTATTCTAGTTCGCTTTTTTGGTTTTTCAAGCGGTGCTGGAACCAGTAGTGTTGGAAGTAGTCAGACGATCCGAAAAGAAGGAATCTTTTTCCCTGTTCGACATTCCCTTTCACCTTTTATTATACGCCTCTAAATGGCGGCAGTCGTTTATTTTAAAATATGTGTTACTGAAAAATTGCTGTCTATTTTCGAGTGATTCGATAGTTCAACTTTTACAGTATCGAATTTTGCCGAAACGTTTCAGAGAAAAAAATAAACAATGGAAAAAGTTTCGAGTCAGCAAAAGGAAACCACTCCCAAGATTTCTATTCCAGCGTCGTTTTCCTCCGTGGAGGCGCCATTAAGATTATTATCATCGACCGAAGCCTCCGTGACAAAGACCAGTTGAATATTTTTCTTTGTATATTTTAAGAAAACGACATGTGAGGCAGCTTAATGCTTAGACGCGTAGACAATGGAACAAGTGAACAAATTTGAAGTTTCGACAAGCTACTTATATTCACTAAGCACCAATGTCTTTGGGGGAAGGACTGAAATCGTTTCTTCTTTGTTTCATTGTCAGATATCTTGACATAATATCTTTTCACTGGTATTCCACGAAGTTTGACAAAAAGTCTGGGGGATTGAGCACTTAGGTAAAACCCTTTCTTATAACTGCCTTACTTGTCCAAGCAATAGCATAAAAAATAATTATCGCTATCGTCAACCATGAGAGTGTATAAATTCATTTTAAACATAGAAGGCTTCCTTGCAACTTTTTTTGTTTTCTAGCGTTTAAATAGCGTAACATTTATTGGCGTAAAAAATGAAATCGACGAGCCGAGTTCAAATTTCGGTTTATTCTGTTGTGTTCACTTCTCACTAATACTCTTGGGAAAAGCTTGTATCCATTTCTCTTCTCACCAGCCATGAATAGCATGGTAGACTGAACTTTTTTTTTTTTTTTTTTGCCTTGAGCGACAGCCAACCTAAGAGAAGGACATTTCTAAAGCCAAAACTATGGAGAAATCAACTGGAACCTACTCCATTATTTTTCCCAAGAAGTTATGGCAATTTACAAATGATAAAAAAAGGAATCCGTGGAGAGTCATGATCGCCTATCTCCTGAATGAGCATGACATTAAAAAAATTGTTGAAAAACAGTGTTTTAAATGCTGACTGTTAAGGTAGGCAAACTCTTGCCACAAGGAAGACAATCTACCTCTCACCCCAGGAGACACTATTTCGAGTATACACACAATTCATTTTTTTTTTACTGAAAGCTTTGTATTCTGTCCAGTTTATTATTTTTTACCTGTGCACTTTTTTAAGTATAAAATTTTATTTTCATAATAAAGTACGCTTTAAAACCTGTTTGGGTTTACTGCATTGTGTTTATACATGAGGCAAACGAATTAAAATTAATCGTTATGTTGATATATTAATTTAGTCTAACAGTAAGTTATATGGGAGTTAAAAACTGTGCTGCTTCGGAGAACAGTAAACGAAATTCTATTTTTTATCTGAAACTAGCGCTTACGCGGGTTCGATTTCGCACCGGGATAGCTTGTCTTTTCTCTTCTTTGGATCAATATGTCGTATCTGTTCTCCATTTTAAACCGCAAGAGAAATTTTGTCCCGACAATTCCAACTTTGTGGCAGTATCTCCTTCATTGCATTAAGGAGTTAAGGTCGGTGGATAAGAACACCAGCGTGGCAGTGGTCGCGAGGACTGGGCAATTTTTGTCTTTAGCTCATATACATGCATATGGAATCTCACGTTAAATCATCATTGTCTTAACATCCATAAATCTTAGCATTGGTTGTTAATACACAATTATTTCACTTCACAATTAATGATTATTATGTAGTTACTTAAAATCAGAAAGAAACAGTTGTGATACTATAGACACACACACATAGAAAGACAAAGGCCTTTTTTATCGCGAAATGAAGTTGACGTGTTAAGAAATAGTGGAATTGCGCCGGGGAATAGAACTTGTGCGTCATCCAGCCCCTCCAAAAAAAAAAAAATACTGCTTTTTTAAAACCCCCCAGGTTTTCCCAATTTGGAAGATCTTATTCTGTGTCTCGTCCTGGGTATGACGATAAACTACATCCAGCAGCAAGACCCCTGATTGGAAATTTTTGAGGAGGGTGAAAATATTTGTTAATTGCTGTTGTTCCCAGGTCCGCCCTGACCCAAGTGGTAACACTTCCAGGGTACCAGCTATGGTCAAAATTGTGATCAAAACACTATAAAAGTATAATATACAAATACTAGCATTACATTTTCATAGTAAAATAATTACCAGTAATACATTTTACCAACAATACATTTTTAAAAGAAATTACTAATGCTCCCAAGAAAATAAAAATATAAATGACCCATATAGAGTTGATATGCTGTTAAACAAACAATTATTCTGTGCCGTTTCCCTTCAGGACGTGGGTGATAATGGCTCTCTAAACATCCTATCCTTTGTAGCTCTAAACCAACGGCCTTAAACCCCTAGCCTGCAGACTATCTTTCAGTAGACTGCGGGTAGCCATTTTCGTGACAATTATTTTCCTCAAATTTTAGTAAATTTAATAAATTTTCCTTCGCCCCTCCGATGTCAACAAACTTTCTCACCCCATGAGTCAATGGCACGAAACGATCGACTCATAACACCTCAGTGTAGAAACAGAGGACAGAAGATAATTTTTGCCTTGTTTGGAATCCAATGAATAATTCGAGCTCTATTTAACATTACTTCAGTTATGTGCCATGCATGATACTCGCATAGCTGATCTTTATCTTTCGATACATGCTGACGATGCAGATTTTTCCCCGTAGTAGATTGCCATATTTTTTTTGTGATAGACCAGTTGCCATCCAAGAGAACCAATAGAATCTGTCTGTCCTGCTATTTACCCATAGCTGGGGGGGGAGAAGAAGAGGATTCATACCTTTCCCAAGGGTATTAGCACATAAGTGAATGTAATGGATTCAACTGGAAATCGAACTCGGTTCTCCGATTCCTCAATCCGAGCCGCTATTACTCCACCCTGAATTCAGTAGTAGTAGTAGTAGTAGTAATAATAATAAAAAAAAAAAAAAAAAAATCTCATTTTTTTTACATCATCATTATCATTTCTTATGTGTCATGTCTCTTCAGGATGTGGGTGATCATGGCTCTTCCCAACTTCCTATTCATTTTAGATGTAAGAAACCTTAAACTTGTCATCATCTCTGCTTGTCCCTGTTCTGTCATATATTCACACAAACTCAGTCCTCTTGGCCAGGCTTCTTCTATGTGTTGTGGCTTCAGGACGTTGACGATCACGACTCTCCACTATTTTCTGTCCCTTGTAGGTCTTAATAACTTTTGTCTTTTTGCCATTTCTCCCAAACCATCCATTCACTCAAGCTCACCAAGGAGGTTGTGCCTTGCTTTCCTCTGTTACTCTTATCTTCAATTTGTCCTGTGATCATCAAATTTTCCAAGCCGTCCTTTCTCATTATGTCGCCCAATTTATTAACCGGAAGGATGTGCGAATCCTCCGACTCTGAAACCATTTTTGCCATTTGATTTTTGACCTTCTTGCTATCTATTTCTGCCTTCGCTTGACATATCTTGTTATTTTTATTATTCCAAGCCGTCCTTTCTCATTATGTTGCCTAAGAAATTTCAACTGTCTCTTCCTATTTTAAGCATATGTGTCCGTTCTGATGCCATGGTCTCTAGAACTTTGTTGTTGCTCACATGTACACATCCAGAGTATTCTCAGCATCCTTCTGTAGAACCATATTTCTGTTGATTTCCTTTTTCCTTTAAATCTGACCTGTGAGCATCATATTTTTCAAACCCTCATTTCTCATCATGTGTTCTAGAAACTTCAACTGTCCCTTCCTGATGTTAAGTATAAGTGTCCTTTTTGTTACTATTGTCGCTAGAACTTTTTTTTTCAGGTTTAGTATCTCCATAATGCAACGCACAATCTACCCACCCAACTACGACTCCAAACAGCTGGATTGCAGGAGTGTGTCACCGCCACTCCCTGTCTTTGTTGCTGCTTTCTCTTTAGCAATGACCGACATGATTAACTTAATAATCATTGAACTATGACGAGAATTCAAATCGATTTACAAAACCTTGAATGAGAACCAGTTTTAAGGCAATATTTCAACTGCCACTTCCACAAGCTGTCACTAGTTAGTTTGTTTCTACCGATTAGTCCACGATCCAGGCTTTGAGTTAAATTTATTTTATTCATTGAGCCATGATAATTTTGTTACAAAATTTCACCTCTATATAATCTTGTTGTCTGTCTCTCTCTCTAAGCTAAAACATTAAACTTTGTCTCTCTTGTCATATTCTCTTGAATTGTATTATTATTAGATAAAGCATTGTCAACCATCATTAATTTTTCCGGCAGTATTTCTTTCCTCTTCATTTCTGTTGATTGTAATCGCAAACTGTCATTCGACAATTATTAACAAACAATAAAATTAAGACGAAATAAATACCAGTAAAACAAAATAATGGTTAACAATGCTACATCTATTAATAAAAATTTAATTGCTATTACTAATACTATTAGTAAAACATAATATGACGACGCCAAGTGTTCAGGAAAAATAAGGATTAAGTTTATATTTATCAGGTTAGACTTGAGTTATTGTATCGTTCGCCCTCGTAGTACGCGCGGTAGAGCAGCTGTTGTAAAGAGACAAGCGTCCCAAGGTAAAAGGGTTCAGAGTTCGAATCTAAAATGTAACTTACCCCTTAATCTGTTTATTCATGGCGGAAGAAAAAAAAACTTCGAGTTGTAATGAAAAGTAACCGCAATTAAGGAGAAGTAAATATTAATAATGATATATCTGTTGCGGATTTAAATCAACACAAAAAAACAAAAATTCGAGAAAGGTTTTTAAATATAAAAATACAAATATTTTTATTTTCGTGTTTTATACAACTAAATTTTTCTCAGCGTTTCCGAGTGTTGAAATTTTTTGTTTGTAGTTTGTGTGATAAGATGAAAAGAATTGTGATTTCTTTGCGTGTATGTGAGAGAAAAAGGAGGCAAGGGAAAAGTGTAAGTGTCACATAGCTTGGTGAAGGACACGGATGAATGATTAAGGGAATATATTTGAAGCCGCCGTCGTGAACTGATGTCGTGTGTGTCTGTCTCTATCTCCTCACCGGTTTTGTTCTGTCTAGAGACTTTACTTAAATAATCTTCAAAGGGATCACAAAACATGTGTTTTTTTTTATTGTCGGCGAGATCGCGACCTGTTCTTTGAAAAATATTGAATATTTAATTTCAAAGGATTAATTTATTAACCGGAAGGATGTGCGAATCCCCCGACTCTGAAACCATTTTTGTCATTTCATGTTTAACCTTCATATCCTCTATTTTTGCCTTCGCTCGACATATCTTGTTATTTTTATTATTTGGATTACTATTTCTTTAATGTTATCCTGTCACGTTTTTATGGCAAGTGTCTGGTCGTTACATTTCTTTCTATGTGCATTAATGGTAATAGTAATATTAGCTGTTTCCTTATAAGGAAACATTCTGTATTCATTGACCGAGCAGATAGTGTTGCTGTCGGCTAAAGTTTATAAAATCTTTTCCTTAAAACAATTATTCAGGAAAATAGGTTGCTTAAGTCTGTTAACTGTTATTGCTCTTTCCAGCATGATGGGGCTTCCATTGGGGGCTACCTTCTTAACCTTGTGTTTGGGGGTAGTGTGGAACGCCAGTATCTTGATTGTCATTATTCTCTCTTTAAGTTACATGTGCTATCCATTTTAGTTGTTACTGCTGTTGAAAGTCCTCATTTGATCTGGTTTCTATTATTTGGTACTATTCTTTGCGATTCTGTAACACCAGTCTACGAAAGCAGCGTGTACCGGAAATAATAAAAAAAAAACATTCTGGAGGAAGGTAAATTGGCATCCATCATCCTTGGAAGCTTTTATGTTATTTTGTGCTAATAGTTAAATGTGATCGTATTAAAAAAAAACATCGATTCAATGAAAATTCTGATAATTTAAGGCTAATGTCGGATTTATAAGTACCGTATTTTACCCATTTTGGTACAAAACAGTTTTATTTACACTATTTACATTATTCGAACTATTGTCCTCATCTTTGTCGCCATATTCATTACAACGTTTCGGCCGTTGTACGCTCCGGCCTTCTTCAGGTTCTTCAGGTAGTTGGAATGTCGAACTGAACCCTAGTTCCACGTGCCATGTTTAATGGGTGTCAGCTATCAGTTATCTCCTGTTAATTCCCCTCTCCACTGCCTTAACCGGGTATCTTTGGGTCTTGTCATTGGATCTAACCAACGCCTTTATCCACTGTTCCATGTTCAAGGACACATGGCACAGTGGATAAAGTTCAATACCCGGTTAAGGCAGTGGAAAATTTTCACTATTAATATGATAAATGATTGAACTCACACACTTTGGGTTCTGTCACTGGATCTAACCAACGCCTTTATCCACTGTGCCATGTGTCGTCGAGGACATCTGTGTATGAATTTCTGGGTATTATAAACCTAATGTCTTCAGCAACCATTTTGCACAGAAGGAAATATATATATATATATATATATATATATATATATATATATATATATATATATATATATATATATATATATATATTATATATATATATTCAGTTGTTTGATAGTAGTTTGTGATAAACTCAAAGAGCTGTTTGTCTGATGATCGTAAAAGCCACCAACTAATATCCATACAACTGAATAATGTTAGCTCTATCACTAAGTAATGCGCATATATATATATATATATATATATATATATATATATATATATATATATATATATATATATATATATATATATATATCACTCGTTATGAGGTATCATCAAATAAATGTCGGTGAATTTTCTCGTTATTTTCATATATCACATCAAACGTTATTTTAGCAAATACGTTTTCTTTTTTCTTAATAGACGCTCCATTTTTATTTTGAACGGTGTGGGAGAAACCAACATTTGATCTGGCGTGTTTGAGCCTTTTATATTATAAAGCGAAACAGCCCAGCAATGTCCTATTGCCTTTTTAAGAAAAGCACATTTTTTCGTTCCTACAAACGGAGACGCGGGATCGAACTGTGTCAGGGAGCATATTTTCTTTATTAAGACTTCTTAAGTGTGCAGGCCGCTAAATGTAATAAACACTGTTTAAAGTAAAAATGTGGCGTCTATTACAAAGTGCTACGGGTTAGGCAAAAATGTATATTTGTTATTAATATAAATTATAGCTCTGTTATTACATCCAGTACTATTTTATTAGCACGCTTAGTGCGATATTATATATATATATATATATATACGCGCGCGTGTGTTTGTGCGTGTGTGTCTTTTTTTAACGAAATATGCGTTAAAGAGGAATTCTTATTCAAAAACACACACACACACACACATATATACACTTTATTTTAGGATATTACATTGAAAACATGTCAAAATCGCTACACAATTGCAGTCGTGTTTCGATGCGCATACAACGCATTTCATCAGGCGATTGTAAATTACTGCCGAGTGAATGATTTAATCAGATTTAAAAGCAAAATACAGACACTTTTTACGAAAAAAGATTAAAAAAAAAAGAAGTGCGGTTGGGTGGTTATAAGCTTTGCTTAGATCAACCAATCAAATAAGACCTACGTTAAATTTAAACTAAGAAAATAAGCAAAAAGTAAGAAATTATTTTTTATAAATGGGTCATGACCCGTAGGTTTGAAATCAATGATGCGCAACAAACTCATCTTACTTGGATATATATATATATATATATATATATATATATATATATATATATAGAGAGAGAGAGAGAGAGAGAGAGAGAGAGAGCGTAAAAAAAAGAAAGAAAGAACAAGATATATAATCCGATATTCTTATTGATATTTTATTTTTACAAAACAGTACCGAATGTAAATTTACATTAATTTATAATATATATATATATATATATATATATATATATATATATATATACATAAAATATAAAAGGCTCAAACACTAATATTCCATGGTTATAATTTATTACATTGGAATAACGATTGATTATATATCAGACCTATAAATTCAATAAAGAGATCGAGAGAAAGAGAGCTTTATGTAAGCAGAAATTTTTCATTTAGGCAGCTTGGGTTGTAAAACAAGGAAAATACTTTATTTAATATATTTTTCAATTTAATTTTAATTTTTCTATGATTTTGATCATTTGTCTGTTTTTTTCTTTTCGGTGAGAATTGGAATAAACATTTCCCAATGTTTTCCGAGCGCTTTTGACTTTCATAAGCCATTTTCAAAAAAAAAAAAAAAAAATTTCGTCGTATGATTGAGTTTTGTATTGTCTATCTTTGATGGTTTTCAACGGTGCGTCGTCACCTTTCTGTGTCTCACGTGTTTTTTTGTTTTTTTAAGACACGACTTCAGTTGTAATATATAACTTATTTGTGCCATTCGACTCCAGTAATGTTCAGCAAAACGAGTTTACTAACCGTTGCTTTATCACAAGTTAGCCCTGGGTGGAGCTACTGAGATTGACAAAGCTTAATGTAATCCGATGCAAGGCCACAAGTATAGAACACAAAACGGAGTCGAATTTTCTACCAAATCGTAAAAGTTTGTTAGATGAGATTACTAACAATTACTCCTCGGCGAGATGCTTATGAGTGTCAGCAAATATTGAGTTTTAAATTCTCAAGGCCACAATAATGGCGTATCAGACAAGAATCGAATTATCTAAACTAGCAATGATTTATGAAACTAACCTGCTAAATATCACTCTACACCATCAAACATACATTTGTCCAAACCATAACTTATATTATGCGGTGTTATTTGACATGCACAACAATTTTACTACAAACTAGCAGCTTATTGGCCATGTCGTCGGGAACGAGTATATTTCGACGGTATTCTTTGCAGAGGGATAAGAAACCTATCACAAAATCTACCAGGTAAATGCTTATAGACTTAAATATAAACGACCAATATTTATATATTCCGAAAAATAGATTCAAATATAAACGATCATTTTTTTACCTGTCCCATGTAAATGCTTATAGATTCATATGTAAACGACCAATTTTTACCTAACCCTGAAACAAGTAAATGCTTATAGAGTAGTATCAAATATTTAGCAAAAAAGATTCGACTTGAAATCACCCAGACAGGATTTTAATAATCAACCGAACCAACCCAACCCAACGGCTGCTTAAATAATCAAATAATCCGAGACATCTTCTGTGTGCCATATTCATTCTGGAGGTGGCTGTTCATGGCTCTCCACAATTTCCTATCCTTTGTAGCTTTTAGCAATGTTTGTCTTTTTACTATCCCCCACTATCTGTTCTGCCATCCATTTACACAAGCCTGTTATGTAGGTTACTCGTTGCTTTCCTCTGTCCCTCTTGTCTTCAATATATGCTTTGAGTACCTAATTTTACAAGCATTAATTTGAACTGTTTTTTTCTAAGTAGAAGCATCTGTTTGTTTCTTTAAAACTTCCTAGTTGCTCACATGCGCAATTCTCAGTAATTTCCTGTAAAACCACATCTCTATTGCCTAATATTGCCTCTTCATCAGTTAAAAAATTGTCCGACAAATTGTAGTAAGGCTGATATTACATAGCAGTTCAGAACTCTTTTCATTATTTCTAATAAAATGTAGTTTCTTAATACTTTGTTTAGCTTTTGGAATAAACTAGAAATAGTTTGGAATAAATCCAGAAGTTTCATTTACGCTAAAGATTACATCAAGAATGACAGACAAGTGTCTTTTTTTATCTGTTTTATATCGCAGTCCCTTCGGTTTACCGCTAATCTACAAATATTTAATATTGTTTTGTACAAGCAAGAAAAATATTTCTGGCAATTAAGAAAATAATTGATAATTAAGTACCCACTTTTCTAAACTTCAATCTAAACTTTGTTTAGTAAACAAGTTTCGGCACTCAATCTGTGTGTAGTGCGTGGAAAACGAGGGGAAGGATATAGTCATTGTCAAGGAATTGAGACAAGCGTTACTGACAGAATTAAATTATAAATATGTAATTTTCGTCGAGAGACTGTATAGACCAGTGACTACCAAAGTATTTTTGGTCATGCCCCACCTAAGCATATCTCAAATCCTGATTCTCCCACCACTTGACATATATTTCTTATTATTCAAAAAAGTGAACTCTTTTTCACTGGGTGGAAACCTAAAAGACAATTAACCTAACTTTTCTTAAGAACTTGAGAATGCATATAAGCAAGAGTATTATCATTTAATTTTAGAATTTTACAATATTTATAAAAAATATTGTGTTACTAATATATATATATATATATATATATATATATATATATATATATATATATAAGTCCCAAATATAGGACGAAACGGCCGTCCAGTGCTTTCTGCATTCTATTGAGCTTTCTTCTAGACTCGATGAATTACTTAACTAATTATTACTAATTACTATAATTATCTCAAATACTCCTAATTTCTATCACTAGTATATCGGTGCCTGAACCGGCTTCTAATGCCCTGGATGGAACAGCTTGGGGGTGGTAGTCGTGGCTCGTGGGGGCACAGTCCTATGGGTAAAAGAGAAACTCAGATGAGTTCTACCACGAAATATGTGATCGAGCGGTGCTATATTGAGTCTGATTCACTACCTCTTCGTCAACGAGGCGTTTGACGGATAACGTAACTGTCCGGGTTTCAATTCTTGGTAGTGGATGCGCACTGCTGATGAGTCCCAAATATAGGACAAAACGGACGTCCAGTGCTTTCTGCATTCTGTTGAGGTTTCTTCTAGACTCGATGAATTACTTAATTATAATTATCTAAAATCCTCCCAATTTCTATCATATATATATATATATATATATATATATATATATATATATTCTATCATATATATATATATATATATATATATATATATATATATATGCATATATATCATATATATATGCATATATATATATATATATATGCATATATATATATATATATATATATATATATATATATATATATATATATATATGCATATATATCATATATATATATATACACATATATATATATATGTATATATATATATATATATATATATATATATGCATATATATATATATATATATGCACATATATCATATATATGCATATATATCATATATATATGCATATATATCATATATATATAAATATATATATATATATATATATATATATATATATATATATATATATATATATATATATATATATATATATATATATATATATATATATGTGCATATATATATATATTATATATATATATATATAGTACATACGTAATTATACATACACAGAAATATTTTTATGCATGTAATACTGTATGCACCGTATGTATTAACTCGCACACATACTCACTATAAAAAAATTCACTCTTAATAACTCATTCTCAAATTGCCCTACTTAAAACAGAATTGCACCCCTGTGTGACGTGCACCTACATTAGGAACCAAAGGTTTAGATTCACCCCAAGGCCATGCAAATATTGTTAATTTTACAAAACTTTTAGGATCGCAGGTGTTGGGTTAACTTCATTTTCTCTTCCCTAATAAGTATGCCTAGCGCTTGGTTGGTCATGTGACAGCAAAGCCTGTATTGGACAAAAAAGTCTTCACTGAGACAAGATGTATTCCAGGACACGTGGGTCGATACAACGTCTGGAGCATGGTGTACTGGACTTGTGAGTAAAGACAGCTTTTGCAAAATCCGCTAACTTTCCTTTTCATGGTCGGCGAGAAAGCATGTAATATTTTTATACTTTATTAACCTGTTCTCTTTCTAGAAAATTAAAAAAATCATTTACATTCTTTCAACTTCTCCCCACCCGTTTTTATAATTTTATTATAAATATCTAGTTAAATATCTTTCCCACGGTAGGTACTACCGAGGCCGTCTAATTTAGTTAACCTAACACATGCAAAATATACATGCATGTACTTTTGAGTTTCAAACAGACGGACAGAATGGGATCTTTAATTTAGGTTGCGAGCATTCTAGTACTTTCTGCTCAACACAGTATGATGATTATCTAGGCGTAACTTAGATGTGGCACCACAACGCCGAAAGTATGGCGCACCAGTGAGGATCGAACTCACAATTCAGTCGTAATTCGTCTAGCGAGACAAGCCTGCTAACCATTACATCACTGGTGATTTTCTAAGTGTAACTTAGATGCGGCACAAGGCCGAAAGTATGAGAATCGAACTCACAATTCAGTCGTTGTATTAATCGGGCAAAAATGTGAAGAAACAAAAATAATATGAGAGAATGAAACAGAGTTTGTTATTCGACAAAAATCAGTCAGTTATGTGCCATGCGTGATACACGATCATGTATCTTTCGATACATGACTGACGAAGCAGATTTTTCCCCGCAGTAGCTTGCCATTTCTTTCTGCGGTAGACCAGTTGCTATCCAAGCGCTATAGAACCCGATCTGCCTTGCTATTTACCCATAGCTGTTAGAAAAAGAGGATTTATACCTTTCCAAAGGGTATTAGCACGAACTCGAACACGGCTCACCGATTCCTCAATCCGAGTAGGTATCCATTACTCCACCGTGCCTCCCCTCTCGAAAAATATAATTTCGTATATTCATATCATTGCTATATCTTTTAATATGACCACAATTTTTTGAACACTTGGATAACAATTAGTCTACCTCAGAAAGAAATGGCAACCTACTGCGGGGAAAAATCACCTCGTCAGTCATCCCAGGTCCACCAAGTTTTATAGGATTAAGCTCAAAATGTCTCGTGCACACCTCTCTGAAAAAAAAAAAACCCAAAAAACCTGTAAAAATCCACTATTGTCTGGTGAGATATATTTACAACACGAGAACTTTCCCGTTCCCTCATTTCATTACACCAGTTGAGGCGCTTCGACGAGGTGTAATGGTCAGTAAGTTTGTCTCGCTGAATCAATTACGACTGAGTATTAAGTTTGATCTTCACTGGGTACGCCATACTGTCAGCCTTGTACCATCTCTAAGCTACGCTTAGAAAAATCTCCATTTCATTGCACCAACAATGATATAAATCCACTATTGTAATTCCGCTTTTGATTTAGCAAAATAATGAGTCTTTTCTTATTGCTATATTTCGTTTGTACCGAACATTCTTTCATTTGTCACTTCTACTCATAACCGTCCAGAGAGGCACTGTACATTTTTCCAATTCATAAATGTATTACATGATTCACATTTTAACTCCCGTCGAATAAGTGATTTGTTCTTCATCCAGTCAATTACTGGTAAGCTATCCTTCCCAAATAATGGCCTCACAACTTCCGCGAACGTAGATCTATCCATCTCGAGGGTTCCTGGATATTTTAATTAATAAATTAAAACCAGTATATGAAAACAACTATTGAGCCTTAAAGTTACTTGTACCAAAATGTTAATGTCTAGAACAGCGAACCCGATTATCCCCGTGTGAAGGATAACGAACCCAATCATTTTCTTGTAAAGGATGGCAAACTCTGCTGTGAGTGGATTAGCTAATCTTGACAAAATCCGTCGCTACGTCTTTGTTCACACACATACAAAGATGATAGTTCTCTTAGACTTTAATAAGATAAATGTTAGAGGAATAAGAACTTAAGCATTTTTTGTATAGTGAGCCGAATTGTTGCACAGGTAAACAAATCTTCATTGGTGTTATTAAAACTTGCAATGACACCGTGTTATAAAAAGGCGATTTTTTAAACTTTAAGAGAAGACATGAAGTATAGGCGCCATAAGGCAAATTTCCACACAGCCCTTTTGAAATTCAAAATTCGCAAGTGCTAAAGAAGCTATCGAGTTCAATTGTAAAGTGTTTCATTCAATGTATTTACAACTCAGATATCAATGTTGTCTTTCAGTAATTTGCAACCAACAAGCAATGGGTTCTCAAGTGCCTTACACTCATTTCCTTTGCGACCAACGAAAAGAGCAATAATAAAGACGCACAGTCATACACCCCTATTGACGCACTATCAAATGCATAGATTAATAAAGACCTACCATAAAAGAAATCATCTAGAATTTCAAACAGCATCTGTTTGTTAATCAAGGAAATAAAATTAGCCTCGTTCTGATATGTGAGACGCGAGTTCACATTAGGTAGTTATTTGTGAAACTGAACACGCCTTCCATGTGATTGATAGAGAAATAGAAGACTGTTACTTGAGAAATTGTTAATTTTACGAAAACAGGTTTACAGCGATCTGCTTAAAGTCTTATTTGTAAAGGAAAGTGTCAATTTGATCCTACTCTGGGACAGCGGATGTCAAGTCTACCTTTTGGAGGCGGTGACAAAAGAAAGGCTTGGCTTCCGTGATATAATTGACTATAAATTCTTATTTAATTTTTTTAGACGTGACCGTGCCGAATCTATTACACTTGAAAATGTTGGCCTGCAGGAAACTGGATAATTTGTTTGTTTATAATTTGGCAAATGGTCTAAGTAATTCTTTATTTGTGGAAAAGTCATATATCTTGGTTCCGAACCAGGCAAATGGACTCTTCCAACTTAAAGTTCAGAACCTTCAAAAGGCAAACGCTCTACAGAGATGCTTGCAGTAGAGTGATAGTTTTTAGTATATGGTGCGAATTCTTATTTACTTGATGTACCAACGAGGGGCAATATGCACTGTGTGGTATTTTGCACGAATTTCGTTTTTGTACATCCATGCCAAAAATAATCCAACAGTTACTAAAAGGAAAAAATGCCATAAAGTTAATTAAAAAAGGTAAGACACTCTCAAAAAAATAGCATTAAATTTTAAATTTTTTAAATCTTCAAACATGTTTTTATTTAATAAAATAATCTCTTGTGACGAACTGCAACAGAATTAATTGCAAAATTGCACAGAAAAATTACAAGTAAATTTTAAAAATAAATATTAAGTTTAGATTATTTTGTCAAACTTTTGAAAAGAAAATTTTTGAAAGAAAATAACTTTTTAAATTATGTAAGGACTAATTCTCAAAAAAAAAAAGATTGAGTTTTATTGAATTCTTTCTGGCAAGATGCAGGCTGAATTTTCTGTATGTTCACACTATTGCATAAATTGTTTTTACTAAAATCATATCTTCAGTGAGTTCTTATATAACTGCAACAAAATTGGATGACCGCACGTCCCTTCCCCTCCCCCGACCAAAAAATAAAAAGTATACACGCCATATCAGAAAGTGGGTATAAACCATAACACCCCCCCAATATTTCTTCAAAGTCTTTTATTAAAATAATCTATTCAGTAAAATATTCATTACTGAATAAATTCTGAAAATTTCGTTTGAATCGGATAATTCCTTGACTTTTGGCGAATATTTTAAAACGGGCGAATTTTTACTTTCATTACTGAAAAAAAAATGTCCGTTTTGGCGGTACCTAATAAATACAGGGTGTTCCAAAAGTCGCATTACCATTGATAACCTTGTAAATTTTATATTTATTTACCAAATGAAATCCTATTTCTGTATGTGACAATATATTAAGAAATTTTATAGGTCGAATGATGTCATGCAAAATTTCCCTGATTGCTATTTCACAATTGTATATTTTCTACCAATTGTCGCGTGACTTTTGAAACACCCTGTATATTTAGAAGCTTACAGAGACTAAAGTTTTCAAATTGCTTCATGTCCTTTCATTGATGTAATATTCTTTTGAATATTTTCTTGTATTATTTAATTTTGTTAAATTTAAACATTGAATGTTGGCGTCTACCCACCCAATCTTTTATTTGTGAGGTGTAAAAGTTGTTGAGTGTATTTCTAATTCAGTAGTAATTTTGTGGTTATATCGAATAGTGACACAAATGTTTTGAGTTAGAATAATTGAAAAAGTAATAAAAGGAAATGGACAATCATTATTTTTCTGATATTTGAAAACCAACGCAATACAGGGCGTTTAACGTTTCACAATATTTCTGTGAGTGAACAATTGCAAAGGAGAAAAATCGACTTTTCCTGTTTGTTTTATGAGTGTTTGTTTTAACATCCAATTGTATTAGCTTTATTTTTGTTCGAATTATTTAGTGGTATTTTCACTATTGAATAATTAGTCCGATTCATCTGAAAAAGATCTCGATTCACTACGAGAGCACGCAGTCACTTCTTCCGTGACTTGAACAGTTGGAAGCAGTTTTTCTATCACCGTTGCACTATACTTATGAGCGTTAAATAGCAACTAATTTATTTAACATTTAATTCTTTCAGCTTTTTTCGCACGGAGTACTCTATTCATTACACGAAAAGAAGAACCAATGCACTCTTTGATGTCTGTGATTATTACTGACGACCTGTTGCCCTGATTATTCAAATGAAAATGTAAATTAACTCATTAATTAGAGACTCGTAAACGTCGAAATCAAACAAGTACAGAATTGTAGATATCTGAAGTGTTTTGATAGATGACCTAAAGTTAGGATTCTTGCTAAGACTTTTGCACTGACGGTTTTGTTAAAAGCATGAGTTCGACACTTTCGCTGTTCACCAATCATATGTATTTTATCATTAAGATGCTATTATGGCAGAGTGATAAAAGTGTGCAACTGAATAGCATGGCAATCAATCTTCTGTGATCTTCTGCTTTGAAAATAACAGCAAAATACATTTTATATGCATTGTCAGTTTTGACATTGGTAACTTTGATAGAATATTATATATAAACTCTGTATATTAGATTAATGGCAAGTAATTGAATGAAAATTTTAAAAAAATCCTATATGACGTATTTTGTTCTTAGAACTTTTCAAACTGAAAGACTGGCTCAATTGAAAATTTGTTTGAAAACTTGTATCACTCCAATTTAAACTGAATAAATATCACGTTAATTAAGTTTCATCCAGTATAAATACAAAACTAGTAAAATACAAAGACATTCATTCAATGAAAATATTATGTTATGAATGTTTTTGTTGTGACTCGATGAAACCAAGCTATCGTTTCGAACACCCACCGACTGAATTATTTTATCAGTCTTAAATTTCTTACGAAGTGTTTTATGACCAGCCTATAAGTAAGATCTTCAAAGCACTCACCCGCCGTTTAGAACTAGTAAAAAGGAAATAAATAAATGAACTTTTGGGATCAAGTGCCACTTGGCCAGAAGGTAGCACATTCAGTTTATAGTCTCATATAAGATTGATATAAGAAGAGTCACAGTTAGAATTATTACTTTTACAGCTGTCAACGGAGATGTAAAGAGGCAAAGTGAGGAAGCTGCACGTTGTGAAGTGTAGAGACAGACAGACAGGCATGCATGTATACATACATACATACATACATTTGAACCAAGAGAAATATGGCATTGTATTCTCCGCTGGCCAAAAGAAGATCTGGTGTGTTAGTCTGTCGTGAAAAAAACAAAACAAGCAGTGTCAGCGAAGTTGTTCTAAGTTTCATTTACCTACACTCACCAGACCATGAAATGAATGAATAATTATATTTGAAACCATATTCGTGTTTTTATTTCTTACTGTGGGGCTGTTTTCAACCCCCATTCCCTTGTGAACATACAGTGGACATTTCCCACTGACACGAACAAGAATCGTAACACTTCGTGACGTGAAGCTGTTCAGTTGGTAATACAAACAGTTCTGATGCCCGTTTCAAACGCAGGTTTGACCATGGTGCAATCCCAATTACCCCATGTCATTCCGTGAATTCCGTTTTTACAAACTCCTTTTTGTATTCTTGTATCAGTCTAACATAAGGTTAGTAAGAAACCATAGCCAAATTTCCAACTACTCCCGATGCCCCTTTGAACAAAGCCGTGAACTTCCTTAAATTGTACGTCCTCACGAAGACCACCGAGCGAAGCACGTCAAGGAAACCCCACGGGCAGTTTTGCCAGTCTGGTTAGAAAGCCTTCCTTATTATACCTGTGTAAATTATTTCTTATGTCAGCTCACTCTACGTGTGTTAATGGTCGGGTATTCGGCGACTAAACTAATTCTCCCACCAGGCCTTTTTGGTGACGGAGCTGGCTAGACACCCAGCAAGATTAAAAATAAGACCTGTCAAAGGCGGATGAATAGCCATCAAGCACAATGGATCCATAGCTATGTATGTAGTCAATGTGGTAATGACACGTCATTGCTAGGCGGCGACCTTCCTAGACTAAATTCGACGGCCAGAACGGTGTGCTCTCCTGATGGAATTAGTGGCTACGTGTCCGTGAACAAAGCAAGCCTTCAAGTTGGAAGACCTCGACTGTGATTTGACCTGGAGAGGGATGGGCTCTGCCAGGTCTACTTACCCAAGAGAGACTAAGCATGAATGAATACCTCTGCTATTTTAAACTCAGGTATGTGAATGGAACTGGTCAGGTGCCCACCTGGGTAGCAACCCTACACCTGATCATAGGACTGATGATGAAATTATTGCGAGGTGTCGATAAATTTTTTTGAGTTTCCAGATAATCCGGCGCAAAGTATAATCCCAGACCAGAGTATACCCAGGAGCTATTTTAGGCTAGACTGTTTTTATACTCTACGTATAAGATGTTAAGCCACTTTATACATCCAGTATATAATGAGCTAGGCTAGAATGTCCCCTTTCTTTTTCTTATGTAATAAGATGTATATTATTACATGTGCAGATGATAGTCGGTAGTATTATGAATCTTGCATCGTCACACGTCCACAGAGATTTCTTGTGTGCAATCTACATCCTTTATTCTTATTACGATATTTTTGTTTATACATTAGTCTAATTTCTGGATGCCTATTGATTTGGGGCAGCCAACATCTAATTACTGTTAAATGAGTTCATATCAACCTTTATTACAAGTTTGTAAATTGGAGCCATCATATAATTTCCAGTGAAAAAAAAAACAGTTGTTGATACAAATAGTAAAAGGAGTGATAAACTGGCCTGGGTGGGTATAGTTGAGACTAGGCTATCTTATACCCGCGAGGTATGAAGTAGAATATCCTTGATCATACCCCGGGGGTTATTCTAGACTAAGCTAAACTATACCCAGGAATATTCGGAGAGTGGTTTACTCTGGAATGATACATCAGCCCTCCGATGTAGACGTGTAAAGATTGACCACCAAGTCACAAATAGTAGTAATCAACTCATTTTGGGCTGGCGTAGGTTGGCGGGTTCTAACCAGTTAAGGATCGTAGAGTGACATCTACTTTTCTATTGGCATCGCTGATTTTGGGGTGAAGGTCAATTAAATACGTTTTCTCATTTAAAACAATACCGAGAGAAGAAAGAGCAAAAAGCAGATCAATTCCAGTTTTGGGTCCGTTCTTCGAAGCTGGGTTCCGAAAAGTAGCAAGACATCTATCAGTTAAACCTATTTGTTATGAAGTTGATACCCACACAACAGTACCTCACCAGAGACCCTCTTCCAGAGTATATCAAGTTCTGCCTATATAGTGGTATGGTTATGCTAATTAGTATTAGCCCAACCAATTCCACTACACAATTCTTAATGCAATACACGATTTCTTGTTTTTGTTACTTTTGTTTCTTGGTATCCCAAAGCGAGACAAACTGAGGTCAATACCTCTTCCCCAACTGAGATAAATAACTCCTCCCTAACTGAGGTCAGTACCTTTCCCCGCAAATGAAGTCAATAGAATTTTCCTCTACTGAGGTCAATACAATTTCCACCTCAACTGAGGTCAATAGAAGACCCCCACCCCACCCCGAATTGTAACATAACATACCATTTGTAAAAATACTTAACTATTGATGGCGTGGTATTGATATAACATTCTGATATTGCAAGTATACGCTGCGAATTTAAAAATTGCGTACTAATAATTGTTAGAAATAAGTTTTTATCAGCTTTGTTGACAATAAGTATTGGCTTCTGCTTTTTGTTTTTTGTTTTAATTTGTAACCGAGTAATGACGATTTAAAGCAGTGATATAATCGCTTCGGTAATCAAATTGTTGACTCTAGAAAGAAATCTTGGCTACAGGCTAAAATATTAAATTAATATTAATATTCAAATTTATACTAACTGCGTTGTTTGTCGGAGATCTCTCTTGGAATTTTTTCCATTTCCAAGCACATTTTTTTCTGGAAAGGAAAAACAGAAAGATGCGTAGGTGCTTAGATACGTCATTAGAAAATAAATTGCTGTCAAAAGCTAAATAGTAGGCGGAAAGAGGAAGAACGCCCGGATGTTTCTTGGGTAAACTAAACTGAACAGAAAACAGGACCAGGTAAGCAAAAATGTATTCTACTCTGTCAAATGTAAATAAAAATAAACAAATAGCATCGTAAAACAAGGTAATTGGCCGCAGTAGTGGAATTGAAAAAATTTCGCATTACATTTAAACAGTGTAATTGACGTTACTGGCCTGAGAAATCGAAATACTTAATAAAAACACTCTTAAAAAAAATAGGGACATCTACTCAAACAAGTGTATTCACTAAAGTCTAAATATAACACTTATAGCAATAAGAAATCATGTTGAATTTAATCTATTAATTCCTTGTCTGTATATACTATTTAAAATTTGTTATAGAAAAAGACAGCTGAAACTCCTTGGACACTAGGAATGAGGGTTTTGAAAACTTTACCCTCACGGGGTATATTGAAGACAAAAAAGATAGAGGAATGCAGCAAGTCTTGTGTGAATGGATGGTAGAACGAATGGGGTAGGTGGCCTTAGCATAGGGCGAAAAATTGCTAAGAGTCCTACAAGATAGGAAGCTGTGGAGAGTGATGATCGTCTATATCCTAAGGGACGCGGCACGTAGAAAAAGAAGATAGTGTTTATTGATGTGGACATCGGAATCAACACTACATGGTGACTGTCAAATCTTGGTCTGAATATCGCTTTGAGGAGTGAAACTAATCAGTCCTCATGCAGTCTTGATTTCTAAGTCCCCATACTCTCCCTATATATATATATATATATATATATATATATATATATATATATATATATATGATGCGCGCGCGTATGCTCTGAGTTTTTCGTTTTTATTTTACATATACTTGTGAGCCAAAATAAAGAACGACATGAATTCAAGCGCCCTACGAGGCTGGCATCCTGCTCTCACCCTTTCACTGTAGAAACTTTTAAATGTAGCCGTCTCTTCTACTCCAATAGCGTCATATCTCGCACCTCTCGCCTGTGGAACACCCTTCCCTATTACTGTTTTCCCTGAGAGCTATAATCTCCAACTATTCAAAAGTAATGTCAATCGACATCTCCAGTTACCTTGATCTATCCACTATCTTTCTCCTCATCCTTTCTTCTATCACTCCTATCTGCTCTCGCTCCAAATCTTCTGCAACCCCCTGCATCCTAGTGGCTTCACGCCTTGCTCGAGGCGTAATGCTTAACCCCCACCCCCCAAAAAAAATGATTATTAGATAGCTCTTCATCTCGATCTTTGCCTCCAACTCAACATTAGCTGACAGAGGATATCTCATTCTCGACTCTCCAAGATTTATGAAAAGTTTTGACCCTAGGAAAGTCACTGGCCCAGACAAACTCCCAGTGGTTGTGCTTAGGATTATCCCCTATCTCAGCGAAATTATTTAACTGATTTTCGAAGCCGAAATTCTTTATAAATCTGTGAATACACTGCTGATATGTATATCTGGCCACTCGTATTCGAGGTTTCCCGTTTACTAGGGAGGCTAGCCAATCCCCATTGCAGACGCTTTCTCAGGCGCATTTGTGTTTATTCAACACCCACAGAGCCCACATGTGGTTTATACTGCAACTATGCTGAGCAGACCTTAGTTACAGTTTCTGGGAAAGAGCGTGTTATCTAGCGTGATCAACAATCTGAACAAGGCCAGCACGCTCAAGCCCTCGGCCACAATGACTTGTGACTTCGTGCTAGCAGGTTCCGTCTACCCAATTTCACTCATAAAACTTGGGTCAACCTGTGGTATGTCTTTCAGGCACTTTGCAAGTCCGATAACATCTGGAAGTTTCCTTCCTGACAAATTGACTATGATGAGATTCGAACCCGGGTCCCATGGTCAGAATGCCACGTGCCACTGCTGACATTACACAACAAATCAGTGAGGCACTTGACAACAAGTACATATCAAGGACGATTGCACTAGAGGCTTCAAAGATCTTTGATAAGGTGTGGCATGAAGGATTACTGTATAATCTCTCTAGCTTTGGAATCACTCGAAGAGTCTTTTAAATTATAAAATCCTGAATAGTTGGGTGACTTCATGAGAGCTCCGTACTTACAATTAATTATCTCTTGTAAGCTGTATATTTTCTTTATTTTTCTTTATTTATTTTTTAGTAAGCTGTATTTATCTTATTCCATTTATTTATTCTTTTTTCTACTTATTTTAAATTTTTCAACATTATGACATCAAAAAATTCACATTCAAACTCGCTCTTGATTTCAGCAAAAAAGCAGCTGAGTTTGCTGGCCAAAATAATACTATTCATTTTGACCCCTTAACGGCGACGAAAGTACATTTCGCCTGCTATCTAATCTATCAATGTATGGAAACGAACGCACAACTACAAACCTAGTCAAATGAACGCACAACTACAAACCTAGTCAAATGTGGTGGATACTTTATCGACTACTGTAAACTTGTAATATTAAAAAATCTAGATCTAGAAAATGATGTTATTGAAAAAGGCGCCAATATTTTTTAATTAAACGAGCAATTGGTCAACGCAAATGAAAGAAGCCTAGCACAACAAGAAAAAATGGTAGACAAATGTGAAAACGATAATTTGGAAATAAAGGCATTCAAAATCAAGACATCTAAGACTTGGAAATATAAAAGAAACGCCAAACGGAGACTGTAAAAAGGAAGTATGCTCTGTCTTAAAGGAATTTGATTTCAACCAAATTGACATTGAAAACTGTCATCGTGTAGGCAAGGAGGAGGAGGGAAGAAACAGGAACATTATTATAAGTTTCGTTCGACGAACGGAGAGACGGGAAGTGTTGAATCAAAGTAGACCCCCCTTTTTCGAGGAGGGATACCCCTTATACGAAGACTTACCCAAGAAAGAAGAAAAATTGAAGAGAATGTTTATGTAAATGTGGTTACAAAATTCTGGAAACTGGTAATTTAAATGTTTTGTAGCTTAATTTTTATTTCTTTTTTTTTATTAATTTAATTATTAATGACTTGTATAATTTCTATTTCTTTTTGTTTCTTTATTTTATTATTTTAAGTGCAGAGCTCTATCAATCCCTATACAACCTTTAAACCTCTCTATACTTATTTTCTTCGTCCTATATTATCTGGATTCATTTTCCGAAGTAACTTATATTAAACTAACTCATGTCCTCAAAATATTACAACTGTTTTCCTTTTTTATGATTTATCTAATGAAGATCTTTCAAACTTATGATATTGTTGTCTTCCTTCAGTAATAGTCTTCCTACTTTTGAAATGACTTCAAGTCTTTTCAAAATGACTAGTTTAAGAGACAATGATATTGATGAACACATTCCTGAAACCGTTAATTCACAGTATATCACTATTCCTGAACTAACCTTGCTTAATACCAAAGCGCAGTCTCTCTATTCTACACACTAATATAAAAAGCCTAGCTCTTCATGACGAATCATTTTCTTTAGCTGCCCTCCCAAAGACGTCATTTGATGTAATTGGAGTATCAGAAATATGGGATTCCATTAAAAACCCCATAATATTAATATCCCCGGATATAGATTCTCCAAAACTACATCTCTTACACAAAATGGTGATACTGGATTATATATCAAATTATCTCTTCTTTCTAATATCCGTGATGATTTAAATTAAAAGTCTAACGACTTTGAAACAATATGGGTCGTGGTTGAAAGCAAGAGCGACAAAAATATGCTATTTTGTTGTACTGACAGACATTCAAATTCAAATGAAGAAAGCCTTTCTACATATTTCCAATCTATTCTTCATAATCTATCGGCAAACATGTCTTTGTAATTGATGATTTTAATATTAATTTTCTTACACCTATACACCCTCAAATGAATTCATTAATAACTTTTTCTAGAACAACTTCCTGCCATGTATCCTTCATTCTATGAGATCTGATCATTCTTCATCTATTATTGATAATATTTACACTAATATCTTCCATTTTCCTCAATTGCTGGTTCTTGAAAATGCAAGTATTCATCACATTGGTTACAAATATGATTAATTTGATGAAGGGAAGTCTATTAATAATTTTCATCAAATTGACTTCTGATAACTGGATAAAAACGACTCAAATGTTAATAATAATTAGAGTAAATTTCTAAGTGATCACTAATCAACACGCATGTACCAATTAGGAAATTTATCAGGAAAGAAATTAAGCTTAGGAATAAACTATGAATAAACGACAGAATATAGAAAATAATGAGAAACCGAGATTAGACCCATAGGCAAATGAGAGAGAGAGAAAACCAAACCAAAAAAAAAAAAACAAACTCGGAAACTAATATCTACATTTACAAAAAATTAGAAACCGTGTGACTACAGAATTGAAGGTAAGCAAAACTATTTCCACGATTATTTTTCAGCTAGCACTCAAAATATGAAAAAAAAACTATGGTCTGGTATAAAATAGCTCATTATTTACAAAAATCCTATTACTTATACTATCAATAATATTAAAAACCGTAATGGAAAGATTACATCTGACCCTGTTGATATATCAAACGTCTTGAATGACTATTTTATTAGTGTCGCAGAAAATATATCGGAGAATTTATTTATTAAAGACATTTTTATGTTTAACGTTCTTTTTTATAGATACAAGTATTTAAGTAAATGCTCTGTTTATAATAAACAGTATTAAATAACATTTACCGGCCTGAATGTCCGAGAAATTTTCATAGAAAATATTCGTCCTTTGACAGGATTCGAACCTGCATCCTATACGGAACCGTCATTTACGCTGACGTGCCTAACTTCTCGGCCAAAAAGGAGCGTTCGGTAGGCAAGGTCGAATTTACTGGTTATAAACCAATTCGACCTTGCCTACCGAACGCCCTTTGTGGCCGAGAAGTTAGGCACGTCAGCGTAAATGACGGTTCCGTATAGGATGCAGGTTCGAATCTGTCAAAGGACGAATATTTTCTATGAAAATTTCTCGGACATTCAGGCCGGTAAATGTTATTTAATACTGTTTATTATAAACAGAGCATTTACTTAAATACTTGTATCTATAAAAAAGAACGTTAAACATAAAAATGTCTTTAATAAATAAATTGTCGGACTTTGTCCATTTCTTAATATATATCGGAGAATACTCTCCAAAACACCTAAATGTCCTCTTGATTGCCTCTCTAATAAAAATACAAAATCTTTATTTCTTATATCTGGTGCACATTTGGAAGTTACAGAGGTTTATATCAAATATTAATCCTAAATCGGTTGGCCCCAATAGTATACCTGTTAAATTATTCAAAATTCTTGGATTTTTATTTCTCTATCTCGTGCAGTAAGGGTTAGCAGTTCGGATTGAGGAATCGGAGAGCCGAGTTCGAATTCCATTCGAATCCATTACGTTCACTTACGTGCTAATACCCTTGGGAAAGGTATAAATCTTCTTCTCCCACTAGCTATGGGTAAATAGCGGGACAGATCAGGTTCTATAGCCTTGGATGGCAACTGGTCCACTGCCGAAAGAAATGGCAACCTACTGCGGAAAAAAATTGCCTTGTCAGTCATGTATTGAAAGATACATGATCGCCTAAGCGTGTATCATGCATGGCACATAAATGACTGACCTCTTGCTCAACTTATTAATCAATCCTTCTGCCAATGTATTTTTTCCTGCAAAAGTTACACCTATTTTTTTTTTAAAGAGAGACTCGGCATTACCAGCAAACTATAGGCCGATTTTCTACTATCAGTATTTCGTAAAATATTTGAAAAAGTATTGTACAAACGTCTCTATTCTTTCCACAAATTTATTTATTCTTTGCAATTTGAATTTCAGGCCAAACATTCTATTGATAAGCGTGCCTGAGACTATAAGATCCGCATTAGATCGAGGAAAAACTGGATGCGATGTCTTTATTGACTTTCAAAAAGCCTTTGATACAGTCAACCATGAAATCCTATTGTCAAAGCCTTATCATTATGGTATCAGAGGAAATGTTCTTAACTGGTTCAAATCGTACTTATTTGATAGAGGTCAATACGTTTCAATTAGTAATGTTAATTCAAATTCCCATACGTCCTGGCTATGACGATAAACTACATCCGACAGCAAGGCCTCTGATTGAGAGGTTTTGAGGAGAGTGGAACCACTCCTTAATTGCTGTAGTTCCCAGGTCTACCCTGGCCCGGGGTGGTAGAACTTGTTAAGGTCCCAGCTATGAGCAAATAACTCCCAAACTGGGTTCAAAAACCCTATGAAAATATAAACATAGATTTTTATAGTAAAAATAGCAATACATTTTTGAAAAAAAAATTACCACCAATACATCGGATTATCGACAAAAACCCTCTTTATAAAAATACGCCAATGTAACCTGATCTACAAACTGATTTCATACAAATACTTATTCTATTCATACGAACCTATCCTAAAAATCTTGTCGGCATTAAATAACCCATTGCGGTTGATATGCCGTAAAACAAAATAAACGAACAATTCCTGTACGATTGCATGTGGCGTACCGTAGGGTTCAGTCGTTAGTCTCTTTCTTTTTCTCATCTTCATTAACGATTTACCAAATGTATCAAAAAGGTTAACATTTTACTTGTTTGCTGATGATACTAACATTTATTGTGAATCAGAATCTATGAAAACAATATTCAAAACTGTTAACAATGAATTCAAAGCTGTTAAAAAGTGGCTTGATGTTAATAATTATCACTCAATATAAATAAAAACTAATTATATTATCTTCCATTTCCCATACACAAACATTTCCTTTAATGGTAAGATTAGTATTCGTAAAGAATGCACACAGAAAGTTAGATTTTTAGGCGTACTTTTGGATGAAAACCTGAATTGGAAATACCATCTCCGTGAACTTTCACAAACATTATCGAGAACTTGTGGTATATTTAAAAAAAAATAAGAACCATTCTTCCGTATAATGTTCTTGTATGCATTTGCAAGGTTTTATTCGCTTCCTTTTTGCAATCTCTATCTATAAAAAGCAGGATGTGTGTGTGTGTGTGTGTGTGTGTGTGTGTGTGTAACGAATGCACGGCCGCAATTTTCGACGGATTTGCACCAAAATTTACATGCACATGCTCCAAGTTAGCGTGAAGGCCAAGACCGACTTTGCATTTCCCAACTCCCATCGATAGTGGACATAATCGATTTTTTCATGCTTCTACGGCAGTTTTCATGTAGTTTGCGGCCATTTTGTACTGACCAGAGTGAGAGCCTATAGCTGGCTGCCACGAATAGGCAGGAAGATTCTATTGGCCAGCGTGAGAGCCAACAATTGACTGATACGAATGTTAACTAGCATGCTAGCATGCAAAAAAAAATCGATAGCTGCATTCGTCACAAGTGGGAAATTTTAAATCTGCATGGCACTTTACTCCTATTGGCTCATTCGCTTGCTTAAACTCAACGTTGATTCCGATTCTGCATAACTGGGTTGGGTGTAAAAAAGTATTTGCTGTTAACATTCTTTTTTCATTCGGTTTTTCCAGTTACGAGTCCTTTTTTAAAGGTGATCTTTTTGTTTAGTTCTTTTTTCGTAACAGATTTAATGTTTAGTATAGAGCTTAGAAAAAATTCGCAGTGTGAGATAGGCAAGAAGTAAGGCATGTAGCAACATCAGCACGGCAAAGGGCACTCCTTTAAAGGCAAGGAAGGGAAAAATATTTTAAGTCAAGTGATAGCGATTGCTGTATGAGTCGTACGATTTTTGAATCAAGCACGGGCAACGCCGGGCCATGCTGCTAGTACAGAATAATAGTGTGGGGGTCAAACTTTTTCCTTCTACATTGATCCTATTTCTAGGTTGCAGGAGAGACTGCTCAGGGCTTTTTCTTGTCGGCATGCTTTCTTAAACTCTCTATCTTCCAAAATACAAAAATAATGAGACTTCCGGAAATATTTAAATTAAAATTACTTACTTTTGCGTATGAGCCTATTAACAAAATCTTCCCTCTTCTTTTCACAACTACTTCTCTCTCTGTTCATCAATATCCAACAAAGCTATCTACTCAGGGAGGCTTGTTTTTGATGCGTAATACTTTATAATATGATTCGCTATCCAGAAACTAAGCTGTGGAACACTTTGTAGCGGACCTGTGTGGGTTTATGAGTTGTTGAATTAGGAATACGTGCTGTTTATTCCTGTTAGAAGGTCCAACTACAAGAACATGGCGGACTCAAGTTGAGTCCAACCGAAGATGTAAAGAAAACAAAAAAGACATAATATATATATATATATATATATATATATATATATATACACGCAAACAAATATATGTATTAAAATAACAAAATTTACAATAGACAAAGACATCAACATTTGTGTTTGTGTGAACGTAAAGAGTTTGTATTTTGATGAATGTCCGTACGTACGTTATGTGTGTTTCATGCCGTTTTCCCACAAGTGGGCAAAAACGAAAATCTCTGCGAGAGATCACATTTTTAAATGTGTCCACTGAAATGCAAAGTAAAAAGATAGAACGAGGCGATAAGTCGCCCAGTATTTATAGTGTAGGGAGAGCGTGCTCTAGTGAAATATTTGGACAATTAAGGAGGAGTTAACTCCGACAACTTTACCTACTGCTTTTCCTTCCAAACATTTAAACTTAAAATATATTTAAAAGAAATTGAATCCAAATAACTCAATAATAAATCAGTAATAATAACAGATCTACGATTGATACAATTGATTCTATAATTGATAACCTGCATAATTTCGTAACTAGGACTATAATTAGGTACACTGTCGTGTATTTTATTTTACTTTATATTGTTTTATTAAATGAGTTATCTTTGTATAAAGCACCACCCTTCTCGTAGGTTAATCTACTTAGGGGACCCTTGTTATGAATAATCAAGAGTGGTCTCCCTTTGTTTTCTTGCTCTCTCTTTGAGAGTGTTATACCATAATACCTATTCTATTGTAATAGACTCTCCCACAGATAAGTAGTAGTAGCAGTGGCCAGTTCGACTCAGTGGTGTTGAGCGAGTCAGTCGATATCGGACATTGAAGTACCAACCATCACAACTAGATTGCTGCGTCATTAACTAATTATTTCAAGTTCCTAACGTTTTGTACGTCGAACCTAATTTAGGACGACTTATTAAAATACAAGCCTCCACTGTGAAAACTACTCTACAACAGAGAGCTATTTCATTTCTGTTTACTGGGACTATAAAAGGACACGAAACGCGAACCTTGTATTTTCTACTGAATAAAGCTTTCTTAAAGCCTGCGTACTTTGTCATTACACCCTTCTCCACCTGTAAACTATTGTATGTACATATTTTAATAATTTTATTAATAATAATTAATGTTATAAGTATAACTGCTGTAAACTGTTACGAATTTTTTTTTTTTGTATAATTGCTGTAAACTATTGTTGCGAATATCTTCTTGCGATAAAGAGATGGGGAAAAAATTTCTTCCCAAGGGGTACGCCCCTGAAGGTAGTTGTTAACGACCAGTCCCCGCGAGGCCCTAGAAATCAGCGCAGGCGTCCCCCAGGGTTGGCTTCACGGATCCACCCTCTTTTTACTTTACATAAATGATCTGCCCAAGAGTATATTCCAATCGTTTGTGAATATCTATACCTTATGGATACATCGGTATATGGCTGCACCTCCAAAACTCTAGACAACCAGAGATTGGGAGCTGATCTCTCCTCTGACCGAGCTCTAACATCTCAGTGAGGGGGAAAACTGTCTGGTTGCATTCAATACCTTGAAAACCAGACGAGTTACATTCCATCATCGCCGATCGGATCCTGAGCCCCAATCATAATGAATAGATGTTCCCTCAGGTAAGCCTCGTGCCTTAAGCGCCTATAATAAACCTTAAACTCAACCCAGACCTCAAGTGGAACTCGTATATTGCTAAAGGTGCTGGAAAAAAATGTTCGATTCCCTGTAATGTTCCAGAAAGTACCTGACTTATCCTGCTATCCTCTACCTTTACAGATCAGGCCTAAAATGGAGTACTGTTGCCATATATATGCAGGAGCTGCACAGTCTTCACATTCCAGTTTCGATATAGTCCAAAAGCATTTCCACGTCCTTGTGGGTGACAAATTATTTTCCGCCATACAACCTCTTTCTCACAGACGAAACGTCGCAAGCCTCTCACTTCACTATCGCTATTTCCATAGAAAGTGCTCAGACGAACTACATTTCTAAGTTCCCTCAGTTATAATCTTCACGGTTAAGACCCGCTATGCTACGCACATTGTAGTGAACCACCTTCATTTCCTTCGTCGTCGTAGCTTCTTTCTACGAACTGCCGCTTTGTGGAACCGACTCCGAAGAGGATGTTTCCCCCGATCACTACAATCTTAACCTGTTCAAGTTTGGGGCTAACAGTTATCTTCCCCACATATCCCCCAAAACTGTGCCTCTTACTCTTTAACCGTTTACTTCCCGAGCCTTGTACAGGGTAAATATCACTATATATATATATATATATATATATATATATATATATATATATATATATACAAACCTACCTAGGTTTCACCTACGCGAATCTGACGATTCGCGTAGGTGAAACCTAAGTAGGTTTGCCTGACTCTTTAGGTTCGTAGTTAGATTTGTTCTACTTTGCTTAGTTATTTTTACTTTACTCGTATTGGAAGTTTTTTTTTCTTTGGACTCTGAGCTGGGATTCTGGTCGATTGTTTTCGCCTGAATTACATATTCTTAGTTCTTTTTTTATTCCTTATTTTTCCTTGGGTATTGGTTTGTTCAAACCGAATTTGAATTCTGGCAGATTTTTCTTATGTTCCTGTCTGTGCATCCTCGTTCACTTGTTTATTTTGTTTCTAATTCACATCTGTGCCATTTTTTTATCGTAAGGTTCATTTCTGTGCAAACACAGAATAAAATATTAAAATCAAAACAACTTCAAATGAAGTAATTGATCCGCTAGATTAGCTTGTTAACTATTACAACACGGCGAAACACCTGAATATTTTTTTACCATTGGGTATCTTCTAGATTGGTATCGTTATATAATAAGATTAATATGGTACAAGATTAAATGGAAATGGAGAAAGATTTTGCTACCCACTATTCCAAATAGGCAAATTTTCCCCATCTTGAAAACAAACATTCGAAATCACCGCCTTTTAACTAAGTTTATAGGATATAAACGCATATATTTCACAGCCAATATAGTGAAGAACAAAAAAGAGACGCCTAAAAATAAATTCTAATAAAATCAGTAGATACGAAAAGACAAACTCGGCTCCAAAATTAAATAAGGGGTTTCTGGAACCTGATTGGATAGGGCAGGATAAGTCACGTGATCTACTCTTTACGATGTCCGCGCGGTTGCATGATATAGAAATAGTCCAGGGCTTGGGTTACGGAGTACATTCCCGCACAGAACTCAGTTAGGATTCGTGAACCGGCACCGGCTTTCAAATAGCGATAAAAACGGCTTGTCAGCAAATCTGAATCGGATCAGTCAGCGAACAGGCTCGGGCGCGACACATGTTATCATGACAACGCGCCAGTCAGCGATGATTTTCCTACATACAATGCCGTGGCGAAGTAAGTCTCTTGCCTCAACATTCCTTGTTCCCTGTTTTAAAATTACTTCAAACTTTAAAATCAGACAGCGGTCATACACATGTTTCATTAGCGTGTGCTTCACGCACACATATTGGCGTACATATAACTTCGAACTTCGCAGACTCACTTGCAACAATTCACTTTGAACACTTGAACTATTGGTCTCTTCATGGCCACAAAAAAGACAATTGAATTTTAATATGTAAATACATGTATCTATTGTATAATTGTTATTGTCATATTTATTTTGGTCTTCGTCATTTTCTGCGAAGATCATTTTTCGCGTTTTTTATTATTTTGTATTGTAATATGCGGACATTAAACTCGGATTTTATTTTTACATCTAGAATCCAGGTAGACTGCCCTTACAGGTTTGAACAAGCGTAGGAAATATGTAATTCTTTCGACCGTGAGATAGGCTACGTCTTTAAGATCAGTCTCAATGGTGAGCAGCAACACGTAGTGCATATGTAGTTGTTTTATTTTTAATTTTTTATGGTAAAAGTGAAAATGTTAATTGTTAAAGAATTTAACTTTAGGAGAAGAGACGAGCGTGGAATAAAAACAAAATAAACAGCCCAAATGAAGGTACGTATACATTAACACAAAGACACATGCACACGTAAATTATAAAGCAAAACCATGTGTATTTGCATTTTTATGAGAGTCATAATATGTGCGTATAATTAAATACGCTTGTGTCAAAATGTCAAACGTAGTTTCCAATCTGCGCAGATGTGTGTGTCTGTGAAAATAAATTGGTCAGACTAGGGATAAAAAAGGAAGTAGAAAGAGAAATAACGTCTGGTGCTCTAGAGTGTCTGGTGGAGAAATATGTTGATTTAAAAGATAAAATAAATCGGAAAATAAAAAAAACGATTAGATATTAATAAAAATGTAAAATAAGATAAACAGATAAAAGATGTAGTCAGATAGAAAGATAAAAAGAAAGAGGATAAATAAGGTAAAAAGAGGGAAAAGGAAGAAAGAAACACCAGAATAGAAGTACGAGGGTGAAATAGAAAATGAAATAAAAGGGGAGAAAAGAGAAAAAAAAAAACTTATTTAAAATGACATCGGAATAAAAAAAAAAAAAAAAAAAATACAGAAAAACAGTGTCCGACCGGAAGGCAGAGTTGAAGTGAAAAAAACTTTTAAAAAAAGAAAAAGTATATATGGATGCTCGTTAGAAAATTTAGAAGTGATGAACAAGAAAGTGAAATGTTTTCCGGTATTCTGCAACAGTTTCAGAACTGTACAAACCAGTTGAAAGTCAGTTCTAATAAGTCAGGTTAATTTGAGCGGTAATTTACCAATCTTCAGCTGACTTCAGTAAACAACAATCAGCGTTTGTCTTAAAAGTACAAACTCATTAATTTTTTACTTCTTACACCAGCACAAAATCCACTACTATTTATCTTTAGTAGGGTGAGTGGCAATTGTCCATTGCAAAACACTTCGCAAGACACTTAAAACAGAAGGAAGGATCGTGAGTTCCGGATTCATGCTCGAATCCTTGACAAATAGCAATTGACTAATGAACATTTAAACGTGGTGAATTTTATGGTAAGTAACTCTCATTTTCTTTATCAGTAATTCGATGTGCCAATTTCAATAACGCTACCACCTGCGCCATTTCTAATATAAAAAAAAACCCTGATTACAATTCGCAGAAGCTACTAAAATACTATTTCCTTTACTACTACAACTGCTATCACATTCCGCTAACTTTAATTTTTTCAATAATAAATCATGTTTTTTTTTTTTTTTGCTGTTTACTGTGGAGTTCTATCCAAAGCGCTGGCTTTAGAAAAAATATCATTTTTCTGGAATTAAATGAAAGTTTTTAATTTGCAGGATAGTATGAAATATCTTCTGTGACGATTATCATATCTGTTCCGACTTGAAGGCACACTATAAATCAGTATGATTTCTCGTTTTCAGAACATCTGCTCATTTTTTTGAGCATGCTTCTCTACTCAGAGCCATGGATGTTTCTTCCGCACCCACAGAGCCGGCCTGTGGTTTATATTGCAACTATGCAATCAACAATTACATTTCAAGTATGTCTCATGCCAGGGTCATATACAGTTTCGAACCCAGAATTGTCCTTCTATAATGATTGCCAACCACAGCTAGATCATGACGATCTACCATGCAAAATAAACTATTATAAATAATATTGACTTAACAGCGTAACAGCTGTTGGCACAATAATTTGTATTAACAAACACTTCAAATTCAGACTACGACTATTCATAACACTATTGCTCTTGAAAGAGGCATGGCACCACTGCCCCTTTTCTTTGTCTCCTCATCAGATATGTTGACAAAACTATGCCTTGATTTCTCAATGGTTGATTGAGAAAAGAATGGATAAGTAACCATTCGGGCAAACAAATCTCAAACTACTGCGCAAGTAGAAATAACTGTAAGAAGTTGTTACACCCATTGTCAACCTTGATAGGAGCCAGCCTACATGGAAAAAATTGTCTTTAGTACTAGTGATGAAAAATATCACAGTGACAAGAGTTGCAAGATTAGCTTATTTTAGAAAAACCCTACTAAATTTTGAATTTTACTACCTGGGACTTTTGGCGCTAATTTTAAAATAAACTAGACTAACTTGGTCTACTAATAAGAATAAAAAGTTATTTCAGAATTTAATTATGTCAACGTGTCAAATGTACCTAATTCAATACTTGGGGTCAAATCTAGCAAGCCTGCTCCGTGACTAAGTTAATGAGCCTGTTATGATCCAGAATGATGATTGTATTTCATCGTTCTAAAAAAAACCTTGCCATCAGTGATGATAGAAAATAAGGATATTTCATCATCTCTGAAATAAAGGGTAAAAATTTAATCATCTTAAAAAAAAAAAACTTTGCCACCAGTGATGAAAGATATATTTCATCATTCTAAAATCTGATTATGAAAACGACCCTTCCACCACAAGCAAGGGGCAGTCAGTCAGTAGAGTCAGTAGACTAGAGCAGAGTAGCAAGAGCAAGTAATAAAATGAACACAAAACAATGTATCACCATCGCTCCGGAAAATCGAAAACTGGCGATCTCAAACGTTATCCTCATCAACGAAATTGATGGAACAAACTAAAAAAACAAAAAAAATCACACTTTTAAAGAAACAAGAGACTGTAACACTGAGAACATTTTTAACACACACCATACCAATATATGTAATTCCCATCACGATAAAGAAAAATACACATTCTTGTTATTAATGTAACACGTGTCTCCAGTCTTCTTGTTGTTATCGTTGTACGTTTTATGCATTTCGTTTTCACTGTAAAAAAATAAAATAAAAAGGATTCCTCTATCAACTACTATTGCAAATACACATATAACAGGGTAATTACATTATACAACCACAAAATCCCACCCTGTTAAACTCAACAAATAATATCACGTATCAACACCAACTTATCAACCCCGTTACAAGCCCATGAGCCCCACATTAACAAAGAAATCTTTGCAACATCAATAAATTTTTCAATGATCAATAGTAACCGCACCGTTTCCAAAGTATCTATTGTGCAGTGTAATCGAATCTGCTACGATCACGAGTCCCGTAACCCATTAATGTTATAGGGGCACCAGATGCACTGCAGCTGTAACAGCAGTGGTGTTCCTTAGACAAGATAGCCTGACGCAAACCAACCCGCTCCACGGTGGTTTGAATTCAGAGTTTTTCTTCTCCTTGGCTGGTTGCCAACCAATGTTATAGAAGCCAGTCGATTCTACTATTTGCTCCTAGCTGGAGCGTGGAGAAGAAACAAATTCATACCTTTTCCAAGGGTATTTGTGAATAAATGAATTTAACGAACTCGACTGGAATTTAAACTCGGTTCTTCGAATTCTCATTCTGAACTGCTATCTGATCCATGTGTATACAGAGAATCAAAATGATCCGCTAACGTGACCAAATGGAACAGCTGCAATCTCATAGTTTAGCGTCCCAAATTATCTGTTATTGTGAGCCCCCACCTCCTATCCGTCATCCCGAAATGAAACATCTTCTGCACATTATATAGCAAACAATGAGTTTTAGTTTTCGAAACCTACTTAATGAAATAAAAGTAAGCCAGCACTAAATATAGGTTTAAATGTTAAAATTATTCTTCAAAAAGTTCCTTTTCTTTGTTATCTGGGAACTACCATTACTTCTTTGGAAAGATAGTGGTTTCCCGTTGCCTTCTCTACAGGTTTGAATTCAGAGTTTTTCTTCACCTTCTTGACTGGTTGCCACGGCATAAAAGCCCAGTCGGTGTTTCTGTTTAACCAATAGCTAAAGAGAGAAGAGATGGATTCATGCTTTTTCAAAGAGCCTTTGTGTGAAAGTAAACACAACTAGTCCGGAATTTGAACTTGGCTCTCTGATTCCACTTTCCGTGTCGATAACGGTCATACTTCTCCCATATAAAAAAGGTGTTTCAAATTAGCTCATGTCAAATATTCACTTGGTTTCATATGGCAACTCTTACATTTTTTCTTTGATGCAATACTTATTATTCAAATTATTGTAAAGGCAGCACTGAAATATTCAATTCAAAATTATTAATGTTTTACGTTACAGTAATTTGAAAAATCGTCTGACATCAGTCAGTTATGTTCCATGCGTGGTACACGCTTAGGCGATCATATACATGATACATGACTGACGAGGCAGATTTTTTTCCCGCAGTAGGTTGTCATTTCTTTCTGCGTTAGACCAGTTGCCATCCAAGGCTATAGAACCTGGTACCGTTTATAAAATTATCCATTCAAGATGAGTCATTGTCGTGACACATTCGAGTTATTCGCACAAATTCAGGCTGCTTAATAACATTTTTTCTGTTTTACACTATTAGAGAAAAAAGAGTGTCTCTTCCCATAGGAATAATACACCCGAAGAAGACTGTAGAATAGACCGACCAAAATGGCATGGGAACAACATTATTTTTATTTTTACAATGATGCTCACCCTATACAAGGTTACCGTTACAAATTAAGAGGTACCGCTCCAAGCAAGGTGATAATGCCACTAAAACACAAGGGGCTACCGGAAGTGAAAGAGAAAATACTTTAAAAGGAGTCAGAAACCAAATCCTAAACGGGGAAACAAGAGATAAAGCTCTACTCCTGTTCAAAATACCGGGAAAGAGTGTGAACTGGGCAATAGGCTAATCTATCCACTCCTATTGTAGAAAAAATAGTAAAAAGTTCAGTCTTAGGCAGAGACGTTAGAAGTATAGAGTTGAAGTAGACTTTAGAAGGAACTGGAAACTCGATCATAAACAGGAAACAAAGGATAAACCTCTACTTTTTGTTTTTCTCCGTTGGACTTCCTTAATAATTCGCATTCAAAAGTCTTTGAAATTTTTAACTAACTGAAATTTGTTTTTGGTATTTCTGACTTGGATATTCAAAATTTGTCCAAAAAGTGTCTAATCATTTAATATTAACATAAAATTAGGCTACTTAGGAGAATGACACCTTAGTCCTTTTCAAAGTACGCTTTTTAGGACACTTCTTAGGCCTTACAGCGAATCTTCTCAAACAGTCCTCTTTTGGGATCGCTATCATCTACCGCATCATGTTCTTTTTACTCTCGTCCATGACGTTTCAACAGAACTTTTAGCTTTGGCAAAAAGGCAGTAATGATAGCAAGATACATCTGGACAGTTCTGACAGACTTGGATGGAGTGGTTATTTGCCAAAAAGCCCTACATGAAGCTTCACTGATTTGTTCGTTTGGTCATTGCGAATACGACCGTTACATGATGCACAAACTGATTCAGTGGTATCTTACAGCAGAGTTTCTGTTCACGCACGCGCAGTGAGTTACTCTCTGATAAGTTTCCAAGTCCGAACAATCAGTTCTCGAGGCATTCAAAATGACTGGATACTTTCCAAACAGATCTTGTATGTAAATAATTCATTAAAGTATCTGATCTCATAAATAAATAAAAATAGATTAAACAAAAAATAACTGAACCTAGTAAATATCTACAACAGATATTTATTTTGACGGTCCTCAAATGTCCATTTTGATTTGAGTAAAGTATGTGCATATTAGTAGATATTCAGATAACATTTTCAAAGTCTTCAGCCATACTATTAGGTTGAGTCATAAGTAATTTCCGTTTTAAGGGAATCATTTCTAATGGCTAATGTAGGTATTTATCCGCGCTTCGACGTCGCATCAGAATCTGATACAAGGTCGGAGTTTAATGTGGGAAGCCGAAAACGCAGTACAAATATTGCTCAAATTCCTTCGGTACTTTTTTGTGGGGGTGAAGGCCCACAGGCCCCGGGTACTGATACCCTGAATGCACCCCCCACGTCGGAGTTTGAGATTATATTAATTTCAATTAGTCCGGAGTAGATGTATCATCCTAACTACTAATAATGAAGCGGAATCCAACAAAATTAACTTTATCGTAGTCTAAGAGACATGAATATCTTCTGTACTCTTTAGCTCGATATATATTAGATATTTGTGATAAATGACTGATATAAAATATCCAAATAAAGTATGTAAGATAAAATACGTGATAAACCAGTTGGAGATTTTAAATTTTATTTCCTTGTTAGTGTTGCGGGCCGGGTGTACGCGTTGTGAGATGAACAGGCGTGTCTCCTGAAATGTCCACAATAAACATATGGCGGACTCGGAGTATGAGTCCACGAAAAGAAAATAATGAAACAAAAAGAACCGATATACAGTGCAACCTCGGTTCTCGAACGTCTCACATATCGAACAAATCAGTTTTCGAACAGAAAATTCGAGATGAAAATGCCTCGGTTATCGAACAAAATTTCGGTTATTGAACAACATTGTCGAACCGAGTTAACCCGAACGGAATAATCGTGTTGTATACATTCGTGTGTTGTGGCGTGCTTTTCTTTTCTAGTATTATTACAATAAGACTAGAAAAGAAAAGCACGCCGCTGTGACTTTTTTTTCTACATTGATTCCTATTGGAAAATAGTTTCGATTTACGAACGGCCTTCAGGAACGAATTAAATTCATGAACCGGGATTCCACTGTTTATATACAAATAAATGAATATTTATTAACAACAAATGGGTTACAAATGACAAAAACAATATGTGTGTAACAAATGAATGTGGAAACTCTGTGGTTCAAAAGTATGTATAGTGAGTGAATGTGCGTACGTATGTGTATGTATTGTGCAATGCGTTTCCCATTGAGAGTATTTGTAAGTTCCATGAGAGTATTTGTAAGTAGCAGGGTCGCCATGACAACGACTTTTCTTAAAATTCTTTGCAATTATGCTTTGTCAATTCTCTCGTGAAAGAAGCGAAACGCCAAGAAAAAATATTTTTTAAACATCCAAATTATTTTTACGTGTTTTATCTCAATTATTTGACTGTGTCCATTCCTGTATTATTCCGACATATCTCTCTAACAATAATTAAAAGAATAAAAAAAAGTTATATCCTGGAGATGATTTTCTCAAAAAAAAAAGCCGTAAGTAAACTAATATAGTGTTTGTAAACAGAAATCCGGTTTTTTAATCATTACAACACGTCGATATGCCCAGAGTCGGACATATTTTCCGAGTTCTTTATGAAAAAAACAAAAAAAACCCAGCAGCGACAACAAAAAGATGTGCGTGTGTGTAAGGGCCGGTTGCAAGGGTTTCATGCCCCTCCCCAATCTATGATACGGGCCCTCCACTCTACTACATCTCAATTATCATAAGGTAGTATTCATATAAAATACACATTTCATTTTTATTTTAACCTAATTATGTACAATAATGTTTCATATGCAATATAGGTGAACAATTCAACTAGAAAAATTCAAAATAAATACTATGTATCCAAATAAAATAATAATAATAGTTCATTCCATCTTAAATAAATCAATGTTTTGCGGCAATTCTTATATCAACTTGAGATAGTGTTTAAACGTTGAACAGTTTTAATACAGTCAACATTATTTATAAGAATAACAATTTTTAGATAGTGTTTTTTTTTTTTCGAGACTTAGCACTTGTATTTCATTTTGTACAAAGACTGACATTTGCTTTCGTTTATTTCTTTGTCTCTGCTTACGTCTGATTTTTTTTAGACAGTATCGTATTTTATATAAAAACGAATCGGCATGATGTACATATTTTTAAAGTTGCCTTTTCAGCACAGATAAGGATTCGCATTCCACAGTGGCAAAGTCAGACATAACAGTTTACACAAGCGTATTAGACAGTTGTTTTTTACACACACATACGCAAGATTTAACAGACGTTTTTAAATATTTTCAGATGAAACTTCCTTTGTTTGTTTGTTTTTTTTTTCCCCCTATTAATGTAGAATGTCTCCCATTTTATTATTCCAAATTAATTTGAACAACGTTTCCTGTGTTCACCCGGTAATAGATTTTATCGTTTTTTTTATGTTTACTTTAAAAATATTTTTTAATATTTAGACTATGACGCGAAAGGCTACAGTCATATAGTCAGTATAAGAGCAAAAGTAGAATTTAGTCATTCACTAAGCATAGCTTAGATATGGTACAAGGCTGCAAAAAAGAAACACCCAGTGAAGATCAAACTCACTACTCAGTCGTAATTGATCTAGCAAGACAATCTAACCATTACACGATGTCGAAGTACTCACAGAAGTAACTCTTCATAATCTATCTATATTTCTGAGATGAGGTATTATGTACACTATTTACATTATTCGGACTATTGTCCTCATCTTTGTCGCCATATTTATTACAACGTTTCGGTTGTTGTATGCTCCGGCCTTCTTCGGGTGGTTGGAATGTCAAACTGAACCCTTTATTTCGCTCACTGGGGTAGACTGTTCTAGTTCAACGTGCCATGTTTTTAATGGATGTCAGTTGTCAATTATCTCCTGTTAATTCCCCTCTCCAAGTTCTCTAACGCCTTTATCCACTGTGCCATGTGTCCTCAAGGACACATGGCACAGTGGATAAAATCGTTAGTTAGATCCAGTGACAGGACCCAAAGAGTGTCAGTTCAATACCCGGTTAAGACAGTGGAGAACTTGGAGAGGGGAATTAACAGGAGATAACTGATAACTGAGATCCATTAAACATGGCATGTGGAACTAGAACAGACATGACAGTTTCATAGATGTTGTCAGCGTCATAGGTGTCTTCATCTTCGATGCCATTGTCGTCGACAGAATCAGTTTCTTGTTCCTACTCAAAATGCATGCCATCATTGACATCCAATGTATTTTTTGAATGCCTTTGCCACAATTGTTTTAGGTATGTTCTTTCAATATCCGCAATACTTATGGAGAGCTCTGGTCGGCAAATTTGTTCTACGCCGATAGCAAGAAATAGCCACTAGAAAGTGCGTTTGTTTATAATTTTTTGGTTATAGGATCTGGTACAGCAATACATGAGTAGAACAGATAAGAGGTTGGAAGCAAGTATTAATCTTCATATTAACCAATATTTGGAAAGGCAATTTGGATAATTGACATAGGTGCGTTAATTCCTCTAGGTCAGCAGTAGCTGAGCGCTTATAATTTTGTTTCTCCTAGTGTGAACTTAAGCTTATTGCATTTTGCTTGTTCATACGTGTGTGACTGCTCTACGTACTGTGGAAACTTTGTGTTTCAAAACATAATATAAGCTGTATAATTTTTTAAAAATTATATTTAGTCGATGCAAATTAACAAATGTTGAAGTTGCAACAAATTCTCGGTGAGAGCATATTATGCACAAGAGATGCTTTCTGTCTGAGCTCTGGGATGAGGAGTTATCATATTATTTACATGCGGACAGTTGTTATAAGGTTTCGGTCGTTGTGCTCTCCGGCCTTCATCAGGTGTATATCAATCCGGGTAACGAAAATGAACTCTTTATTTAATCTATAGGAGTAGATTCTTCTCTTTCTAGAGATATCTCCTCTAGTTCTTATTTTTAGTACTACTCAGTTATTGCTTTCCACTGAATCCAATTACACACTGCCCGGTATAGGGATTGAACCCGCAATTACTTTGTCACCAAATTCGCGAATCAATGATAACCACTAAGCTATTTTCCTTTGAGACAGTTCTCTGTGGAGAACTTGGAGCCTTAAACCTAACCTGCCTGCTGGTGATTGCTACTGCTGCTTGTCATGCTTGACTGCATTCACCAAAGCTTTTTTTTTTCTTCTTACAGCTGCTACTGCTTCTGCAGAAACAAATTGTTATATTCGTAAGCAGGTCGAAAAGTAAATGAGATTGTTGTTCATTTAACAACAGCGCAGGCTATCGAAGCAGTTATTAGCCGTCAAAAAGCTTGCTGACATATCTGGATTTTCATGGGATCATTTCGTTAAGAATAGCCAAAACAAGACAGAAATAAAATTTTGAAAGTGCCTTATTTTTTTTTCTTTTCTTTCTTTCCATTTTTAAAAAATTTCAATGAATATAATTTTGGATCAGAATAGAAATTTTTGACTACATTTTTTTTTAACTTTTAGTTTATATGGAAAAGTCTTATTCACAAATTAAAATATAACGAAAAATTTCAAAGAAATATCAAATTCTTTTAAATGAGTTTAACGCATCAATATTATTTGAAAAAATAAATATTAATGACTTAGAAATAATTCTTATTCTGTGTGCCTTACCCCTTCGGGACGTTGGCGACTATGATCCTCCACAGCTTCCTGTCCTTTGTAATTTTTAGTCAATTTTGTTTTTTGCTATCTCTCCTAAACTCTGTTCTGACATCCATTTACACAAGATCGTAATGTAGGTTATGCGCTGCATTCCTCTGTCCTTTTTGCCTTCAATATGACCTGTCTGTGTCAAATTCTCCAAGCCCTCTTTCCTCATTATGCACCTTAGAAATTTTAATTGTTTCTTTCTGATGTTAAGTACAAATGTCCTTTTTGTTTCCGTTTTCTCTAAAATTTGGTGATTGCTCACGTTGAGATATTCTCAGTATCCTTCTGTGGAACGACATTTTTGAGGCCTCAAGTTTTCTCGTCATCCGTGAGATTGTTCAGCATTCACTGCCATATAGAAGGCCTGATGTTCATAACATTTCAGTACTCCTTTCTTCGTTTCTAACTGTTAATACTTTGCTTAGGTTTTGGAAGGCATCTTTCGCTATCCTGATGCGCCTTCGGATTTTGGTTTTGCATTTTCCGTCTTCGCATAGGTTGAATAAATCCAGTGAGATGACCCATCCTTGTTTTACACCCTTTCTATTTTTGCATGTTTACTGAACTCGTTTTCTATCAGTATGCAGACGGTTTCTTCCAGTAGAGATTCTCGATTATTCTAATATCCTCCTTAAATATGTCAAGGTTACCTAGCAATCCCAACAGATCTTTGTGACGTACTTTGTCAAACACTTTTGCATATTCTATAAAACATAGCTATACATCCAATTGCATTTGTATTGCTCTTTCTGATATCATTCTGAACATAAATATTGCATTTTATTCCTTTATCTTTAACGAAACCGCTGTTATTGCCCGGTCTGATTTTGCTGCATGCTCTATTCATCAGAATAGGGATAAGTTTTGTTATATGGATCATTAAGCTGATTGTCCGATGAAGTTCACATTCGTTTGCACCTGGCTTCTTATGCATGCTATGAAAATGGATCTACTTAGGTATTTCAGTATATCACCACTTTTGTTTATTTCATTTATTATGTCTGTAATCTTGTCAATGTCGAACTCATAGACGGATGCCAGCATCTCTATTACAATTTCGTCTGGTCTAGTTGCTTTGTTTCTGTTCAGTTTGACCAGTGCTGCTTTCACTTCATATTTTTATATTTCTGGTCCTTCGATATTTCTGTGTATTGCAGGTTGTCTTTTTTCGTCGTGGAAGAGTTCTTCAGGGTATCTCTTCTATCTCTGAAGTATTTTTTATTTCTCTAATATCAGTGTCACATCCTTAGAATTTATGCATTCTGTTCATCAGTATGTCTTTTGTCCTGTTAGTTGTTTTATTGTTAATACATATCTGCTTTAACTTTTACTAATCATTTTTTTCTATTTCGTTGAACCATTCCTCGTTAGCCCGCCTACATTTGTTCCTAATTTCTTTGTGCAATGTCCTATATTCTGTGCCATACCTTGGCATTGTTTTTTGTCTCCTTTTTATCATGTCGAAAATTTCATCCATTCCTTTTTTTTTTCTTTGTATAGTTTTCTTTGGAATGATCTCCTTTGCTGATATTACTAAAGTTTTAATATGCTCCACTACGAATTTCTATTTTGTTCATTGTATTTGCATTTAACACTGTTAATGTTTCTCCTTCACATTCGGGTCATTCAAATGTTTGTCGTATTGCAATCTGGGTGCTGCCTTGGCTCTCTTCAATTTTCTTAGTTTCACTGGAAGGTGATTGCTTTTGCAGTCGGCACTTGGTTACGTTTTATAGTATAAAACTGCATTCATAATCTTTTATTGATAATTATATAGTTGATTTGTTTTCTTTTTGTTTTTCTTGCTGGGCTTCTCCATGTCCATAATTACGTATATTAAAAAAGGCCTAATATTCCAAAGATCAGTTTACCCTAATATGTCAACAGTATTAAAATGTCGCTTTAGGTCGGAGGTTCGAATCAGGGCAGGGTCCATTTAATGTTTGGTTTCGTATGACAATCAGTCAACAAAAAAAAAAAAAATTATACTGACTTTCATGAAAGAATAGATTGAGTTAGGAAATATTGAATAATGGATTGATGTCATAAGGTGTGAGTAGCATTAATCGATAAAAAGAATGTTTAGAAGCCTTGTATTTTTTCATTGTTCGAAGGAAACTTCAAAACGTTCATGAAACAAAAGAATAACCTAATATTTGTAATACAGAATAGGTTATCTTTTATTGGCGTAGTTCCTACTTTTAAAAAAATAAATAACTTGTAATTTATTTCTCGGGGTGCTGAAAATTTCTAACTAAGAAGGTATAAAAATTGATGTTATGTCAGATTTTAGGAAATGGATCGAGCCGAGAAATTTTCAGCATCACCTTGTAGATGTGTATAAAGGCAAACTTTTACCTTGAAATAAAGTTTAGTGGTGAGTAGTCAAACAAAGCGAAGATGAGACATTCGTGGGTCTGTCTGGTTTGTGGATTTGACTGCCCCTGATTGATATATATTTTTGGCGGGAATGAGGGAATATGAAGGGATGTAGTGCAAGATTAGGTTTTCTTTTAATACGTTAGTTATATTGTTTTATGTTAGGTTACCATACGAGTGCGACTAGTACAATGTAACCCAGTAATACTTGCCTAAGACACGTTACGGCTTTCAACCAAGATATATAGACGGGACTGGTCAGCTGCGCAGCAACCCTACGACCACACCCCGTCATAGGGCTGATGATGAAGTTATATTTTGTTACTTATGATAAACTGATCTCTACAAATGTTGAGATATTAAAATATGAAGGATCCCATTGTTAATGACTATGTGATTTACTAAAAGTGAGAATTTTTGAATTTAGCAGAACTTGGTGTAAAATATTATTTTATTGACCTTCAAAGCATTATACAATTAAAGTTAAGGTAATAGATTACCAAAAACTTTTAAGAAATTGAAACGAAGATCAGGAATAAATAAACAATACCAAGATTATGATTTAATAACGAAAAACTTGTATAATATAAAGTTTACTGACGAAGGGAGAGAACTCTTTATCTGGAGCACCCAGGATAGAAAATGGCTAATGATGAAAGCGAGAGACATTGAACAAGGGGGCGAAGTTTCGTCTGATTATTTTTACGGTAGCGAATGTTAGACGATTTCCTCAAAGATGAAGAAGAGACTCGAGGCGACAGAGATGTGGTTCTACAGAAGGATGCTAAGGATATCATGGACCGAGCATGTGAACAACGATGAGATCTTAAAGAGGTTGGAAACAAGGAGGAGGCTTATAAATATCAGGAAGAGGCAGCTGAAGTTTCTGGGACACATAATGAAGAAGGAGGGCCTGGAGAATCTGATACTCACGGGTCGAATAGAGGAAAAGAGAGGCAAGGGAAAACAACACGTGACATACTTGATGGACTTAAGCAAGTGGATGACAGAACGTGGTCTGTGGGAAGAAGCAGAGGGAAAGAACTTGTTGAGAGCTGCAAGGGATAGAGGAAGATGGAGAGATATGATCGCCTACGTCCTGAAAGGACATGGCACATAAAAAGAAGAAAGATTTGAACCGCAAGGAAAGTTTAATAGCGCGACAACGCCCTTTCGTTGGCTGCAATGTCTGGGACGTCTGTCTTCGTCGGTGGCCTGCTACTTCCTGTTTTCTTAAAAAAAAAGTCTCTCATTACTATTGTCCTCTCACTGCTTTACATTGCTCTAATGATTTTCTTATTCGACAAGTTTCTCTTATCTTTGATTCGTGTTTTTTTTTTCTAACTAACTAACTAACTAACTATAGAGACAGACAGACACACTCTTTGAGGAAGGAGGTAAAGATTTTTATTTATCTATTTTTACACACTGGTTATTTCGACCGGATGGAAAGACTAAGTACCTGTGCGACAACGTCTATTTACTATTGGTTTGTACTCTTAATAGATGCCGCTGTACCTTGTGGTTTGCTCTCTTTCTGCCCACGTGATTTAGTTTAAATCCACGCGTGTCACTTCCATTCAACCAGGTATAGACAAATTACGCGATATCGCTTCAACAAAGTTACACTGTTGACATGGCATTCCAATGTCATACAACTACGTCATACAACTGTCATTGACTAAGCGACGAAGATAATACAGAAGTTTATAGTGCATCACTTTCTACTGAGTTATTAATTTTAAATGGATGAATTTCAGCGTTCGGCTTATAACAACAAATAATGCATTGATTATAAAAAGCTGCAAGAAGAAAAAAGAAAGAAAGCAAAGATAAGACAAGCGATTTGCTTGTCTGAACAGTTGCACTTAAGCGACAACGAATTTAGCAAATCTTTTAAATTTATTTAAAAGGTTGTGTTTATTAAATAGAAGAAGGAGGAAATAAATTAAGGGTTTATATATTACATTCACGGCGCTATAGAGAATGCTGGGAGTTTTCAGGCCCTTGACTTTTTGTTGGACCTGAAGACAAAACAGATAACTAAATTTGTCTTCTTGGTTTCAAACTATGCCAATGCTACTGAACAGTTTTTATCATTTGTCTAATTCATAAATTTTCAAAATATATAATAAAACTTCATATTCCTTATTTCTTCTTTTTTTTTTTTTAACATTTGCTCCCTAATTTAAAAATAAAAGTCTTATATTCAGAAAAATCTGTCTCATTTTAGATGATAAGTGTAAACGAATAGCAAAAAATGTGTATTTAAAATAAAAAGAAAAAAAAATGTTTAGTATATGATGATAAATCTAAAAATATTCAGTTTGATAGGATTGAGTGACGGAACTAATTGCAACTCGATTTAAAATCTCTAACCCTTAAACCTAACACTAACCCTTAGTTCCGAGTTGAAATTAATTCTGCACCCCAGAGGATCAGGTAAAAAAAATAATTGAATCAGGAATCTTTAGAACCTAATATCTGATATAGCCCCCACCACTACTTTTAACATCTGACGTAGCACCTCCCCCACATACTTTTTTTATTTTGTGGCACTATTGAATTCAGTTGAGCTTTTAACCTTTTTCAATACCAATTATATATTTTGTAATTCATTTTACTAATGTTCACCCAATACAAGGCCCAAGAGCCACTTAAGGTAGAGAGTTAATGAAAGAAGCTGTATGCACGTAAGAGGAGGAAATAAGTGTAGATTATAATGATATAAAAGCTAGATAACGGTAGATTCTAGAATTGTTGAGATTAAGATTGTAGTCCGAGTGTGGTAATTTCTATGATTTTTTTTTTAAAAATTGATGAAAGTAGAAGACATTTGTACCATGTTTGAAGTTACTTTACCTAAATCAATTTATATCTACTGTTGAATACGTATTAAATGTAATATATAAATACTCTTGTGTACCAAAAACAAGTGTCGGCACGATCAAATGATTTCTTTTACGCCCCAAAGTCACGGGGCTTATTTGATACAGCAAAACTTACTTTTCTGTACTAATTTTCTCCCACGTATATTAGAGTTATATAAAAATTCCTGGCGGAAGTTTTTATTTGAATTGGCATGGTTATATAAAAGCTGAAAAATTATTATAAAACATTAACGTTTCTTTTTTTTTTATTCTCTGCTTGTTCGGCTCGAAAACTTTCCCCACACCACATCACGTTCGTACAATTTATTTTGTTCTTAGTTTTTTCATAAAATAACTTTTTAAGTTTGTCTTAAAATGTCAAATCTAATCCATTCTTTTCTTTGCTAACCTTTTCCTTGGCTTGTCATTTTTTTATTCACTAAATTATTTCGCGATTAAAATACCTTTAGAACATGCACTTAATGTAATTATGTATCTTTAAAAACAAGCATAAAATCTTTAGTCTTTAGATATTATGGAGGTACACGTATGTTCTCGAAACCAGATTTTTAATCTATTTTTATCCTTCTCCCTCACTATCTCTCTGTACAGGGTGCGATGAATAAATTGTCGCCATTTTATATTTTTCTGATTTCGCGCATGCGCGTTGTTTGTTTTTGATTTTGTCGACTATAGTATAGTACGTCAGTTGGATATCGTCTATGAGAAAAAGAGCTCCATGACGCAATTCACTCTGCCAGAAATTTGGAAACGGCATGCTGTATTGCTTGGCATTCACACCAGAAGCTCCAATACGAACATTTCAGAGTGTTTGGTTGTCAATCTGAGAACAATGCAGAGGATTCGGAAAGAGTGGGAGGAGTCTAATGGTGATTACAAAAGTGTTTGGAGTGATCACGTTATGCCTCCATTCATCTTCCCACAGGCCCTCAAATTCAACACAGAGGCCTACATCAAGTGCTTTGAGGAAGTAGTACTGCTCTGGGTCAAGAGGGTAGCTGCTGGAAGACCTTATGTCTGGCAACAGGACTCTGCACCATGCCACACAAGCGGGAGAACCCAGTCATGGCTGTCACACAATTTCTGCGACCACATCACCCCTTATATCTGGTCACTTAACTCCCCAGACTGCAATCCTCTTGATTATTATGTATGGGGTGCAGCTGAGCGAGAGACTAACAAAACTCCTTGTAACACCAAAGATGAATTGAAGTCAAGGATTATGGCAGCATTCACCAACTTAAACAAGAAGACTGTGGTTGAGGCCAATAGCGATTTTATTGAATAAATCTGCTGTTCAGTATTTCAAGATATTTTTGTGTCATTGTATAATTTTTGTAAATATATCTGTTAAAATGAGATAGAAATGTTATTTTAATTTTTGCGTAATTTAGACGAAAATTTATCCATCGCAGCATCTATCCATCAAATTTCAGATAAACTATGTCTGTAAAAGGACAATATGAATAAAGACAAAGGAAAACTAATCTTAGCCGACGCATTGCCTTGACAAAGTCCGTCAGAGGACGAAACGCGTTGGCTAAGATAAATTTTGTCTTTAATCATACATATATATATTAGTACTTAAATTTTGCAATATTTATAGGGGAAATGTGAAATGTTCTAAAGAGATGATATATTGCCAATTACTTTGAGACGAGATTAACATTCCAACCTTTTGCTTGGGCACTTGAACTCCTTTGTCTCGTCGATGTCGTAACGAAGATTTTCACTTGATTTGATCGACAACTATCTTCAGATATATAATTTGCAAGAAAAAAAAAGGTTTAAAAAAAAAATAAATAAATAAACAAAGAAAGAAAAGAGAAAACTTCTCTTTCCCGATGAATTTTACACCTCAAGAAGCTTGTAAAATGTAACTACCAAATCGTTGTTGTGCTAATAACACAGACATTCAAATGTCCGATCAAAGCGATGAACACACACACACGTGTGTGTGTGTGAGAGAGAGAATCTACCTGTTGTCCCAAATTTGTCACCCATCCATATACTAAGTAGGATCATTACTGCTTAACTTCAGAGAGCTGATGCGTTAATCACGACTTTGGACTTTTGTCCACTGTCTTTGTTGGTAATAGTGATGCTAATTTTGGCCTTTTTCTCATAAAAAAGCCTTCATCATTCATTGATCCAACAGCCAGTGCTACCGCCGGCTGAACTTTATCAAATCATTCTAATAAAACAGTTTTTTCAGGAAAGAGGATTTCTCAAGTTCACTAGCTGTTATCACTCTTTCCCGTATTGATGGATGTTTTCTTCCTAACCTTTGGAAATAAAGTAGAACGTTAACATCTTGATTATGTTATTATTTTCTCTTCAGGTTACATGTGGTATCCATTTTAGTTGTTGCTGCTGCTGTTGAAAGTATTCAAATGGCGTGGCTTATGTTATTTGGAAGACTTAATACTGATTCTAATTTTTAAATGTTGCGTCCCTTCATGAGGCGGTTAAGATCTCCAAAGACTTCTCTTTACTATTTTTCTCACTTCCCATATAATAGAGTGATAGGTTGCTTTCATTTCGTTAATATAAAATGGTTGGATATTTTCCGGACATAGTTAAAGACGTTATTTGCTAAATTCTGATCTGAAATTTTCACTGTATAATTTTTGATCTATGTGATTAATATCGACTACTAAATAAATCACCTTTCTTGTGAAGACATTTTTGTTGAAAATAATTATTTATTGTGGAACATTTTTTTCTCATTATTAGGCTACTGTTTATATAATAGCCGGCCATTTATATATATATATATATATATATATATATCCATCCACAAACAGCCTGTTTTGCTGTATCACAGCTCATCAGTGTGGCTAGATATTGCTTCAGGCCGGGATCGAAACTCGACTGTTTTAGCATTAGTCGGAGAATCTAAGTTATCGACGCACGGCAGAGAAAAGGAATCTTAACGTATTATATATGTGATGTATATAAACGCTAGACCAGCAGCCAGAGAGCTCAATTCTTGCGAAGGGCTATGCGTTAGGTAGGAGGAGCAGCTGTTGAAAATTCCCTTTCTCCATGGTGCTCAATCGGCGAACGAGAGCAAGTCATATATGCAAATATATTGGTAAAATAGGAAAGAACCGTTAGATTGATGACCCGAAGTACTTTAGTGTTTTTGTTTTGTACATTCATAATATTAGTTTCTAGAAAGCTCCTTATAAAGCTCCGTAAATTACAAAATAAGTTATTCCAAAACTCGCTTGAAAATGAAACAGAACTAGGCACTTTAATTTAATTTAATTTAATTCTATAATTGAATTAGAAGATTTTAGCTTCTGTTTTTGAAACATGGCAATTCCTGTGTAGCGATGGAATATTTTTTTTAAAAGTAATAATTATACATATAATGACCGGCTACTCGTCTTTCTGAGCACACTCAGCTGCTCAGGCACATTTGTCTTTGTTCAACACCCACAAAGCCCGCCTCTGCTTTATACTGCATCTATATTGATCCGACCCTACTTTCTGGGAGAGAGCGTATACTCTGGCTCGTGATGGACAGTTGAACAAAGCCAATGCCTTAGTGCTATCATCGACGGTTTTCTTACGGTTCCGTGATATGTTTTTTCATGCATTTTCCAAAGGTGTCGCACACAGGGATCGCCTCCCGAGATTGATACCATAAAGAATCGAACCTGGGTCTCAGGGTCGAAAAGCGAACTTTCTAACCACTCAGCCACACGCTTATTTACGTGGTTTGGCTAAATATAAAAAAAGTTCCTTGTTAATATTATTTATTTATTTTTTGATGTCCCTGATTATTTTATTGATTTCATGGTTATATTTGAAAATATATTTTTCTATATCTGAGTACTTTTCTGTTAGCGTTAAAACGAAAATGAGAAAAAACAAAACAAACTCGATCGTGACAAAAAGAAGCGTTATCTAAACCTGTTCTAACTTATAACAAATTTGCATACCGTGTATGCAAATTTACCATCCATGATAAAGAAGGCAACAGAGTGTGAAACAAAAATGTAAATATGGTTCAATAAAGTTAATGTCGACAATTTTAACAAATTCTTTTATTTCTACTTTATATATCGAACGTATTCTTCAATTCTAACATTTTATCGCATCTTGACTGGTGAAGAGATTTGTTAACGATACGCTCTAACATTATTACATTTGTCCATAAGACTTATTTGTTGTCAGTAGCATAAAGTTTTGCTTTTCGTTTTAATAGAATTAATAGTCGATCAATGAGTAGTCTGTTTACCTGTGCGTGTTGAGTTAGTAATTTTTGATTGATTAGTTTTCTACGGTTTATCAACACTTTGCAAGTTATTTAAAGCCAGAAAATATTTTTAGATTCTAAGAATTTTTTTAGATAATAATGATTTAGTGATAAGTCTTACTAATTAATCCATAGCTGGGAACAGAAAAGGTGGATTCATGTCTTTCCCAAGGGTATTTGCACGTAAGGGAATATAACGAGGAGTCTCGGATTGGGGAATCAGAGAGCCTAGTTCGAATTCCAGTCGAATCCATTACATTCACTTATGTGCTAATACCTTTGAGAAAGGTATGAATCCTTTTCTTCTCCCTCACCCCAGCTATGGGTAAATAGCAAGACAGAGTTCTATAGCCTTCGGTGACCACTAGTCTAGGAGAAGGAAACTCTGAATTCAAAACCGGCTTGGCGAGGGTATCCAAGAAACACCACCTGCTGCGGTGCGTGTGGGCTCCTACGACCCTGATGGGTCACGGGATTCGCGGTCGATCGAATATAACGAACCCAATGGGAACTGGAACTCGGCTGTCCGTTTAACAATTTTGAGCCATTATCCATTACACCACCCGCACGTCCAAGCTTAAAACACCTAGTATTCCCAAACAATTACCCATCAAGGTACTGACCAGGCTCGACGTTGCTTAACTTCAGTGATCATACGGGAACCGGTGTGTTTCAAATCAGTCATTTGTTTCTTTTAGCGATATTGCTTTGTTTGAAGTTTTATGCATGTCACATGTATTTTGAAACTTGTCGGGTTAATCACGACTTGGTACAAAAGCAGACATTGTTTAATTATTTGAGCAGCCATTGTTTCCTAAGCTTAGTTGGGAGACTTATTGAACATCATATTCGCTATATTATCGAATCGGTCGACATAACAAGTTTGTTACCGATTGATTTTACGGTAGGCGCCTACTTGAGCAATGACTCTATCCATTAATTTATGCACTGGCATAGAGCATACTAATAATGATAGTGATGTTTAATTTATAAAAAAAAAAAGAACTTACAGAAAACTAGTTATTCAATTTAGCCTTTCTTTACTTGATAGGAGGCGCGGATAATGAATTAAGCGAGCTGCGTTCAATTCCTGCTCGATTTTGTTTTGTTCACTTCGCACCAATGCCCTTGGAAAAGGCATGAATCCATCTCCCTCCAGCTAGGGGCTAAATAGCAGGGTAGACTAGGTTCTCTTTCTATGAGGTGGTTTAGGAGAAGGAGAACTGAATTCAAAATCAACTTAAAGAGGTTTGGGCTCCGTCAGGCTCTCTTTCTCTAGACACGCCACTTCTGCTCTGGCTGCAGTAAATGCGTCGCCCATACGTCCCCAATGAATTACGGGCAGGGCCAATTTTAGATGAAGAGAGTCTCTAGGCTATTCCACGTGGGGGGGGGCCTTCAAATCCCCTATTGTCACAAGTAGAGGAAAATAAAAGAGTGTTAAATTAAACAATTTGAGTAAAGCCGAGGATTTTAAAAATTACTGAAATGTTGTTTAGAGCCTACAATGCATTATGACAGCATGTGTAAGAAAGGCAGTGTCAAAAATATTATACACCTTGGCTGTAGGCCCCATAGATTTGAAGCCCTCAGTCACTTATGTGCCATGCGTGATACACGCTTAGGCGATCATGTATCTTTCGATATATGACTGACGAAGCAGATTTTTTCCCACAGTAGGTTTCTTTCTGACCAGTTGCCATCCAAGGCTATAGAACCCTGTTTGTCCTGCTATTTACCAGTAGCTGCTGGTGGGGGACGAAGAGGATTCATGCCTTTCCCAAGGGTTTTATCATGTAAGTGAATGTAATGGATTCGATTGGAAGTTGAACTCGGCTCTCCGATTCGTCAATCCGAGCCGCTATCCTTTGAAGCCCTGCTAAGCCTATAGGTAAATCCACCATTGATTACGGTGCACATTTTACTTGATAATTCTATTGATTTTGTTTTTCTCTCTCTCCTTGTTTTTTTTTTTCTTTCAATTTAAGGTGAACCACTCCTCCACTTCTAAATAAATATGTCATACGTTTCACACGAAATATTTCTAATACAATTACATGGTCAGATACAATATATTAGGCACACATATTAAGCTAACTTCCCAAAAAGTAATTAAGTTTCTATAACGCATTATAGGTCAGGGTATAATAAAATGTCTGGCAACAGAAGAAGGTAATTCTAAAATTTTTAATTTATAACAATAAACTTCACCATGAAATCGATCCTATTCTGTTAATATCTATTTTATCCAGGTTTCCATCTGGCTCACATATTATCTATTTACTTATCTATATTTGTCTTTTTATTTGTATAGTGTGTGGTGTTTGTACGAGTACAAAACTATTTTTTACAATTAAAAACTGTTCAGAAGCATTATGTCAAAACTGAAAATCCGATTGAACGTAGCAGAAACGTCACATGACGTAATTTTAAAATTTATTAGCCAATCAGATTTACTTAATGTTCGTGGCATTTTGAAGACTCTAAACCGCCAAATGAGTGGAACTCGGCGGTTTGTTCCCCGACAAAAATCATTAGCCTTTCCTGTGAAAATGTTATGAAGTAATTTTACTGTGCACATTCTTATTACCCCTTCATTAAAAAAAATACTCTGGCGACGGGCCTGCTCTAAAGTGACATAAGAGGCCGAAAAATCTTTTCAAGTCAATAGATCAGATTCTAAAAGTGTGAGAATTTAATCCAGGCAGCCCCCAGCTACACCTGACAAGTTTCCCTTACCACTTTTCTCGACGAACAGAGAAATTAACTGTGCCACACTCTCTCTACACACACTTCTTACATGCGAAATGATAATTTTCCCACAACTTATGCATACACATAATATGAATAGTCATCTTCCGTTGTTGAAATTTTAATGCATAACTATTAAATCCTATTCGCATATTTGAAAAGAGGCTTTCTCAGTTCTACTCGCCGAAACAAAACACAAAAAGAGAATTTAAACTTCATTACTTATCTGAACAATTGGGCACCTCGAGGTGGTGTAATGGTTAGCAAGCTTGGCTCGCTAAAACAATTACGACTGAGTTCGATCCTCACTGGGTGCCCTTTACTTTCGGCCTTGTGCCACATCTAAGCTACCCTTGGAAAATCACTACTTATTTGAACAATTCCACCGATTTTAAAAAGAACATTCTCTTTTCAACATAGTTTGTTTTTTTTACAATGATGTTCACACTGTATAAGGCCCAAGAGCCACTCGAAGCAGAGGGTTACAGAGTAAGAGACGCAATTTAAGCAGATACGTGGGGTAAATAACGTTTAAGAGTGTAATAATCGGGAAGAGTGATGAAATACAGACGTCTTTCTGGCTAAAACTTTCATCTTGTTTCTTTTTTTCTATTTACACTATTTATATTCGGACATGGATAGGGATAGGCTCCCCAGATTAAAACGCCCAAGACACGCCAAATGATGAACACACCAACAAACCATTCGCGGAGACCCAGGCTCTGGCACACGACCGCGACAAATGGAGGAGAATGGTAGACAACTAAGTTCGATTCCTTCCAGAGTTAAGGGCGAAAGAAGGAGATAATTGGTCCTCATCTTTGTTCTTATAACAACGTTTCGGTCGTTATGCCCTCCGGTCTTCCTCAGGTTTAACTTACAGGAAATTCCGAACTTAGCCCTTTATTTAATCTACGGGAGTATGCTGTTCACATTTCACTGTTTAGATATCGTCTAGTTCTCTTATTTAGTACTGTTCAATTATTGTTTGTTTTTTTCTGTATGCTTAATAACATTTTTGCATGTTATGTAAATGCTTGTCATTTCATTCGTTACAATGACTCCTTCTGTTTTATTACCATTGTGTCTGTGTTCTGCTCCTCTTAAGGATAGTCGCGTTGTTCTATAAAAAAATATGAATTATGTTTGATTGGAAAGCTCTCTGTTAAAAATCAGCTACACCAACCTACAACCGAAAAAGTTAAGCCAGAAGTAGTGATTAAGACATCAACAGATGAAACCTATATCTATTTTATTCAGTTTACATTATCTAATTACACCAGTGTTTCTCAACCTTTTTAAGCAACGGCACACCTCGGAGCAAATGAAAATACCACGGCGTACTTAGTAAATTTTTTTAAAGAGGATACATTTTAAATATTTTACAATAAAATCATAGATCAAAAAAGTACGCACACACATGAACGAAATTTATTTCAATGTTTCTATTCAACTATTTGCGCAGTTTATTTTGTGTGAAACATGTGCCTGGATATTTTCTCGATCTATCAGAAACTTCGACAATATTAACTTATAATTCAATATAACTTTGTAAAAACTTTGAATTAAACAAAGAACATTGAATAAAATTATGATTAATATTAATAAGATTAATACTCATTTATTCAAATAAAGAAAAAGTTGAAAAAGTTAATTTAAAAAAAATAAAAATACTTTAAAAAATGAATATTAAAAAGTATTTAAAATAACATAACCGAAGAATATTGAAAAGAATTATTTTAAAAAGTTTAATACTTATTCAGATACTAACGCTGTATCATTACTAATTAAACACACACACATATATATATATATATATTGTAGTGATTTTATAACATATTTATGTTATAATTTTTAAATAAATAATTATATCTGCTCTACTCAGTATTGAGCACTCTTTTAAGAATAGTAATTGTTGGTTATTGGAATTTATTCCGTATACACCAATCATACACTTGTGTGTATATATATATATATATATATATATATATATATATATATATATATATATATATAATTGGTAGACAGCACTGTTTCGCAGTATCACAGCTCCTCAGTGCGACTAGACATCCGAATGCTTCAAGCCAGGACCGAAACCCGACCGATTTATCGTCAGAAAGAGTTTCTACCACTGAGCTATCATCATTCAGCAGAGAGAAACAGCTAATTCTAGCGTATTGTTTTTACGAATGTAAATAAACGCCAATCAGAGGGCTCCAATTCATTTTACTGAAGAGGTTTGCATTAGCGCAGATGACTGTTGTTCATAGAATCAGCTTATCTCTCAACAGTGCTCAATTGAGGCTGTGACGATATTTCGCGGCACACTAGTGCACCGCGGCACGACGGTTAAGAATCACTGACTTTGACTTTTATGTTGTAAATTTTAAATTCTTGCTCATTAACCGTTAGGCTTTTGTTGAAACTTTCTTTTAACTTTGCAGTCCATGTCATTATTTCAAAAGGAAAGTAATGAAAGATACAAGTTGTTTATTCAGTATATAATGACTTATGAAGTGGTATTCGATAAATATCGTGGAGGCATATTATACGATCGACAAAATATTTCCAACAAAACGACACAGTGAAAGTACACACACTAGTTGAAATTTTATTAAAAATCTGTTCCATAAAATAAAAAAAAAATGGATTTGGAAAACGTACGTCCAGGTCCAAACTTCTACTTGTCGCTTTTCTTCGGGATATGGACGATCATGACTCTTTAAAACTTCTCTTGTAACCCTTAGCTATTTTTCTCGCCTGTTGTGCCATCAATTCACACAAGCTCGTTGGCGAGGATATAATATTGCTTCTGCTCTCAATATGCCATGTGAGAGTTAAGTTTTCCAAGACCTCTTTCCTCATATGTTCAAGCAATTTCAGTTATTTCTTCCTGATTTGGCGTAAAAGTGTTCTTTTATTTTTTTTTTGCCATTTTCTTTGACTTCATTGTTGCTTACTTGCTCCGTCCATGGAATGATCAGTATCCTTCTGTAGAACGACATTTCAGCTGCCTCCAGTTTTCTCTTCATCTGTGAGGAGGAGATTGTCCAACAATCACTGTTATGTAAGAGGATGGATATCACATAACAATACAGAACTCTTTTCTTTGTTTATACAAAAATGTTCTGTTTCTCAGCATTTTTCTTAGCTTTTGTCTACATTACTAGAACAAACAAAACCTACTTACTGACCGGCTGGAGAAGGGCACTTCCTCGTTATGGTCTGTGAGTTAGGCGAAAGAAAAGAGAAGAGTTTATTTTAGAGAACATGGATTTTTAAATGCGCACATCGGTTGCAGCTGCAGTTTCCTATATCCATTACGGTCAATTGTCTGTGTGCGTGCTGCTGCTCTTGTAACATAAACACACTACACTTACAATTTAGAAACTATTTGCAGTTTGGCTCAATTGTCCCGAAGCACTCTAAAACTGATGAAAAAATAAATCTCTCATTGTTGAAGTTAGTAATATAGAAGAAAGAAAATTCTGAATTCAGACATCCGCTGTCTTGTGACCCTACTTAAATGCAGAAAAGTCTATAGATATAAACCCAGAAAGAAAATCCGGAGACTGATAGCTGGTAGCATTAAACTCATTCCGGCAACTTCTGCAGTAGAACTGGTCTTAAGCGTAATGTCTCTTGGATCCTGTCAGTTTGGTCTAGAGCAAGGGTCGGCAACCCGCGGGCCGGATCCGGCCCGCGAGCCTGATCATCAATGACTATTTTTAACATGAGACGAGGCTTTCGAATTAGACTATCCGCCAGTTATCTTTCATGAGATTTATTTTACCAAGTTGCGTTGTCTACGTTTAATGTCAAATAATGGATACATATTTATTATGACCCTTGCCTACATTAAAAGATAACAGAAGAGAAAGGAAGGATAAAGTGAAAGAGGCCAGGGAGGGACTGACATGCGAGGTAGCAGAAATCTAAAGACGGTTAAACATACGCGCATTATACATACATGCCTCATGAATGTGTGGATGATACTGCATGTGTACATACGTAAGTGTATATGTTTGCAACTATTTGTACTCGTATGTATGGGTATGTGCTTCGTTTTTGTTTGATGTGTGTGTGGTTTGTTTGTGGAACAATTTTCAATAACAGTTTCAAACGTACACGTCATAATTTCATCCATTTCACTTCGGTTGATTTTTTTCACTTTGAAGTATTCTGACGTTCCTTGAGGAAAAGTAATTTTTGTTACGTGTTTTTTTTAATTTTAGATTTTCTTTTGTCTTTCTGATTTCTCAATGTTTATTTTCATTATGGTTTTAAATATTTAGGTTGACAGGGGTCTGCATATGTAATTTTCCTTAATTTTTCATAAATGGCCTTTGTCCGGCCCGCGACCCGTCATTATAACACGATCCGGCCCGCGGGGTCGAATGATTTGCCGACCCCTGATCTAGAGCAATTTTTCAACCTTTTTTTTTTTTAATATCACAGTACACTTGAGACTATAGTTAAACTTCTGCGCCACACTTAATACGAATGATAACCTTCATTGTATTGACGAATATTTGTTTTTAATTTGGTTGCTCATGTACCGAATTAAACAGTATTCGACACACTAATGTAGGAGGTACGGTGGAATAATGGATAGCGACTCTGAAGAATCAGAGAGCAAAGTTCGAATTCCAGTCGAATCCATTACATTCACTTACGTGCCAAAAGGGAAAGGTATGAATCCTCTTCTCCCCCCCCCAGCTATGTGTAAATAGCAGGACAGACCAGGTTCAATAGATGGCAACGGGTCTACTGCAGAAAGATACATGATCGCCTACGCGTGTATCACGCATAGCACATAACTGACTGAGTGAATGATGTCTTCTAATTTTTGTTTTGTCATTAAAAAAAATTGTCCATTTTAATTGAACGCAAATTAATAAAAATATTAAAAATACGTTCAGTACGAGCTACAAGTCCCCAGTACTTCGGGCACAATGAGGGATTGCTGAGTTATTTCCGAAATCAACATTAGATGATTTGGGCATATATCGGTGTTGATTGGCAAGTCAATATCAAATCGCGCCACATATGGAAGTATTGTACGACCCTATTTCGCACACCTGACCCACTTTATATATTATGTATACATTTATTTAATATAAGAATTATATACTCGTATAATCAGTTTAAAGGGGTTTTAATTTTGATATGTACGCTTATTGTGCTTTGAACTTCTTCATAAAATAATTTAATTAATGAACTTTAAAAATTTTCGCAGAACACCTATGATTCTCTCACGACACACCAGTGTGCCGCGTGACGCCGGTTGAAAATCTTCTTTATGTGCCATGTTCCTTCAGGACGTAGGTGATCATGTCCCTCCACTTTCTCTTGTCCCTTGTAGCTCTCAATGAATTTTGTATTTTTGTTATTTCTCCCAGACCCTGAAGAATGTAGGACAATGTCCTCAAAGATGAAGAAGAGACTCGAAACAAGAGAAATGTGGTTCTACAGAATGATGCTAAGGATACCATGGATAGACAAAATCTCCGTTGTTTGGTCATCTAGTTTCACATACACCTAAAATATTGATGTTTAACCTACTCATCTCCTGTTTTACATTTTCCAACTGGCCACAGTTGTTTAAGGTTCTAACGTTCCATGTCCTGAGAGTTATTTTTGTTTAGTGCGATGACGACCCGGTGACATCTGTCGCTCCTTTTCAGGCGAGGGATAAGTTCAGAGGGAGTTTATCCCCTTTACGCCGTTTATGTTATCAGTCGCTGGATGGCCGTCAGGTGACACCTGTCGCTCATGTCGGTTCTTACCTGGCGGGGGATAAGTTCCGAGGAAGTTTACCCCCTTTATGCCGTTTATGTTATCAGTCGCTGGATGACGGTCAGGTGACACCTGTTGCACATGTAGGTCCTTACAGGGCGAGGAGTTAATTTTCATAACTCCCTCACGCCGTTCGGTTCCATAATTTGCTTGCTAATTGCCAAGATATATCTTGGGTTTAATAGTGTAGTGGTTTCCCGTTGCCTTCTCCAAGGTGCTTTATGGAGGTCCCACTTCTAGTTAACTTGCACTCACATCCGTCCTTTGTTAGGTCTTATTTTTCGTCTTATTGGGTTGCTAACAACTCTTCTCGCAAAAACATGGAGTGGGATAGCCGGTTTAGTCGCCGACACTTCCACAGTGAAATGCTTACCTATATATATTGTCACCTACAGACAGACTGCTTCGCTGTATCAAAGCTCTTCAGTGTAACTAGACGTCTGATCGAAACCCGACCGATTTAACATCAGGCTATCGTCGCACGGCAGAGAGGAAGGGAAATTTTAACGTTTTTCTATGCGAAATATACCAGTGGCCCGGAGAACTCAATTCGTACTTTAAGAGTAATGCATTAATAGCAGTAGGAGCCGTTATTTTTAATTTTTTTAAAACTTTCTCTTGAGTGCTCAACCGGATTTCCCGGAAGCATATATATTGTCATCCCGACACACTGTTTCTCTGTATCGCAGCTCTTCAGTGTGGCTATATATGTCCCCAGATAGACATGTATACATACTTGTGCGTCGGGAAGCAAAAGAAAACTAGGAGATTTTGTAGTCTGGGCAATGCAAGGCCTCCATTCAGCATCACTCATGCCCGCTCCCTTGAAAGGACACTTCAATCTCACTATTCGTTTAACCGACCAAGCTATAACTATAATCTCACGTGATATATTACTACTCTTCTATGTAAAAGCAACAACACTGCGGATATATATAATCTTTGTCTCTTTTTGCTTTTAAGTAGTTATGAACAGATAAACAGCGAAACAATATAAGTAATCATTAGGGAATAACCATCCTCTTTTTTAATTCCATCTCTCTTTAGGCAATCATTATGCTTTACATACACTTTTTCTTTATTATCTGTGAATTACCATTCTTGAATAAGGCCGTGGAGTTGTTTCCCGTTGCCTTCTCCGAGATTGAAAATTGGAGAGCCGAGTTCGAATTCCAGTCGGATGCATTACATTCACTTACGTGCTAATACCGTTGGGAAAGGCATGAGCCATCTTCTTCTCCCTCCAGCTATGGGTAAATAGCAGGACAGACTGGGTTCTATAGCCTTGGATGGCAACTGGTCTACCGCAGAAAGAAATAGCAATCTACTGGGGGGGGATCTGCCTCGTCAGTCATGTATCGAAAGATATATGATCGCCTAAGCGTGTATCACGCATGGCACATAACTGACTGAACTTCGAGAAGATGAAAAGAAGAGGCTGATTCCTTCCTTTTCCTCGGTCATTAGTGGGAAAGTGAACGCAACAGACAACAGACGGAATTCGATATCTGTTACATACCCTCATCTCAAGGGCATCTCGACGTGCTGTAATGGTTAGCAAACTCATCTCGCTAGAACAATTACGACTGAGTAGAGTGTTCGATCTTCACAGAGTAGCCCATGCTTTCGGCCTTGTGCCACATCTAAGCTATGCTTAGAAAAACACCATACCCACATCTCCAGAATTCTTTTAACTTACTAATATGTCCAGAAAAGTATCCAGCTATTTTATATCTCATGAACTGGTTGTGCGGCCTTAATGCATAAAGTATGACCTTACTGTGCATACATCAATACCCTCGCAGGGTTGCTCAGTCAGCAGTGAAACTATTTATGACTGTCGAATACCCAATAACTGAGCGAGTAGGTCATCAAGTCTCGTTCAGGGATTTTTTTTTAAACATCGTATCAATGAGAGTTGTCATTACCTCCTCCCACTACCACCATTACTGTCTACATTCGTTTCTCTGCGATTTATGCGTGTCACCGTCGAAAGGGAATAGATTTCGAACTGTGGACAAGATTAACGAAAACGCGTAGAAGCAGCTGATGGCGATCCTGAAAGAAGTCGTTACTGACTGATCTGCAAAGGACGCTGGGATAAATGAGAGCGAGAGAGATCCCAACGGGATTGCTTTAAAGGAAATTAAGGCGCCATTGTTCGTACTATCGATTTTTCTCGTTGGTATTAAATCGATAAATACCTTCTGGACATACACACCTCGTATTACTGAAGAATCAGTTTTTTACGACATTTTAAGTATTTGTTGGACAACTCGAACATTACCACAAAGCCGCATCACTCGAGATAGTAATACTTTCTTCATACACTAAGTAAATAAATTATTTCTACAACGAATCGTATGTAAACGAAATGAATATTTTACCACAACTTAATTCACATATATGAATAATCTTTTGCCGATGAAACTTTAATGAATAACTGTTTTAAATCCTTACACATATTTGAAAATTTGCTTTCTCAATTCTTTTTCCTCAAGTATAAAGCTCATTTTCGATTACGTGTAAGAACATTTTTGCTATCCTCAATGCAGCATCGAATGCTTTTCACGATATAAAGCAGCTTACGGACATATCACGTTGAAACACCAGTTCTCGTACGACCCCCCCCCCCGGATGTTAAGCAACGTCGAGCCTGATGAGTGACCGCTTGGGAATGCCAAGTGCCGTAAACTTGGATGTGCGGGTGGTGTAATGGCTAACGGCTCGGAATTGGAAATCGGAGAATCGATTTCCAATTTCAGTCAGGTTCGTTATATTCACTTGCGTGCAAATACCTTTGGGGGCAAGTATCAATCCACACATGATCCCTCAACTAAGGGTTAATTAGTGGAACTTGTATCAGTAAAAATCATTATTATTGCCTCCAAAAACTTACAATCTAAATATATTTTATGGCTTTAAATAACCTGCAGAGGTTTGATAAGCCGTAAATCAATTAAGGATAGAATTATTTTTTGTACATTTTAAAATGGAAAATATATAATCAAATCTGGATCTAAAAAATGTCGTCACTTAATTGCTATTGGTGCTGCTTTAGTATAATTGACTTCCAACATATTTAATAACTTTTATGCGGAGTATTTTTATTTTATTTCACATTAAATGAATCTGATAACTAAATTTTAGAATGATCCCTTTTTTAAAAAACTGATTTCTATTTAACTCATAGTTGGAGAAAGAGAAATATTTATGCGTATTTTTTCTATGGGCATTAGTGCAAAGTGAAAAAGTACAAGCAAAGTTCATTTTCCGCGCCAATAACCGTCACGCTACCAACAAATCCGATTGTTATACTTCTAAATAAAAATACACCTCAGTTGCTCGCGTCTTGGGTACTTTTGTTACTAATGTTCACCCTATACAAAGTCACATATAAAAAAGCATCGATAAAAAAAAATTCTAAAAAGAGCATATCAGAATTCATCGTCTTGTCTACTCTTTCTTAAAAAAAGTAAGTTTGTTACTTAGCTGATTGATCTTACCTTCAGCATCACGACTCCAGAGTTTCGTAGGCGGACCCATCCGTCCACTCTTCAGGTGGTATCAGCAATTTACTGCTAAAATTTCTTGATTTTTCTTTTTTATGCACTTATTGATATAAGTTTTTTTCCCCATATTGTTTGTGTTCGTGTGTACGTTTGTATATATATATATATATATATATATATATATATATATATATATAATTTAAAAGAATTGATCAGCAGTAAAAATTTCTGGAAATCTGCTGGAACATTGCTCTAATGATTAGACCAATTAGTCCATGTCACGTTAACAAAAACAAAAAAAAACACAAAAATTGAATTCGTGAATTGCCACATTACTATATTCATAAACGTTCTCACTTACAATATTCAAAAATGAGAATCTAGCATCGCGACTTAGCATGCTCCAAAATTTTGTAATTGTTAATAACACACTTTTTAAAACATATATATATATATATATATATATACCATTACGCAGCCAAATCCCTTAATCTTCCATACACTTTACGCTTATAGCAAACCATCTCTCTTTTGCACTCTCTCTGACATTCACTCACCCTCTCTCTCTCTATCAACTTGTTGGAGACAGCAGTTGGACGAACAATTGAGCAGACAAGCTACTGACCCTAGAAAGAGAATCGGGTGAGATCTAAAAACAGCATCCCACACATTTGCAGTTGAGCGGGAAACATATCGGAAAAGTCGGTGTAACAGCGAGGCTTAAGCAATTAACACCCTTTTCGCTTGTTATCGTCAACCAAAAGGAATCTGGTAATGAAGTCCAATTCTAACTCACATACTATGCCGCACATGCACTAATATTTGACAGGCCAAATAGTCCTAAATCAAATGCACTGGTGAATTACTCAACTCGACTGAATTGAAAGGAAAGAGGAGAGAGAGAGATAAGGGAAAAGATAAAATTTTTATTTCAGACGAGGGACAAAAGCTAAGTGTTTATTTTGATTTTCATATCGCATACACTACACACACAATTCCATGCAGACATGTTTCCTATGTTGCTTTGTTATACAATTAAATCTTGTTAAATTTTATTCCGGTGTTTGTCGTTCGTTATTGGTTATTTCTCCTTATCCGTGTATTTAACTCTGTAAGAGAACCTACCATTGTGGAGTGGAAACCTTGGCCATATCTTTTGGCAACATGTTTTTTCTTTTTACATTTTGTGTAGCGGCAATCGGTTCGTAAGAAATATATATATATATGTATGTGTGTGTGTGTGTGTGTGTGTGTGTAGGATAAAAAATATGCATACACACAAGTATAAATATATTTCTTCCACAAGTGTTAGAAATAGAGTACTCAATGTTATAAGACAGACCTATAATATATATTAGTTAATAAGCATAATATATAACGCCGATATCACGACTCGGAGCAAATTTGCACCTGAATATTGCAGCAACTAATATATATATATATATATATAACCATAAGACCCGGGTTCCAATCTCACCATGGCTGATTTCGTCAAGAAGGTGACTTCTTGAAGTTATCAGCCTGGAGAAGGCGGTTCCAGCGTGCGGAGCCTTTGGAAAGTGCTTGAAACTCGTACTACGGTTGACTGAAGCCTTGTGAGTGAAATTAGATAAACGGAACTCTTGGGGGTCGTCGATGGTTGTGCTAGCATGAAGTCACAATTCATCGTGGCCGAGGGTTTCAGCGTGCTGGTCTTGTTCAGATTGTTGATCATGCTATATAACACGCTTCTCTCCCAGAAACTGTAACTAACGTCTGCTTAGCATAGTTTCCGTGCAAACCACGGGTGTGCTCTGTGGGAGTTGAACAAACACAAAATGCGCCGGAGCAAGCGTCTGCAAGAGGGATTAGCTTGCCTCCTAATAGACGGGTATCATCGAATACGAGTAGCCAGCCATCAAGGAGATATATATATATATATATATGTGTGTGTGTGTGTTGTAGATTCCGGGATGAAATTCGGTCTCAAATGAATGACAAACGCAGGAATGAAATATAGCAAATAAATGTATTGACGTAATAATACAATTGGTAATACGGTTAGTAGATCCAGAAATGCGGTTAGTAGCAACAATAATATATATACAGTCTGGGAAATTCAGTATTGAAGTATGACTTCCTTCTGAGTCTACGTGCTCGCAACTGTGACTCCTACAAAGCGATTACCTCTCACTCTCTCACTGCCACTGTATCACCTTCTCACACTCTGTATCTCCCGGGTATTCACCGGCAGCAGTACAAGTACACACTAGGCGAGTCCACTTGTATGAAAAAGGGGTGCACCCTTTAACAATATATATACTGAATTAGTTTTATGGGGTTGCATTGGCATTGAAGTAGCTGCGTATTTCCCAATCATGGTTCATGATCGGTTTTTAAGATAAAAACCAGGATCTTGAATGTTGATGTTCAAGGTAATTAGATTTTGAAAATGAATGCAATTAAATCTAATACTCACGAGGCCTTCTACCAGACTAAGCATCTATATGCACATATTTTAAGTACATGAAAAATTCTCAGCGTTTTATGTTTTTTAACTAAACCCTAAAAATACACAAGAAAAACAAGCTGGAATTTTTTGCGTACAACTAATATTAGTAATTGGTCGTGTCCGTCTCAAAATATTAATTCTTTATATATGTGCGCGAGTGTGTATGTGCCGTCTGTATGTCTGAAGGGTGTGTCTTGTCAAACACTCTTGTCTGTGGTTCTTCAGTGTCATCAGGCAAAGTTGTAATTCTACTAAGTAGTTACCGAAAGTGTAAATTATAGCAAGAAATTATAGCGGAAGTTTCCCGTTACTTTATAGGAGTGGTGTCCTTGATGGAAAAGGGGATATAGGTTCGATTCCTGTGGGTAGGTAATGTTTTTCATTAGTAGGACTTCTCGGTCTTGACCTGTTGTTATTGATTTCACTATGTAAGAAAAAATTTAAAAGCACGGATAGCAACTCACCCATGTGTACCCAATAAAAATTTTTTTTTTACTAATATTCACCCAATACAAGGCCCAAGAGATACTTAATGTAGAGGGTTACTATGTGGTGTTGTATTAGTGTAAGAAAGGACAAGAAGTGAAGCTCTTGAAGGGAAGATAACGGCTAACTCTACACTTGAAGAGGTCAAGATTAAATTAGTGAATAATATTTCAGACGTCAGTCGGAAACTTTTCCTAAACAGGAAAAAAGGGATAAATCTCTACTCCTATTTATAGTTATAAGAAATAATTTCGGATTAAAAAAAAACACTTTAAAAACAAAAATTCAAATACCGTAATTCCCCATGTATAATACGCCTTCATCCATAACACGCACCCAAAATTTGTGCTGAAAGTGTGGAAAAATGCTTCTACTCACGTATAATACGCACCTCTTTTTTGGTAATCAAACCCTATAAATTGTACCTATCCAATTTCATTACAACTAGCATTTTCTACTCTTATTAAAAATGGCTTTAAACAATATTATTCTGATTTAGTTTTGTGATAATTCTTATTTTATTTTACATCTGTAAGTGTTGTTTAGTACATAGGATTGTATTTGACATCCTTATGAGGTCGCAATCGCCGAATGTTAGTGTCAAATTGTCGTATGTTTGTGGTGAGTAGTAGTTTGGCAACTGAAATCAACCGATGAAACGACAATTTTTTTTTTTAGTTGTGCATAATACTCACTCCTAATTTTGTTTATTTTTTTTTTTAAGAAAAAATGCGTATTATACATGGGGAATTACGGTAAATGCTGGTCTGAAAGTTAATGTGTCAAAAACGCTTCTCTGCTACGAATTTGTCAAATAATGACACTTAAACAATATACTTCACTTCACGTCTGAGTGATATTTGGTAATTAGGCTTTTAATGTAATGATTCATCAGTACATATGACCTGAAATAAAGAACAGCAAAATATTCATTACATAGTGCTTTTTTACGTTCAAGGTTCGAAAGTTTCAATCAATATATACACGGTGACCTAAAATATGGTGAAAGAAACACTCAGTGAATATTTATTTCCATAATCAGTGCAGAACGCAAATTAAACAAACTTAAATAAGCAAGAACAGTGAACAAAGTGAGTCATAAAGCAAGAAAAATTAAGTAGAAACAGTTGGATATTATAGAATCCATTGGTAAAGAAATATCTTGTTAAATCCCACGTTTGCCAACACAGTGTATTAGGGTGGTGTAATGGATAACGACACGGGAAGACAAATCGGAGGGTCCAGTTCTTTCCACTTGGATTCGTTACATTCATATACGAATACCTTTGGGAATGGTATGAACCCATCACCTTTACTCAGCTATAGGTTTTAATTGTAGGACTTGTACCTGGAAAAACATTATTATTCTAAAAATGTGTTAATCCACTCCCCCCCCAAAAAAAAAACTTACACACTAAACTATATTTCGACTTTAAATAGCCAAAAAAGAGTTAAGTAAAAAAACAACAAAAAACAAAAAAAACAAAAAAAAAAAACAAAAACAAAAAAACAATGAATCAAACGTAAACATACAATACAAGAGGGTCTCACCCAGTTTTCCACCGACCGGTCAATGACTACTCTACGTTCAGTCAGTTATATGCCATGCGTGATACACGCTTAGGCGATCATGTATCAAAAGATACATGACTGACGAGGCAGATTTTTTTCCCCCGCACTAGGTTTCTTTCTGCGGTAGACCAGTGGCCATCCAAGGCTATAGAACTCGGTCTGTCTTGCTATTTGCTCATAGCTGGGGGAGAAGATGATTCATACCTTTCCCAAGGGTATTAGCATGTAAGTGAATGTAATGGATTCGACTGGAATTCGAACCCCGATTCCTCAATCCGAGCCGCTATACATTACTCCACCGTCTCAAAAAAAAAAAAAAAAAAAAATGGAAAGAATCGTCACGGCGAGAAATGAGTGACGTTTCTTTCCATCTTTCGTTACTTTGTGAACGTGCAGCTGGTCCTTGCCAGTTTTTGGTGTACACCGACGCGAACGAAAGTGGAGACGCTGCGTGGGTGTTATGGTCCAAGGTTAGGACCATGGAAGGACAACATGAAACACAACAGTAGAAATAACAAAGAATATATTACACGAGAAATAATACAAGAAGTGAAAATGTTAGTAAGACTGTCCGACTGGTTTGGCGTGACTGCTATCAGCTCGACTCGATTCAATACCGTTCTAATACCGAATCCGTCCGTCTCTCTTGAGAGGCGGAGTATATATATAGTTAGAAGAGTTCATTCCCTCGATCTAGGTAGGCACCATGACAGTGGGGTAGTCATTCGCCGATCGGTGGAAAGCTGTGTGACGGCCTCGTTGTATATCATAACAGAACGACGACTGCAGCAACCAAATAAACTCTTATTGACTGCAGAAACGAACTAAACTTTGAAGGCGTTTGGGAATGCGCCGAAAAATTAAATAAAACTATCAAAGAAATCATCCAAGGCACACGGTTTTCGTTCAAGGAATCAAGATTTTTACCGAATAAAAATACGTCTTGTCGCCTACAAAACCTGCTTAATGAAACTTTATACTGCCAAACTTATCTATTTAATATTACAGTTTGGATAAGATTACTGTGGAAATTGAATCACGGTTTAATTGCAGTGATCAAGACATATTTTGTGCACTCGACTATATTATCCTTAATCAGGATGCGTCAGATGGGCATTGTCAACTTGTTGCCTCACATTATGCTATCGATCTAGATCTAAAGGCAGAAAATCACTCTATACAAAATTTGTCATGGACCATAAGCATGATCTGGGTTCAAAAGCAATTGTAGCTAGTGTTATTCAAACAGTTAAAAAGAATGATCATCATGCCGCCCTGCTAGTCTTCAACAAAACTGAGAGTATCTTTGGCAACCATTCTTGCTGCAACATGTTTTTACAAAGCGTCCCTTCAACCGCCTCCGACGAATGACAAGATACTTGAAAAGTACAAAAGGCCAAATGCTATTAAACAGTGTGCAAATATTAAGTATTGAACAAAAGTATGCTAACATGTCTACTGGAAAAGATGTTGATCAAATAGTTGCTATTTTTTATAAAAAGACAGAAATAATATTTCTTCTGACTTACATGTTTTCAGATTTGCATATCATCGATTAATAAAAATATATTTTTTTAGAAATGGGTAACATTTCAGTTACAATAGAACCTCTTCCCTATCCTTTACTAAAACGTCCCATTACGCGTGGCGGTTAACACACACACACACACACACACACAGGGCCGGTGGAAGAGTCTCGTTGGTCCCAACCGAATCTATGATACAGTAACCCCGAATCTATTATACACGGCCCTCACTCTACTACATTTCAATTTTCATGAGGTAATATTCATATAAAATACAAATTTTATTGTAACCTAATTATGTATAGTGTAGTCACAGGATTCATTATTATATGGTAACTTTCGGTTTTAGGATTCAATACGATCTTCAAGTGCTACTTATATATTCCTACTAAGTTACCAACAGCCACACCCTGACTAAAGAGACTAGATAAAATTACATAACCTAAATCTAATAGTTTTTGCCATTTTGAAAAAAAATTAAGAAAATACACAATGGAAAATTAAATAAATAAAATCTATAAATTAATAAAATAAATAAGCAATCTGAACATAAGTAAATAATGCTAAGTATTAGTCCCACAGAACTAGCAAGTGCAGGTTTCCCTACCTCCTACTTTCCTTAATCCCCCAATGACCTATATAGAGTGCCCGCTAAAAGTTAATGGCACTTAATGTCCTATGATCGCATTGGGGCATAAAACTGACAATCTGTATTGATTCCTGCATGCATACTACCTATATATCTCTGTCTATTTTTTTGTTTTTAATCTTTTATTGTAACTAAATTATAAATTAAACTTTCTTATAGTTATGTACATTGGTATATGTAAAAAAATGATGAAAAGTTCTCGGCTTGACAAAGCAGAGATTTGAAAATATTGTTTGTTCAGATTTTCGGAAGTAGATCGGGGCTAGGACTTTTCAGCACATCTCGTGTGACTATATATACTCTAAAGAATTAATAGATTGGTTTTTAATTCGACATTTTTTTATTATTTCAAACGTTATTATTAGTAAATACCCGTATTTGAAATAGACGTAATACGCACTGTTTAAAGTAAAATTAAAATGGGGCGTCTATCAGCCTGCATATTCGAGAAATTTTAAAGAAAACGTGCTCTCCGTCCCATATATATATATATATATATATATGCGCTTGGCCGAGTGATTAGAACGTTATGCTTTCAGACCGGTTTCGAATCTCGCCACGGTAGATTTCCTGATGTTATCGGTCAGGAGGGGGGATGCCAAGCCTTTTGATTGAATTTGGGTAGACGGAACCCTGTACTAGCACGAAGTCACAAGTCATCGTAATCACGCTAGATAACACGCTCTCTTAGAAAACTGATTCTAAAATCTGCTCAGCACAATTCAACACTCACAGGTTGGCTCTGTGGTGCTGAGGAAATACAAATGCAACAGGGATTGGCTATCCTCGAATACAAGTGGCCAGCTATTATATATTATTATATATTATATAGAGAGAGACAGACGGTGTAAACATTGGGAGCAACACTGTTAGTTTGATGCTTAAATGCGATCTTCAGACCAAGTCTTATGAAAAATCGCATAAAATAAGTTTAAGACTGATGGTTAAAATTTTATTCATTTCAGAATATGTTTCTAATAAAACAATATAAATTAGTTTTATTGTGTATGCTTTCGAATGATGTAAAAATTGTATATTTTTCTATAAGTTGAAAAAATTTAATACTGGATTAATTTAGATTATCCAACTTTGCCGGCAAAATAAGTTTAAGACCGCGTGGGTACTATTATATTTAAAGCAAAGTGTTATAATAAAAATGAGCAAAAAAAGAAAAAAAAATTATCAATATTTAGTGCTGTAGCCTTTATTATTAAATACAGCTTCACATCGCCTAGGCATCGAGTGAGCACAAAAATCATTTGGAATGCTCTGCCATATTTGCTTAATATAATTGTATAATTGGGTTAAATTTGTCGTTTTTTAGCGTGAAGTCTTTTAGAAATATAGTTCCATAAATTTTCAGTCGGATTAAGATCCAGACTCTGTGGAGGCCACTCAATCACATCCAATGTGTGTATATATATATATATATATATATATATATATATATATATATATATATATATATATATATATATGGTGTGTGATTATTTACTATCCGCAGTGTCAGGCATCTGCTGAGGTGTCTTCGTATATAGACCCTCGGAAGGTAGGCACTATTGTATTGAATGACAGGTTTTGCAATTAATTGAAATAGAAGTTACGTTCTTGCAGAGTGTTTTAGAAATACGGTCTTAAAAGTTTGTCTTGTCCAACACATATTTATAGAATAAAGACGTTCACATTGAATAAAACAAGTTGTTAGGATCCCCCTACCCAGTCACGCAAGTATATGTTCACCTACAGACTAAGGAAACAAATACTGATGTCTTCCCACGCAACTAAATAGCTTTTGATAAACGAGGAAAAACTTGACATGAATCTGCCTTTCAAAAATACGTGGTCATGACGGAAATCATTTGCAGTCACTTGTAAGACCATTGTAGCGGAACACATGTTTTTTGTTTGTTTTGTTTTTTTTTGTTTTTTTAAGTTATTTTAATGTTTTTGTAAAACTAACCTGAATATTGTTTGTCTTATTTTTACTTTTTGCTAACCTAAAAGGTAGTATAAATTATTTTATTGTTTATTCTAAATAATGACTTCATAATTTCTGAGTATTTTATGCTTAAATTTTGATTCATTTTGATTTTTTTCTTTCTGCTATCTTTCAAAATTAACAAACTTCAATATCTGTCTATATCTTTGAGATGAGATATTATCATTACTTACATTATTTACATTATTCGGACCGTTATCCTCATCTTCATTGTCATATTCACAATATGGCAATGAAGATGAGAATAACAATCCCAATATTGTAAATAATGTAAGTAATTAACAAACTTTTATATATATATATATATATATATATATATATATATATATATATAATAATGTACGACTATTTCGTAATTTGTTTTGCTTTCTAGTATTTTTGTTTACCTAACGTTATATATATTTAAAAAATCGTTAATTTGTTGGGAGCTTCTAAAACAGGTAATATATATAATGTTCATATGAATACATTATATATATCCAAGATGAACAACTGGCGTCTCATAACCAGCAGCTTCCTCCCACTGTCTATAAAATGTTTCCTAGCCTCTGACAACTAATTTCAGAAATTGCAAATTTTCCAAGTGCTTCCAGATCCTCCCATACGAATGCGGGTGTCCTCCAAGGCTCTATCCTGGGTCCTACACTGTTTCTGATCTTCATCAATAATCCTTTTGATGTCATCAGCCTCCCAAGTTCCTAGGAACCAACAGCCAGACAAAAGCACATATGATTTGATTATAGTGATGAAGGCTTTGTGCAGAACCAACCACACATTTGAAGGGCCGAATACAGAGGCCTGGTGCACTACGTGCCACAAGGCCTCCAAACAACCCTTTGCAGGTTTTGAATTCAGAGTTGTTCTTCTCCTAGACCAGTTGCTATCCAAGGCTATACAACCTAGTCTGCCCTGCTATTTACCCATAGTTGGGGGGAAGAAGAGGATTCATATCTTTCCCAAGGGTAATAGCACGTAAGTGAATGTAATGTATTCGACTGAATTCGAACTCGGCTATATATATATATATATATATATATATATATATATATATATATATATATATATATATATATATGTCTATCTGTTTTTTTTATTTAATTTTTTCAAATTTCCGAATTGAGGTTTTTTGCGTTGCCGATAAAATTCTCAAAGTTCATATTTATTTATTTTCTTCTTGAGTACTTTCGACAGTTGCTAAATTGATAGACAGAAATTATCCATATTATTTAAGCAACCATGTTTGAGAATTATTGCTGCCTAAATACACTTGTTTAAAATTATATGACCCTACAGCGAACACAAAAAATGTCGACGTACGCTCAGAAAATATATGCCCACCTTGAATGTCTTGAAGTTGTTTACATCAGAATTGAAAAATTAAATAAAAAAAATTGATACACAGAACTTGTTCCTATATGTGTGTGTGTGTGTATATATATATATATATGAGAAATGGATAAACATGTTAAATAATGACGTAAGGGGTGAACATATCGACTGAACGTGTGTTCGATAAAAACTTAATTGTTGATAATAGTCGTTCGACGCACCACCTATCTATGATCTGCACAAAGGCAGCCCTTGAACTTTACAATGAATCTTGTCTTTTAATAGCTGCTAAATAACCGTGGGAGTCTATTATTATTTACCACTGTTCTCTGAACTGAAAGACAATCACCGTAACACGATTCTGTTAAGTAAATATCGCGTCGTCTTCACATCCTCCCGCCTGATTCAACCGCGTTCACGATTTTCTCCGTCTTTCTTTGGATGTTTTTTAAAACAGGAATCGATATTGTTTCGGGAATCAACGTTTTTGATACGAGGTGTGGACGGTTTTTAGTAAATGCTTAATGCACCTGGTACATTTGTCTCGCAAACATGCGAGTCCTGTCAAAAATAACTCATAATATTGAATTTGAACAAATATTGTTAGATATATTAATGGGATATATTACAAAAATGTGAAGAGTTCAAAGCAACCTTCAGGATCTGTCTCTGAAGTATTTACTGACAGAATGAGAAGAGAACATCTTTTCGCTACAGAGGTCACCGAGAGAAAGAGATAAAGTCCTTCAACTCTCGTGTTACCTGTAATTATATTCAGGATGTGGTAATCCAACAATATTTAGTCCAAATTTAGCTTAGTCCAACGAAAGATCAAAATGAGGTAAGGTATGAGTGTGTTGCGCCAATCTTTCAAATTCTCAATGCTTTAAAAATCGGCATTGAAATGTTGACTTTTTGTCGTTGATAGTTCAGTATTTCACGCTTAGTCCGATGTGCTATCTCAATTACCGAGCAAATCCTTTCTTTAAAAATTGTATTGGTTCTGTCAAGCTTGACTATGGAGGTGACATTTTTTTCTGTTGTTGTCTGGGCATGTAAGAGTTTGGTTTGCTTAAATGCTCTCACACAGTCTCTTCTTTGTAAACCATCGTGGCATACCAGTGTCTAGATATTTTGTCAATATATCTGGGAATCGAACAAAACGCAAGAACAAAAACGTTAATGACTTGTAAATATCAGTAATTCGAACATAGTGATTCTATTTTTAGCGACGCTAACCATTACGTCACATAAAATACATTAACTCACTTGCAATGTTACGATAGGTTCATCATGTAATGTTAGAACTATCTTATATGAATACGATACTAAATTTTCCATACGTAAAAAATATACTTATTCATTTCTCAACTCCGACCAATTAACATAAGCTGAATCGAGGATATATGACTTCGGGTCTTTCTTCGAACGTTCGCTTGGTGGGTGTTCATATAACTTCCTGTTATCTTGTGTGCGTATATCCCAGGTTCAGCTAGGTTCACTTCTCTATGCACACGCCGACAAGACGCGACTTTGCACTTGGTGGCCTTGAGGTCACTTACTAGGTTAACCCTAAGGGCTCTTAGGTCCTTTGACTTTCTAGGGTGACACCGAGTACCAAACTTTAGTATCTTTTAGGGTGAACCCATTTCATATTGTGGTCACCACAGATAAATTCTTTTTAGATCAAGGTGCGGATGTAAATGAAAGTGCGTGTGGTAGGGAGTAAAGATTAAGAGGATAAGGCGGGTAGATAAAGATTGACCTTTGACTTGAAGATATTAACATTTTAGTATTCAGGGAAACCTACACATAAGAACCTGTAGTAGTAGCGATTCCTGGGAAAAGCTGTCTGAATAGAAATTTCTTCTTACATTTGGAAAACGGGAGAAATTAGGGTTATTTGACTCCGTGAAAGTGGCATGGCGTGTTCTACTTATCAAGGTGTGAAAGTGGTGTTACTTAAGAATGGAGCGTTCATCTGAATATGGAAATAGCAATAGAGTAACAATAGACTTTGACGTTGAACACGGAAATTGCGACTGAATAGCGGTAGACCCCTGCGACGTTGCAGCTGTGGGGAAGAGGTTACAGAGCGAGGAATAACGTTTCCCCAACAAGATGTTCTTGCCTTAATGTCGTAACAAGCTCTGTGTGAAATTGGTTGCAAGAGGGCGACAATTCCACAAACTGGAATAAAATCTTTTGACATTAATTCGTTTTATTCTTTGATTCATCTGGTATATTTAGATTTTATTTTAGCGATTTATTTTTATTTAATGGTTCTGATCTGACTGTGGAAAGTTTAGATATTATTTGAAGAATAATCTTAGTCAGAAATATATAAACAGAAAAAAGAGGTAAAAGAAATAATAACAATGGCTTTTATTTAATAAACAACGTAAATTGTTTGTCGTGTTTAAAAGTTCTGTTTGCATTGTGTACGCAAATATGAAATCATGAAGTGGGTGTGCCGGGTAAATGATGAAATTTGACTCGTTCCTATTTAATAATTTAACTTTTTATTCAACTGCTGACTTCGTCAACTGCTTCCGACCAGCGTGTGGGGGTGCGGAACACAGAGCCTTCGTCCGAAATTTCATCCTCACATTCTCGATTCACCGTGCGTTTTAAGACTCCACCTAAATCCTTACTGGGATGACTGCTTATACGAGGGTAAGCAAAAAATGATCTGCACTTTCGCCATAACATATCTTTAGGTTTGTCACACTACCTTCTGCTCAAGCGTGTTTATAGTTGGTAATATTGTGGTCACATGATCGAAGTTTGAGCTTGATTTCGACAGTTTTCTTGCTACTTTAGTGTAAACATAGCCGCTACGCTAGCAGTATGCACCAAGAAGGAACAAAGACCAATGACCCGATTTCTCTGGTCGGAAGGTGTGTCAGGGGCTGAAATCAATTGGAGGCTTTTAACACAATACAGTGACAGTGCTCTACCGCGTAGAAGTGTGTATGAGTGGATCGAGAAGTTTAAAAGTAGCCGGACATGCGTAACGCACGAAGAAGAAGCAGGAAGCCAGTCAACCTCTACTGCTGACGAAAAAGATTCAGCAAACTCGAGAGATGGTCATGGAGAACCGGTGAGTTATCATCGATAAGGTAGCATGTTCTCTGTAGATTCAGATCACTGTTCTTTGTTTCTTCTTGGTGCACACTGCAAGCGGAGCGGCCATGTTTACACTGTAATAGCAGCAAGAAAACTGCTGCGATCAATCTAAAACTTCGATCACAATCGTATCAACTCTAAGTACGCATGAGCAGATGGCAATGTGACAAACCTGAAGATATGCTATGGAGAAAGTTCAGATAACTTTTGACTTAATCTCGTATAATCTCGTGTATTATAAAACTTCCCCACGCCTGCAAAACCAGACACAGGAGTGAGGTCACGTGCTTCCTTACCTATTCGGTTTGAGTTCTACGTGATCTGCGATGATACACACATTCCAATACAAATGATATAATCACAAATTGGAAAACAAAATAATGTGGAATAAATGTTTGTTTCTGTGCGGAAAAAGTAGACTTTCTGAAGAACGACATTTTGCTAAAACAGCAGATACTCAGCACAAATTCATCGTAAGCAAGATGAAGTTCAACGTTAAACACATAATAAACTGATGGAATATATACCTAAAAAATCTGATTAATAGTGTTGAATTGAATATTCGTATCTCTTCCCGATTCACTCCACATCAAAACTTATCGGCCAGATGTGAATGTTACTAAAGCAAAATTAAAAAAAAAAAAAAAAAAAAAAAAAAGTGGGGAGGGGGGAGAAAAAAGACGGTATCTGCGCAGTCGCTCCGAGCATCGAATCTGACTCACAAAATCAAATCCGCTCCGAAATATAAAATACAATTTAAATATCGGAGCCAATCGTGAACGTTGCTGCTAAAACAAAAGCTGAGTCATTTTCATACTGTCACATATGGAGGAGTTTCCAGTAACAGCCGTAGCATAGGGATATAATTTTTGTCGGTGAGTAAACTGGGTTCACTGCCCCCTCTCCAAGTGGTTAACCCGACTGAAGTGAAAAGAAAAACTTACCAAAAGGCGAATGGTCTGCTAACTACAGGTGCTGTTTTAATAAAACCACTTTAAGAAAAAAAAATCATGATAGTAAATAAATCAAAAGCAGCAGAAAACGGAGTGAAGGAAGGAGTCATCTCCCTTGAAACTGATTCTTGATCCCTGCCCGACTAGGATAAACCTTTTCAGAAAGGGATTTGGGGAGCCAATTTTTTTCTCCCAGCCCATAGCAAGAAGAAGAAATAATATACTTTGCTCTTTAGCCATTTTCGCTATTCCTTTGAATTCTGTATCATGTCGTCTGTTATTACACTATTTAATAATAGTTGAATTTCTGCACCTATTTGATTTTGATGTCTCCAATACGTATCTCAAATCTTGGAAAGATTATGTTGGTGGCAATCATGTATTCTGTCTTCTTACAGTTAGTAGTTGCCCTTTCAGCTTTCTTTCTTTCACTACCTTGTTAAAATGCGACTTCAATTGTTTTTTTCTGAGTCTGCTATCAATATAATGTCACCTGAAAAATGGATTTTTTAAATAATTTCTGTTTTGATACGATCTCTTCGGATCGTTTCGTTATTTAGCGAAACGATCCGAAGAGAACTCAAAGGCCAAGGTTAAAATAAGGTTAAATAAATCCGAAGGCCAAGGTTAAAATAAAGTTAAAAAAAACCCGAAGGCGAAGGTTAAATAAATCCGACGAGTAAATACATCCTTGTCTTACACCTGTTTCTATTTTGTGTACTTGCTCAACTTGCTTTCTATCCGAATACAGGCTGTTTGTTCTCAATAAAGATTACGGATTACTCGAATATTTTTTAACTGTTCTCATCTTGATTGATTAGGTGTTATTATAGAGACACGATGTTTCGACCGAGTTCCCTCTTAGATCGTATGATTGATTTGATGGATAAAGTGAAATGTTTAATAACTGTAGCACTTGCAGAAAAATTAAAACAACACTGGAAATTGCAAAAATGATCGGCAGGTACGACCTGTGAAAAAGTTCGATGAAGATCCTGAACGACCGATACTGAAGGGCAAATTGAAGACTTTATCTCGTCGATCTCGTATCAAAACAGAAATTATCTAAAAAAATCCGTTTTTGAAATTTTAAGGCATTGTGTCAGTGCGGTCAAAAAAGTACCAGAAGTTGCCGAACTGAAATCAAGTTGCAAAATACGAAATTGATTCACCAAACCTCATTGAAAAGACATACACAAAGGAAATCGGATGAAATAGGTAACAGAATATATGAATGTCAATTTTTCTGTCCTTCTTTTCACCGATAAATACCGTACTACCCACAGTGAACCAGACGGACAGAGAAAAATTGAGTGGCTATTGGCTGAAAACACCCTTACAGGAAACAGCTATCACATCCACAAGGTGGGGGTACTGTGATGTTTTGACGGGAGATTGTTTTTTTTTGGGGGGGGGTTACAGTTAGGTTCATCCTATACAAGGCCCGGAGGACACTCGAGGTAGAGGGTTACGTTAGGAGGCAGTTAGTACGGATAGGATGGGAAGATAACGGTTAACCCTAGACTTGAACAGGTTAAGATTGTGGCGATCGGGGAAACATCCTCTTGGGAGTCGGTTCCACAGAGCAGTGGTTCGTCGGAAAAAGCTGTTCGAGTGGAACTTACTGCTCACCGATGGAATACGGAAGTAATGTGGGTAGTTTGCTACTATGTAAGTGGCATGGGGGGGTCCTTGCCGTGAAGGTTAGGCCTGGCGGAACCAAGGAATGTAGTTCGTCTGAGCACTTTCCGTGAAAGTAACGGTAGAGCAGCGAGAGGCCTGTGAGAGACTGGTTGAAGAGTGGAAAATAATTCGTCACCTACAAGGACTCAGAGACGCTTTTGAACTCTATCAAATCTGGAGAGTGTAGTTTGGGCATCTCCCGCCCAAATATGACAACAGTACTCCATTTTTGACCTGATCTGGCTCTTGTAAAGGTAGAGTATAGTACGTAAAATCAGGTACTTACTTGATCGGTACAGGGAGTCGACCATTTTATCGGCATCTTTAGCGATGGTTCGTATGTACGAGTTTCATTGAGGACAGATGTAAGTTCAAATTCCAATAGTCTCTAAACGCACGGTGCTCCTCCCAGGAGACATCTATTCATCGTAACTGGCGGTAGTTCGGTGCTTGATCGGCGATGATGGAATATACACTGATAGACTTACATTGTTTTTCGTTCTATTTATTTTTTTAAAAAGTTATGTGAAATTATGGTTCAAGAAGCTTAACGAGTTAAAAAAGATGAATTTTATACAAGACAATGCTCCATTGCATTCGGTAAAGAAAACTAAAAAAGTATCTAAATAATATAGGTTTCAAACAAACTCACATTGTTCGCCTGACATTGACAGTTAACTTTAAAATTTGTGGAGCATTTTGAAGGGGAAATTTTACGATGGTGGGTTGAAAAGTTCAGAAGCTATCTAAGGAGTGATGCTAAAGACTGGGACTACACTAAGATTTATTATTGCGAGTTTCCTAATAGGTATGCTTATCACAGTATGAAGGCGTATCAATCGCCTTTGGATTCAGAATTATTCTTCTCGTAGATTGGTTACCAACCAAAGCTGAAGAATCTAGTTTACCCTACTTTTTAACCCGTAGCTGAAGGTTGGGGAGAAGAGATGAGTTCTTTCCCAGGTATTTTTGTGAATGTCGACTGGAATATTTCGTTCTCAGACGCTGATCATTACCCCACGCATACATCTTGGCGTTTTCAAGTATTTTTTTTTAACTGAATGGCCTGTAGTTCCACCCCCATTAAGATGTTTTTTGTTCAAAATAACTGTCAGTAAATATTGAGGGGACGCGTTTATGCAAACTGGTTTTCTTTTTATTTCCCACACTCTACAGACGGTCTGAACAACCAGAGTGCAAAATTGCTTCACGCATCACAGCCTAAAACCCTCCATATTTGATAGTAGGCTGAAACAACAAAAAAATTAACTTGGCAATCTCCTGACCCCAATATTCTGTAGTTCAAACACTGAGTAAATGAGAACCGAACTGAAAAAAAAAAATGAAAATATATCTAATGGTCTGTTCTATCATTTCGATTGTCCGTTGTTTTCTCTATTACAGAGTGTTGAATGATTTCAACAATGGCTTTTTTTTCTGATTGCTCTGTTATAATAAACCATGCAATGCAGATAACGTTCTGTTATTTTTCGACTGATTTGGATATATTCTGTCACACGTGAAGTCTTGCAACTGGATTTAAAATAAATTCCTGTCTCGTCGCACAAAGACATTTTGATGACCTAGATCTAACAGAAAAGACAGTGTTTTCCTGTTCTTCAATAGTAAATTGTATGAACATGCAGTTAATAGTTAAAAGAACAATTCTGAATTCCGATGCTATTTAATGCTGACTCTTTGCCCCTTCAAGCTGACCAATAATACACTCTACTTAAAAATGTATGTTCTGGAGTACGGGACATTGTGTGATTGTCTTGTTCATAAAATAATAACAAAAAATAAAACGCCTCAATAATTCTTAATTAAATGAATTTTAACTTATTAATTAATATTTAATGAATATCAAATCAGAATTAAAACGTGCTGCCTGTATACTTAACTTCGTACCTGTCGGAGCAGGGGCATTTCGCGTGATGTGATGGTTAACAAGCTTGTCTCGTTAGATCAATTACATCTGAATAGTGAATTCGATTCTCACTGGATACCCCATACTTTCGGCCTTGTGTCACATCTAAGCTACGCTTAGAAAACCACCATATCTGTGCGGACACGGGTCTGGGTTAACTATTAATTGCGTGCTGGGGACGCCAAAAGAGAAATGGCGCCAGAGTGTATTTTGTTACTCTGAAAACGTTATACTTTGTAGTGAACAGATCATATTTGCGATAAAACCTAATAGGCGAGTGCAAAAATATTTGTCCTTATTTGTTTAATTACTTTTATATGAGTTTTAAACAAAGAAAACAGTGTCATCCTTTTGGCTTTTTAAAGTGGAAATCGACTTCTAGAACTTTTCTGAATCTCTAAAGTTCCTTCTCTAGCGTAATAAGCATACACGTCTGATACAGGAAGCAAATCCCCGAATTTCTCTATAATTAGATTATTTCATATTTACAGCATTAAGGTGGTAGATATTTTAACTTACGGCCATAACACGCCCAACACTGGTTCTCATCCGACCACAGACGTTAAGCAACGTCGAGCTTGGTAAGTACCTAGATGGGTAACCGCTTGGGAATATCAGGTACTGTAAGCTTGGAATGTGCGGATGGTGTAAGTGATAGCAGCTCGAAATTGGAATTTGGAGAGCCGAGTTCCAATTCCAGTCGGGTTTGTTATAGTCACTAGCGCACAAATACCCTTGAGAAAGGTATGAATCTACCTCTTCTCCCCTCAGGTACGGGTTAATTTATAGGACTTGTATCAGTAAATTATTATTACCTCCAAAATATTCTTGCAATGAAAAAATATTTTCTGGCTTTAAATAACCCGAAAAAGGTTGAAAAGCCGTAAAAAATCAATTTAACTATATATTTCTAGTTGAATTGTGTAACTGCTATTTATCCGGCACTGGACTCTCCCGTTGTATTCAACATATGAGGGTCAAGCAACGACACCTGTACATATGATTTGATTATAGTGGTAAAGGCTTTGTATAAAGAACGAACCACACTTTTTGGAGAGTCGAATGCAGAAACCTGATGCACCACAAGGTCCTCAAATGACCCTCCGCAGGTTTTGAATTCTCCTAGATCAGTTGCCATCCAAGCCTATCCTCCTATTTACATAGCTGGGGAAAAAGAGGATTCCTACCTCTCCCAAGGGTATTAGTGCATAAGTGACTGTAATGGATTCGACTGAATTCGAACTCGGCTCTCCGATTCCTCAATACGAGCCGCTATCCATTACTCCACCGTGCTTGCTTCCTTCCATCTCTCTCTCTCTCTCTCTCTCTCTATATATATATATATATATATATATATATATATATATATATATATATATATATATATATATATATATATATATATATATATATATATATATATATATATATATATATATATATATATATATATATATATATATATATATATATATATATATATCTATATATATATATCTATATATATATATATATATATATATATATATATCTATATATGATATATAAATCTTATCTATATATATATATTTATAAGGAAATATCATTATTTATAAGGAAATATCCTGAACATGTTTCGAATAAAAATCGAAATATTACCCAACTACGTCTCTATTTTTAAAATAAATTTAATTACCGATAAAATCATGTTTCTTTTTATTTGTTTGTTTGTTTTTTACCTTCATTCCTTTTATTATCAATTTCTTTGATAGAAAAATATATATTTGCCAAGATAGTTTATTTGCAATAGACAAGGCTTACTCAAAACGAAAATGTATTATTGCTCGTGAATTTGATAGGATAGTTTATTTTTTTTTTTATCCTTGCATTTTCTTTTAAATACTATTCACACCAATTTTAGCAGTTATTATGTTTTTCTCGAGAATACAAAGTTGTCAGACAAGTTATATATTTTAACACAAAAGATCTAGCAGTAGATTGATCCAACTGATAATAAATACAAATAGAAAAAAAAACTTAGACTTGTTCGGCGAAGATGAAAAAGCCGTGTCGATTTATTTTGAATTCTATTCTACTGTGAATTTCAATGACACTCCAACCGATGGAAAACCACAGGTTGCTGCGACCTGCGTGAAAAGTTTTCTTTTATTTATTTATTTATTTATTTATTTATTTGTTGTTGGGTTTCTTTCGTTTACTTAAATACCCATCCTATTTTTGTTTCTTTTGTAGACTTAAGTAATTTTAGTTGGACGCCTACCGTATCGCGACTGTGAGGAAGCTTGTTTTGCAAGTCAGTTCACTGCTGAAATCAGTTCGACCCTGCGGAGTGCTCAAAATTTGTGGCCTTGTGTTTGATTAAACTAGTTAGCAAATAATCCCAAGTAATTTTGTCTGTGAGATGCTTACCCCTAAAATGTATACAAGAAAAATACAGAGCATTTGAATCAAAGAGTTGATTTGTACATCAATTAAAATAGCAGAATTCTTGAAAACGTATCATTTAAATATCCGTTAAGATTTACGAAAAAACAAACAAACTAAAAACAATAATATTTAAGAAGGAACAAAACTATACGCATCTGCGTACGGACTATCGTTGTGTCGACCATGTAGCCAGCTCATTGATCTAACTAAATATAGATTATACAATGAGTATTTCAAGAACATATCCTGGCAGCAAACAGCATGTATGCGCATAGAGAATGAGCACAGGAAATATACAAAAATAGAAAGGGGTGTAAGGCAAGGACCTTACCAGACCTATTTAACCTATGCAGCGAGGCAATTCTGAGAGAATTGGAAATTCTACCGGGATTCAACATTAGCGGCCATAACCTTAACAACATAAGATACGCAGAGAGACGGCTACATTTAACTGTTTCGACAGAACAAGGGTGGGATCGAGATGCCAGCCTAGTACTGCACGTTTAAATTCACGCAGTCTGGGAACTAGCGAAAGTAGCTCGTCAGTATTTGTAGAAAAGACAGAGGGAGGCGACGACACGTCTGTGAGAGAGTGACTGTAGACGAGATGCCAGATCAGAGCCAATTACACTGCATATCCGTCTCTGGATTTTGTCGAGGATCTTAAGACGAACAGTGGGGGTACCAGACCATATATTCAGCAGTATTCAATGCAAGGGCGAATGATTGATTTATAGATTTGAAGGATGAACTCGGGCGAGAAAAACTTTCTGGCGCGACACAGGGAACCAAATTTCCTTGCGGTGAATGAAGTTGTTGACTCAATGTATTTGTTCCATCACGGGTCAGCGGACAGTGTGAGACGAAGCAGTCGCAAAGAGGTGCTCTCGTGGAGTTGTGCATCAGACATTCTAATGGGAGGCAGGGATGGTTACCTGTGGTGTGCAATAGAGAGCAATTTTGTTTTCGCGGCATTAAAGTTCACCAGCCAATTTCTTCCCCAGTCCACAACCGATTGGAGGTCCTTTTAGAGACAAACGGCCAGGTTAATTTTGTCATTGAGACTACATTTGTTTTTGAGGCAGGAGTAAATAGTAGTGTCGTCTGCATAGATGCCAACTTGGGAACTGATGACATTGGAAAGATCGTTAATGAAGATAAGGAACAGAGTAGGGCTTAGGATAGAGACTTGGAGAACACCTGCATTCGTGAGATAGGAACTAGAGGAGAATCCGTTAAGGACGACCTTCATTAAACGGTTTGACAGGAATGATCGTATTGCGTTAAATAATCGACCTGAAATTCTGTAACCCTGAAGCTTACGAAGGAGACCGGCATGCCAAACCCTATCAAACGCTTTAGAGATATAACCTTAACAACACTAGATACACAGAGAAACGGCTACATTTAACTGTTTCGACAGTGAAAGGGTGGGATCAACAGTGGAAAGGGTGCAACGGCACGGCTTCTCCGTTATTGTGAATTGCTTGGTAAACAATTTCAGTTATAGCCTTGAGCACATCCACTGTAGAACGGGCAAAGCGGGAACCATATTGCTTGTCAGAGAGCAGATGATGGGATATAAGATGCTTAACCACTTCGGCGTTGATTAAAGCCTCAAAGACTTTGCTGAAGAGTGGTAGGAGACTGATAGGACGGAAGTTAGATGAGTCAGAAGGGTCTCCAGAGTTTTTAAAGATAAGAACAATAGATGAAGACTTCCAACAGGCTGGAAAACAAGATTCATTGAGGCAGTAGTTATATAATATGGAGAGGGAAGGGGCCAGTTCTTCAGGACAATGGCCGATATCCCGTTTCCACTGCTAGCTTTATGGGAGTCTAATTTAGAGATGATGCCCAACACCGACGACGGGGTTATGTGCAACTCCCTAAATAGAGCCTCAGTTCTAGAGGGAAATCGAGTGTGGGTACACCGGATGAGTTCAGTGTTGAGTTGAGATACGTCGAGATACAGTCTCTGATTGTGTTCGACGTCGGTCGAACTCTCTTCTTTGTCAGAGAGGAACCCGGACGAAGCTTTGCCGAAGGGAAAAGTTTCGTCTGGGGAGGTAGACAGGCCCTGAACGGGTTCAAAGGGGATATTTTTGGCTGAGCCTACGATCTCGGAGAAACCCACTTTAAACTCGGCCTTGTGCCACATATATTCTTCGTGGGTGGAATATTAAATACTGGGTTGAGCGTTGAGTTGGAAGAGAATTATCAGTTGAGGAGGTCAGGACCTCAAATTGGTTGAACAAAAGAGGTATTTTGGGTTTGCTGTTATTAAGTACACTCTTGCAGAGACGCCAATAATCCTTGGAGCCGAATTTGCGAGATGCAATATGGTGTTTCATTCTATCAGCAAATAGTGACTTTACTTCACTGAGGACACGCTTTCACTCGTTAGGGGCTGAGACAACGAGACGTCTGTTGCAATCAGACATGTCACTACGATATAGGTGGAAGAAGTGATTTCTATGGGCAATGGCAGCTGAACAAGCAGCAGAAAACCAAGGGGATGAGTGCGATTTGACCTTATATTTCCTTGCTGTGATAAAAAGCCTCGATTCCAGCTTTTATCCAGGAGGGGACCTCGGAAGCGCATTCTTGAACGGGGAGTGTAAAGGTCACATCCCAAGAGACATCGCGAAGGAAATTCCGGAACGAGTCCCAGTCTGCTAGGTGATGACAGAACGATGTTCTGTTGGAGATTCTTTGCTGGGGGTGGTGTAGAAGGAGAGGTTGACAGATACTACAGCATGATCAGAGTTGCCAAGAGGGCAGAGCTGCGTGGCGGGACAGGACTCAGGGATGGAAGTGAAACGGAGACCGAAAAGGGAGGCCTTGCCGTCCAGGTTGTTGGGGAAACGTGTGGGAAAATCAACTATTTGCGTGAGGGATTGAGAAATTAAAAAATTGAGGGTTTTATGCCAGCAATATTGTATCATCTGTTGCTAAGAATAATGAATGCTGGTAGGACTGCTAAATCTGTCTGAATCGCCTCACTGTATATGTTGAATAAGTTCGGTGAGATTTATGAAGTGGGATGTCCACACCGACTGCAAGCATGCTGATGGCCGACCAGGCCGATACGGGACAGGCAATTCAGGACGCAGCGACTGCAACTAAAAGTCTAGTTTGGTATAGCTGCTGAGGCTTCCCGGTCCTTCCTCCCGTGGCGTTTCTCCTTCAGGTTGGCCTGCGAGAGTTCCTCAAAGGTGCAGGAGGTCTCATGGACAATGCGGTGCTAGGCTTGACGGTCAGCAGCAAGTGTCGATCACTGGCGATGGTCGATGTGGCAGGTACCGTGGAACTTCTTGAAAGAGGCCTTATAACGCTGCCTTGGTACCCCTCTGTCACGGTGGCCAAGGGAGAGAAGGCCGTATAGGGCTATCTTAGGCAGGCATTCTGGAGACGTGACCTGCCCAGCGTAGCTTTGACTTCAGCAACATGGCTTTATTGCTGGTGATTTCCACTTGTTCGAGGACCTCAACGTTGGTGACGTAGTCACTCCAGTGAATGTTGAGGATGGTACGGAGACAGCGCTCATAGGGTCATAGGTGGTAGCGGTAGGTTAGCCACAACTCAGAGCCGTACAGCAGGGTGGTAAGTACGACGGCTCTATAGACGCTAATCTTAGCGCCCTTCTTCAGATGTTTGCAGTTCCATACTCCGTTTTCAGACTCATGGTCGAATAGTAGACTTATAAATGTGTAAGATGGATTCTGACGAGAAAGATTGTCTAGCACGACACAGTGAACCGACTTTTCTAGTGGCAAGCTTAGCCCAAAGGCTTATATAAAATTTAAAATTCACCAACGCTAAGATTGTCATTAGCCAGCAAAATAGATTAGACAAAATGAGTTAAAATTTTAGAGAAACCTTATGCAGTAATGGATAATTTCCTTATTATTATTTGGGTATCTGATAAGACTCTTCAGGAAGAGTTAGTGCCTTTGGTCCGAAATGGGTTAGAGACTTAGGTTCGAAAAAACACGGAACCTTTATTTTTAGGCGAATCTTCGAAATCCAAAGGGTGACCCAAAACATTTGGTGTGAGAGAGAGAGAGAGAGAGAGGCAAATAGCTATAAAGAGAAGGTTCCGTTTACATTGTGGAGTAAGTACGAACCTTACTAGATGTCCCACAATTGTGTCCTAATGTTTTGCGCCGGCTTTCCTCACGAATTGTTTTTTTTTTTTTTTTTTAAATTTTTTTTGGTCTTGATCATTTTGAATGTGTCCACATTATCGCTCCATCGTATTTTTTGTGGATCACAATTTCGTTTATTATCGCGAGGCGTGGGCGTCCACGTTGTGATACTCAATAGCCAGTGGTCGTCCGATACACTCGCAACACGGCCTACACATTGCTACGTTTTAGAGAGCAATTAGGAGTTATAAACCGAGCTAAGCAAGGCTAAGTTGATTATTCACACATATCAAAGGTTATGACAAAAATATAAATTTAATGTATGTTATATTCATGGATAAAAATGTTCAATATTAGAGATAGAGCGTATGTAAATATAAAAGTAGACACTGAGGACAAAACGAAGCGGTGACAGTCTGTTTCATGCTTGAACACACTCTTCATGACCTGAAGATTGCGTTCAAACATGAAACAGACAGACTCTTTAGTCTTAGTTTTGACTTCAGTCCACACACACACACACATATATATATATATATATATATATATATATATATATATATATATATATATATAATGGCTGGCCACTCGTGTCCAAGGATGCCAGTCTGTTAGGGCGGTTAGCTAATCTCCATTGCAGACGCCCGCTAAGGCAAATTTGTTTGTTCCACACCCACAGACCCCATCTGTGATTTATACTGCAACTATGCTGAGCCGACCTTTGTTACAGTTTCTGGGAGAGGGCGCATTATCTAGAGTGATCAACAGATTGAACAAACCCTCGGTCTCGATGACTTGTGACTTCGTGCTAGCACAACTATCGACGGCTCCCAAAGTGTCTCGTTTACTTAATTTCACTCACAAGGCTTGGGTCAGCCCGTGGTATGGTTTTCAGGCAATTTCCAGAGGTGCCACACGCTGGTATCGCCTCGACCGATAACATCAAGATGTCACCTTCCTGACAAATCAACCTGGTGAGATTCGAATCCAGGTCTTATGGTCAGAAAGCGAACGTTCTAGCCAATTGGACACCTGCCCATATATATATATATATATATATATATATATATATATGAGAATGAACCGCATGACAAACACCCTCCCCAGCAATAAGAAGGCAGTGTGTCTGTCTCGGACATCGCAGGCGATAATGTAAGGTACACGTTTGGGATGAGGGATTCCAGGCAGCTTTCAAAAACTGATCGACAATGATTGACAAAATTAAGAGTTGAATAAAATGTAATGACACGTGAGTCTTCACATGATGATCGAAAATTTTGAAAATTCTATGAAAATGTCTACAACTGCATTATGTACCCAGGCGAAAATCTGCATCCTTTTTCAGGGTATCAGAAATTTATTTTCCCTGAGTATCTCTTTCTCTCTCTCTCTCTCTCTCTCTCATATATATATACACACACACACACACCCACGGACAAAATATGAGGCAGGTGTATAAAAGTTAGAAATATGATTGAAACTCGTACATATATTAGGTGAAAGCACTATAATAAGCATTTTTGAATTGATGTTTCACTGGCATTTATGGTTGGTTTGAAAAGAAAGAAGTGAGGGTAATGAAGTGGCTTCCTCAATCTCCTGACCTGAATCCCATTGAACATCTGTGATGATGATTAAGTACAAGAGTGAGGGTACACAAATATTCTTGAATACTATGATATATATGATAAATTAAAAGTCAGACTACATGAAGAAGAAAATAGAGAGAATATCGAGCCAACTACTTGTTCTAAGCTAGTCTCCAATATGCAAAAGCACATAAAGACAGTTATAAAAGCAAAAGGACCCCACAACAAGTATTAAATATAGATTAAATTTACTTTAAAAGCTTGGTTCTTTTTCTTTAAGTAAAATGGGTTTCAATTATATTTCTAACTTTTATACATCTTACCCATAATTTTGCCAATGGCTGTATAATATATAATGTATGTATGTATGTATGCATACAAAGATTTGGTTGGTTGTTTTTGTTTAGCGACATATCGACACCACTGTGGGTTAGTTAATGCCGAAATATAAATATGCGGTACGCAATTTTTTAATGTTTTTAATCAAACAAATCTTACTAATTAACCCATAGCTAGGGGAGAAGAGGTCGATTCATACTGTCCCCAAGGGTATTTGTGCGTAAGTGAATATAACGAACCTAACGGGAATTGAAACTCGGCTGTTCGATTAACAATTCCGAGCCATTATCCATTACATCATCCCCACATCCACGCTTACAGTACCTGTTATTCCCAAGCGGTCACCCATCTAGGTACTGACCAGGCTCGACGTTGTTTAACTTCGGTGATCGTACGGAGACCGGTGTTTGGACGTGATGTGGCTGTAAGCCAATGCATAGATTGAGTAATGTGGCTTAAGTTTCCTGCATAAAATACTACCAAGAACGAGACATATGTTACACAAAAAAGAATCCCATGCATGACAGACCATGTATAAAATGTACTTAATTCAGAGAAGTCCAAGCAGTTGAATTATATATCGATATTTATTAAGCATAGCCTGGCATTATGTCATTGCAATGTGTCTTGTGTAACGGCTGGTGACAGAGATATATGTGAAATAACAGGATTGTAGCAAATTTAACATAGTACATGGCCGCCGCAGTTGGGCGATATTGATGACTATTGTGTAAAGGCATAAAGGTTGACGTAAACAGTGTTGGTTGTAGTATTTGGAAGACCATGAAGAGATGTCCTGAAAAGTTTTCTACCAGACCAAGAAGCCCTTCCAAAAATCTCAAACCGTTTACGTGGTCATGTGAGGAGATGACTTATTTTCCTCTTTGCGACCTCTCTTCCCAAAAACACAAGACTATCACTATTCTATTGCTATTTCCATGGCAAATGGTCAGATGAGCTCCATTCTTTAGTTTGTTGGGTTACCGCCCTGACGATAATCACGGGCAGCGAGATATCGAATTACCGTCCCCCTGACGAAAATTACACGCAGCACGAGATTTGAAAGAATCTTTCTCTTTCCTTGATGATTTTGATAACGAAAAAAACTTATTCTTCTCTCTCCTGTCGGCATGTAAGTACCGGAACTACAGATACTGAAGGTTGCTTTGAACTCTTCACATTTCTCATTTTTCCTTTTTGCAATATGTCTTGTTAATATATTTGTTAATATTCATTTGTTTGAATTCCATATCTTTTTACTTATTTTTTGCCCGGACTCATGTGAATCCGCCAATATTGTTTACAGGTCAAATGTACCAGAATCATTAAACATTTGCTAAACAACGTCCACAACCCACCAAAAGTGTTGAATCCCACAACAAGTTCCACTATTTCAGAACTTTAGCGCTAGGATGAGCCATGCTGCGTCCACGGTGCCTAATCACTCTCATTTCCTTCGTAATCCATTTGTAATGAGGAAGTTTCATTCGGACAATTTGTAGAAGATTCGTGGATGCTTCTCTGGATGCTTCAGTTATCGATCCTCTTTTATCCTCCTTATTCTCGTAATCTTTACTTCTCTTACATATCTCATTCAGTAACCTTTGAGTGCCTCATAATCTTGTATTTGGTGAATTTTAGTATAAAAAAATTGAAGCAAGTAGAAAGAGAAGACAATTCAGCTCCCTACGTATTGTGCTTCGAAGCGTTTTCTATATATCATAGTATTCAATAATAAATGATTGTATTTGTTGTTTATAAAGTATAAAAACTAATGTCGGTGGACTATCATGATGACATTGTTTTCAAACTAGTCTTGCAAACCCATTCACTTTGTTAGTGTGCTCGATCCTCAGGTGTGTTACACTAATGTGGCCTTGGGCTAGACTAAGGTGAGTTTAATAAGTAAAAATGGAGAGATATTGTCGTAATAAATTTGGGATATTGAGATAGTCCTGGTCCTGAATAAATATAGCCTGAGTTTAAATTTAACACAACTGCGGTACTTTCGCATTTTCTGTCAGTGCCTATCGCCTGGTTAAGAACGCTGATTTTTAAGGCAAGAAGATCCTCTTCACGAGAAAGATTGTCGCACCACAACACTTTAACTTCCTTTTATTTTTATCTCGTTTGGCTTAGTCAATCAATAAATATGAAGTGTAGCTGGCGTTGCGAAAGCTTTTTCATAAAAAAATTAAAACATCGTTTCGACTGGTTGACCTAGACTGGGGAGTTATGACACGCGTCTAACAAATCGTTGCTAATGCCGCGAGTTCGATCTTAATTGAGTGTCCTATGCTTATGAGCTTTTGTTAAACTAAGTTTAGTAAATAAAAACATGTTGTATTCATTTTAAATGTTATCCATATTAAATGTTATTACATAGAGAAGTGCTTAGCAAGCTTGTATAGCAATCCACCATTAGTAAGTTTGTTTTCCACTGAGGACACCCTACCGTGATCCTACTTAATAAATATCTCGAAAACATATCGTAATGGAATGGTCAATAATCTAGTCTACATGATTGTAATAAGATGAATGATAACCGACTCTTTTGGGGCTTGACAGCGGACGACAGAATTAAATACAGAAAGGCCCGTTTTTATGGTACAGAACTGAGGAAAACCGTGAAAAAAGGCTTGGTTGTGTTTCATTAATATTGAAATTAAATGTGTAAAAGAACTAATTAAAGTGTTTCGAGAAATTAGATGGGATGGGGGATAAATAATTAATCGAACTTGATATTAACTTAGCGATAACTTTGTAACTTAGTAAAATTGTGTAAAGCTCTATACTCACTTACTACACCCACCAAGTCGAATAATAATGACAATAAATTACTTTCTCGACCGGAATAAAAATGTCTCTAAAAGGCCTCGAGACTAAGTTGTTTTCATAAAGACCCGTCCACTGGGTTGGTATGATTTTTTAGGTAGAAAATTTTTAGAGAAATTGACTTTTAAAAAAAAAATAACTCAGTCATGGGCCGTGTGGCTTCTTTTTTTTTTTTTTTTTACATAAATATATATTCGTTGGAAATAAATAGGTTTTCGAAAAAAAAAAAAACGATTTTATCAAAAGTCAATCAAGTAGCTAATGACTATATATTTCCGAAACTGATGATCAAATCGTATCAATCTATTATTTGTGACAAGACCACGGGTTTAGATTCGTGAGTCGACAAAAGGACTGATTCTATAAAGCTGCAACGCTTTACAGAATCCGTCCTTTTGTCGACTCGCGAAGGGAAGAGACATGAACCAGATACAACAGAGACATTGGAAGGGCATCTCGTAATAGTAAGTCGAAGTTTATTTCACATAAAAACAAACTAGACAGTCCTGTTGTTCTGTCATCATAGTTGCGAACAAGCAGTTCGACGTTCAGACCCTGGTTTACTACTGTCAGGTATTTGAATTGGGGAAAGGAAAACGCTAGTTTGCGATGTACTAGAATAAACTAGAAAAGTAATATGTTACTAAAGGTATTCTGGTCTTCTGTGTCATTATTCCAAGACTTCGATCAAACTCGGGAAATCCGCCAACTTTAGTTTTGCGTGAAATGTGGACATAGTAATCAACAGTGCACGCACACTAGCAATTTTACGTCTTAAGCTATTATCATACAACACACACACACGTACACCCTCCACACACAAAACCACATATGTATGTTTGTGTGTGAGAGAGAGAGAGAGAGAGATGGAGGAAGAGAGGAGGAGAGAGTGAGGAGAGGGAGAGAAAGATGTTACAGTTTTATATAAAAGAAAACAATGACGAGAGGTATTTTAGTGAACTATATGTACTAGACTAAAGAGAAAATCGCAGGAGCACCGGACTATATGTGGCAGCAATATTCTGAGCATAGACGAATGGTAGACGTATGTACTAGCAGCCATACCCAGCTGGTCGATCAGAAAAAGCGTTCAATTAGAAACGAGCAAAAACAGCATCATGTTTAGATGTAACAGAGTCTATCTTTTTCAATTGCTTTAAAGTAATTTCATTAAAAACATTTTGAATTAATGCAGTTACTGATATAACATAAGTAGTCTGTATTTATTCAGTCAAGTTAGCTGAGAAGATAAAGGGGTAAAATAGGCAACACGAAGGCCCACTTCAGACCACAATTATTTGGGAGTTTTTGAAATTCAATTTGTCAGTGTGCTAACAGGGATGTAAAAGAGGATGCATTTATAAAGCAATTGTTAACTTTGATGAAAATTGGTTGAAAGATCAACGAAAAATAAGAAAGAAACCAGTAAAAATCGCCATTTTTCGCTATCTACGCGGGTTGTCACTATATGGGTGGATTCAATTATCAAGTTAAATGACTGTTAAACAATCAAATTATTGTTGGCTATAATTGAGTGAAGTTTGTCTTAGATTGCTTGAAAATTGAGGGACATTTTAGTTCAAAATTTGTGTTGAAATCGATTTGTTTTGAAATCGATTTTTTGTTTTTTGCAGTTTTTGGCTAAACGGAGTGGCGTAGAAATAAAAAAAAAATGAGGTATCGTTGAGCTCATCATGATGTAAGTAACCTACATACCGAGTTTGAACGAAATAGGGGGAAAAAAGTTGAATTTATCGATTTTTGATCGGCTTTATCGATTTTTGATTTTTTTAAATTAACACTTAGATTGTAAAATGTATGTGTCAAGTTGATAGATCTCGAGTGAAAAGGTATCAGACAGACATCTTCTGTTTTATATATAGAGAGATGATAGATTCTGGAAAGAAAAAAATTATCTCACATAACACAGTAGTAGAAATTTAATTTTTTGCTATTTTAAACTTGACAAAATGCCATAATAATAATATGTCTTAAAATATTTTTACTTTACAGATTATTTTGAGCTCGCACATAAAAAGGATAATTATTTAAAATTGCATGGGACTTATATTTTTCGGCGGCAAAAGTAAACTCGTATTATTGATAGTTTGATTAGCAAGATTTTTTCTCTTCACAGGATCGAGTCACAATATAGGAGTTGCGCTGGTCATTAATTTTGTGAATGTTGATCTTCTTTCGCCCTTAACCCCGGAAGAATAATTTGGTGATCTGTCCACCATTCTCCTCCATCTGTCGCCGTCGTGTGCCAGAGCCTGGATCTCTGCGAAAGGTTTCTTGGCGTGCTCACCATGTGGCGTGTCTTTGGCGTTTTAACCTGGCGGAGCCCATCCCTTCTCAGGTTCGAACACAGACGATGTCGCGAACGTGTAGCCGTTGTAATTCATCTTCGCCCAGTGGGGTCGTGTGAACATCACCCACCTCACGTGAGTTTATCCTGCCGGTTGAAACGGTTTACCGGGGCGTGGCAACTTGAAGCCATCACCTGAGAGACTTGAGGATCAATGATGCCCGTCCACCCAGACATCAAATATACTACCTCTATCCAGAGCCCCCCCCCTATGCCCACGTTGATATAGATCACAAATCTAGTAATTAATGCGTTTATCTGTGTCTGCTTATAGCTACTTACCAATTTACCTATAGTGTATGCAATACTTCTTGTATACACCCCTTACAAACGCACGGGTCTTGAAGTTGCATGTTATCTTGAGCTCCTTGATAAGATCCAAAGAAGAATCGGCAATATTATTGATCCTGATCTGGTGGCTCGGCTTCAGTCACTTTCCCACCGCAGTAAGGTTGACTCTGTATGTCTTTTCTATAAATACTCTCATGGTAATTGTCTGGATGAGCCATGTGCCACATTTCTGTATTAAACAGAATAAATATCGCTCTTCACTATGGTACCTAGACTTTTTAATCGCAGTACTAGACTGGTGTCGATATCTTATCAATTTACAGTTGAGCTGATTAGATGTAACCTTAAATTCTATGCTAACAGTTTCTTTTCTCGCACTTCTCACTTGTGGGACTCCCTTCTGGTTTCATGCTTTCCAGCCAACTTTAATCTACAAAAATTTTAATGCAATGTCAAAAGCTATCTACTTATCCTGATTACTCTTTTCTTTTTCCTCTCATTATTAATTTTTTCTGTTTCTAATTATTCCACAACCTGTAATCGCCCATGTCTTAGTGACTTTACTACTATGCATGGAGTGATACAGGTTAATACAAAATCTAGGAATATGATTCCATTGGTTAGAAATGTTTAGTTTACGATTCAATGAATAAAAGCTCATGTCCTACTTAGATTGTAATAACCTCGTCATCGAAACTTTTATTCTACGATGATTGAGTAAGCGTATGGCGAGTTCTACAACAATAGAATATCTGTAGAAATTTCCCTAACGCGTATTTAAAATATTTTAGCAGATCTTAACAACTTTAACAAAATATTCCAATAACAATCATAAATATGAATGCAGCTCGTTATTTTAAGAAGTGGGTACAAATGAATAGATTTGAAATTGACAACATTTCCATTTCACTGAAACTGCCGTTAGACAGTTATCTTCCGTTCTTTCTTTCATTCATTCATTAATTTTCTCACTGAAACCGAGTAGTGTTTTTCCTCTCTTTTCACGCGATCAAATCAGATTAGTGAATTATTTATGAGACATTGGCAGGAAACGTTAAACATTTCTATCTTCCCTTTCATTCATTCATTTTCTCACTGAAACCAAGTAGTGGCATGTGGATACAGCGACCAAAGTCACATATACAGATTTTAAGGAGGAGATAAATAAATATATTTTCTTTTAAAATTGCATGAGTACAGGGACGATTATCCAAATAATAAACTCTATGCAATCCAGCCCAAGCTGGGAGCCAGTAATACTTCTTTCAGGAAGTCACGGGAAAAGGAGGTCGTAACGCGCCGTCTGTGCATCGGCCACACGAGAATGACACATTCTTTCCTTCTAAGGAAGTTCAACCGGTGTGCCAAGCATGTAAAACAGTATTGTCCATTAAGCATATTTTGACAGAGTGCCCAGAACTAGCTATTACAAGACAGCAATTTTACAATACTGATAGCAAAATATAAAACAGGAGAGAATAACGTTAAAACAAAGTTTTATATATATATATATATATATATATATATATATATATATATGAAGCTCTCAATAAAAAAAAACCTCTTTGCAAAAATAAAACTAAGAAACCGGATATGTAGAGAATAAATAATTCCTGCAATGCTTTATTGAAGAAAAAAATAATACCATCAATGTAATCGTCTCTCGACAGAAGCCCTCTTTGCAAAAGTGTTCATGAAACTTGATTTACAAAGTGATTTTATTACAAAGAATACATTTTTTATTCATATGTATTTATATATAAAAGAAATGTTGATATTAAATAACCCTTTGAGGTTGATATGCGATAAAAAAAAGAAAAAAAGAAAGCAAGTAGTGTCTTTTCCCTCTTTCCACGCAAACAAATCGGAATAGTCCATTATTTATGAGGTATTGACAGAGTGTAACAGTCATGCGAACTAACGAAGTGGGGAACATGCATAATTATAATAGGATTATTCCTCTAACAAAATTCAGGCAAGAACTAAAATGATAACAGGATGTATTTGACACGTAACAATAACTCATTCAAGTCATTATGATCTAAGGATACAGAAGGAGCTTATCTCCTTTGGTAGAGATAGGTCATGTGTGTCACATGACAGCCACTTCGTGTCGTCACTCCATACAGTGATGAAAAGCGGCAGTCAAAATTCAGTTCGTGTACAGTAACCAAACGATAAGGTTGCTTTCTTTAGCCCAGGCCACTCATCACCCGCTTACAAGTCCATACTGCCGTTTCCCTTTTGGAAATATATCTTTCTCAGATATAGAAGGAAACTTCAGTTCACAGTCCTCAATTTAAGAAAACCAAAGACACATTATTTCCCGTTCGTGGAATATGTTCTTGCTTGAGACATAGATGAATCCGGTGCATTTGAATCTGGGGTCCTAAAATGGCTTCTCCAGGTCAAGAGTATCTCCATATCATATGTAAGACCCATCCTTTTGTTTCTCCTTACACTCTGCTTTGCTGTGTATATATGTAATATGTATCCGCGTGATACACACACACACATACATATATATATATATATATATATATATATATATATATATATATATATATATATATATTAGTTTGTTTATGTCTTAGTGATATAAAAGTCTCTCCCAGAAAAAACATATTTGTCATTCTTTTCCTTTCAGCCATTCCGTTCCGTCCGTGAAATATCGGTATTATTATATCATGGATATAATAATGCCCATAACGGAAGATATGTAAATGGGAAAACTTCTTTAATTCTTTCCTAGCGCTCCCGTTACAGGTGAATCTTTTTATGAAAACCATCTTGTCTTATAATAAGCATGTCGAATATAGACAGTTCACCGCATTTATACTTTTAAATTTATTTGTTGCTCAGATTTCTTAGATAAGGCAAAGCCATTATTAATTTTTTACTATTTTATTTTTTGACTATTTTTAATTTCGTCTCATTTATTTATTGCTTTTTATCGTTTTTTTTTTAAATTGAGACCCGCAACATTGAATTGAATCATCCAATCTGTGTCCTTTGTTTCTCATGATGCTGACAGTTTCTTGCTCACCAATTATCATTTCCCGCGCAAATTATATAATAACTTCAGAATGTAAACTGTTTTCTATTGATAACAATTCAATAAAACTTCATAACGGTTCGCCCCCAATACTAACTTGGATTTTGATATCTATATTAAAATCCATGTTAGAATTGTTTTCGTGCAGGACAATGTACATGAAAGGTGTCATTTGATGAAATTCAAATATGAAAAAGATAGCGACGGAAGAAATTAGACAAAGAAAAGAAGGCTCACTTATCTGAGTGTAAGCTGACCAAGAGACTTATTCCTCACCGGTGCTAAAGATCAGATTTTGAGTCTGGGTAAAGAAGGACAAAAGACAGGATTTCGGCGCAACACAATCTTCTTACCCTAGTTCCACTGTTTACTTTGTTCTGTACGAAGCTAATAAATATCGATACTAAGCTTAACTTTCTCTCGTACAAAACTAAATAGAGAGAGAAGAGTTTATTGTGCCAATCTTCTAACTTTAAAAATTAACATTTGAAATACTGATTTTTAGCTGAATTCGAATGCTGACTTGTGGTGCAACTCTCTTAGTCACCAAGCAGGCCGATTATCAGTCCCTCAAAGATATGCCATTCCCGTAATACCATTCATATCTACTAATTAAAAATTAAAAGTTGCATAAGCAGACACTGTATAAAACTTGTGTGTTCAACTGGCAAGCATTTTCTTTTCACAAATCGTTAAAAATTATTTGTTCAAAGTTGGTGAATTAAAATGCTTAACACTTTCGCTGCTGTGGACGTCTTTACTTTGGCTGCTATTGACGTACATACACGTTTTAAAGATGCAGTTATACATCTTGGATTATAAACAATCTAACGATTAGTACTATTTCCAATCAGAGTAAAAAAAAATATAATATCAGAAAATATCACCTGGTTTGTGATAAATTTTTATTATTATATTGTGTTGCAGGTGTCTTTTAGCTTAGTCTGAACTGCAGAGTAGAACAGGCACGGTGAAGTAATGGATTGTAGCTCGGATTGAGGAATCGGAGAGCAGAGTTCGAATTCCAGTCGAGTTGTACTGCCCAGCTATAGGTAAATAGTAGGGTTTTATAGCCTTGAATGGCAACCGGTCTAGAAGAAGGAAAAGTCTGAATTCAAGCCAGCCTGGAAAATCCGGAGGGAGAGAGTTCAAGGCTCTATCTGGTATTAATTAGCATTCCCTCCCTGTGGCCTGCTTTCTCTCTCCAGATGTCACACACTTGTGTGCCTTGGGATTGTAAGAGTAGGAAAGAGAGAGTTGCTGTGGCTCAACGCAAACCATTGCTAGCTACCAATATGCGCAACGCACCTAGTTGTGCTAGGTTGGGTCATCATCGATTCTCGATGAAATCCGTAGAAGAAAAAAAAACTGCAGAATACACGAAACCAAAATGGCAATGCTACAAGACATCGCCGTCGGCGTCTTTATCGTCATTTATTTCCAGTAAATGGCAGTTTTTTACTTTTCCAAAAGAAGGTTAGCACAACCAAAAAGCAGTATTATAACAATGCAGCAGTAAAAGCGTTTTCATGCACGCTAACTTCTAGAGGGTGTAGCGAAGGAAAGCGAAAAGAAAGGACTAAAACTCAATTGCAAGAAGACAGAATTGCATGGGAACAGCCCAAAGTGCAAATTACAAATTGGTGAGTGTGGATGCAGACCCCATACTGTTAATAAACTTTTAATTTCTTTTCTTCTTTCAATACGGAAGGCAGTGAAAGAAAGTGAGAAGAAAGGACTAAACATCAATTGCAAGAAGACGGAATGCATGGTTGTTAGCAAAAGCGACAGCCCAACAAGCAAATTACAAATTGGTTAGTGTGGATGCAGACCCCATACTGTTAGTAAACTTTTAATTTCTTTTCCTCTTTCAATACGGAAGGTAGTGAATGAAAGCGAGAAAAAAAAATGAATAAATATCAATTGCAAAAAGACGGAATGCTTGGTTGTCAGCATAAAGGGACGGCCCAAAATTCAAATTACAAATTGGTTAGTGTGGATGCAGACCCCATAATGTTAAACTTTTAATTTCTTTTCCTCTTTTAATACGGAAGGCAGTGAAAGAAAGCGAGAAGAAAGGACTAAATATCAATTGCAAGAAGTCAGAATGCATGGTTGTTAGCAAAAGGGACAGCCCAACATGCAAATTATAAACTAGAGATACCGAAAGCAAACAGGTACGTTTCAGACATGACAACGGCTTATATACACAGTCGCCATTATTAAAGTACAATTAAAAATTATGATGTGTTAGTAAAGTCAAAATAATCCGCATATATAAAACACGATGTGTATTCACATATTTCTCTCTGTGTGTAAAAAGCTTCATAGTGCACATATATTACACTGTAATCCTATAATTTATTCACCACTTTACGAAGGCAACTTCGACATTAAAAGAAACGCCAATTCATACGTATATAATTTTGCTTTTTTATATGTTCCGTGCTCGAAACCAGATGCATACTTATAGTAACGATTAGCAGTGCGGGAAGAAGAGTCGCTGAACCAAGTTCAAATTCCAGTCGCGTCTGTATTGTTTTCTTTTGAACTAATAACCCTGGAAAAGGTATGAATCTATTTCCTCAAAATTATAGGTTAAATAGTAGGGTAGACTGAATTCTCCAGCTTTGAATGGGTACTAGTCTAAGGGAAGGAAATCTGTGAATTCAAAATCGTGGAGAAGGCAACTCGAAACTACACCATTATCTTTTCCAAAAATGTCATGGCAATTCACAGATAATAAGGAAAAAAATTGTGAAGGACCATGATCGCCTACGTCTCTGAAATAATACGGCATTAAAAAAGAAAAAAACAAAACAAACTCGTAACAAATAATTTTTACTAATTTTTTGACTCGTTAGGAGTTATCACATTTATTTTTTGCTTGTTTTTAGCACAACTTTAGGAGATGCGACTTTAAACTTTGTCAAATATTTTCCTTCCTTCTCGATCCATGTTGTTCGGTCTGAAATATAGAACCAACATGGACGTTGAGATAAAGAGCAACAGAAATAAGATGAAAGTAAAAACGGAAAAAATAAATAAAATAAAAAATAACAACGTTTCATCAAATAAATTTGACCAACAAATAATCCTACGTATAAAATGAGATGAACTGTCTTCGATTGGCTTATTACAATTATAACTGGAGTTCATAAACGTATTCTAGTTTACATAATGGCGAATTGGATGAATTTAGAATTGACAAAAATCAACTTATGGTTTATTTAGGTCAGGACCACATGTATGGACAGTATAGGCAAATGAAACCCGGATGAAATGATTGCAGCGGAAATATGACGAAGATGAAAGGCACAATTGTCTGTGTGTAGGCTGGCGAAGAGACCATCCGGTTTAAGTAGTTCTTGAGTTACGTACTAACGATTGTTGGTTTGAGAATAATTTTTATAATCGTCCACACGATCTCAGAACCAGCTCAATGCTGCAAAAATTGATTGATTGGAAAATGTTTTGCTTTTTGCTTTTCGTGTGCCGTACTCCCATTGGACAAAAACATGATGCATCTTCTTTTGTGCAAAAAGGAACAAAACCTTTTTTAGTGTTGACTTTTATCGTTGGACCAAAGTAGTAAAGAGTTCCAACATACCCCCGCGCATAAAAATGTCCCTCACCAAAAAACTACAGTTACGTAGATTATAGTAATGGAATTGAGAAAAAGTATTTTCTATAATTATCAACGAATCGATCCACATTTTAAATATCTCGTAATGGATCTTATATATATATATGGAACCGTTTTTTAGCCTGACGTGCTATGACCGTTCAAAATTTTCCGGTTTAGCAAAGCTCGAATTACTTCACCGATTTTTCTCGATCTATCATCATATTCTACAATTTCAGAGCAGATATGATAGATCGAGAAAAATCGAAGGTATATATATATATATGTTTGTATACATTAGTATATAATACGTTAAAATTTCTCTTTGCCGTGCGCCGATACCTTAGGTGTCGGATCTCTGACTGATGCCAAATCCCGGCTTGAAATAATCTGATGAGCTGTGATACAGCGAAACAGGCTTGTATGTGGATTATATATACATACTTACTAAACTTGTATATTGAACTAAGGTCCAATAAAATAGAATTTCTTGAACTACTTAACACTTTAGCCACGCTCACTGTAACATGACATTTCAAGTTTTTGACAACAAAATTTTATGATCAGTCTTTAGTGCGAAAATTACTATGCCTGATCATGAGATCATAATCCACCAACAAGAATTCATTTTAAATTGATAGCAGACTGAGCCACTTATGCATAAATTGGAAAGAATTCTCCAACTCAAGTTAGATAGGAGAAATATCATGGCATAGCTACACGTCTATCCGTCTCAATTTCAATTTTAACAATCATAGAACTGTTAAACGGTAAAGTTATTTGAAATAAATATTCTTAAAAAATACAGTTGCATTTTTAACTTCATTTTCCTATTTTTACCTGTGTGGGATATATAAAAAAAGCTTACTTTCTCATATTGTGTGTGTGTGTGCGTAGGGTGACTCAAAAGTTACCTTTTATAAAAACTGTTATACATAAACATAGACACCAGTGAAGAAAAGCGAGAAGAAAGAATTGAACATATAGGATATAAACTCCTATATTTTATGGCCAATAAATGAAGCACAAACACGTAAGAGACACCTACAAATAAATCTTATTAAGTTCAGTAGATACGAACACTTTTTTTTTTTTTTTACAATTCTGTACAAACACGGCTCCAAGTTGAATAAGTTGTTTCTGGAACCTGATTGGATATGAAAAGTCACGTGATGTGCTTTTTACGACAACCGCGCGGTTGAAATAGATTAGGGCTTTGGTTACTGAATACATTCCCGTGCAAAACAGAGATAGGATTCGTGAGCCAGAGTGGGTTAGTTAATACCGAAATCTAAATATTTTGAACACAATTGTATGCCTTCAACTACAGATAACATGTATTGTTACTGATTTTACTATAAATATGTATTCTTGGTCATTTTTTAATATAAAAATGTATTGCTGGTATTTTTACTATAAAAATATATTTTTATACATTCATAGAGTTTTGTTTTTGTTTGGAGGTTTACTATTTACCCATAGCTGGAACACTAACAGGTGCTACCACCGCAAGTCAGAGTGGACCTGGTGACGACAGCAATTAAGAGGTAGCTACACGCTCTTCAAAACCTCCCGATCAGAGGCCTTGTTGCTGGATGTAGTTTATCGTCATACCCAGGACTAGAGTTTGAAATAATATGCTAAAATTATACGCTTTTTTAGCACTTAATCTGAACAACCCCTACCTTGAGAGCAATAAAATCGTAAAGTTAGAAACAAAAAAAATCAGATAATTATAAGATTTTATTGAACTATTCGGAAATAAATAGAAGTTTTGACTATGGAATATTTGTTCGGACTGTCATTGAATTGAAATATACGTATACACACACAAACATACATACAGACAATTTGAATTAAATTAGACTAGGCATATGTGTCACGAGGGCTAATTTTCCTTTTCGTCTGGCATCAAACCCTGAGTAGCAGAAAAGGTGTATAAGCCGAAATATACGGCCTTCCTTATTTAAACTTAATATATTTTTAATAAATATAGTATTTTAAATGGACAAAATGTAATTTTGTAGATTATAAATTTGATCATCTTTCCTGCAGCTTGTGATGTCAATTATACAATTTTTTTTTGGCGGGGGGGGTGATTTCATTCCATTGTTCTGTTCGAGAAAACTCTTATGTACTACCTTAACTACATATCACATGAATATACATTTTATTACTACACTATCTCTCTTTCTAAATATATCCTTTTCGGTAATTGATAATAATCGCTACGTGAGATGGTAATCCAGAAACATGGTCAATGTTAACTGATATCGTTAACTAAGCAATGGTACTCGTAAATAGTTACGAGGGTCGTTCAAAAAAGTTCTAAGACTCATCCGGAATGAGTTGGAGAAAGAAGACAGTTTTTCAATATTTTTCAATAGTTTTTTCCCCGCCCCACTTGACATGAATGTACTTGGCCCAACGATGCTTAAGCATTGCAATCCCATCACGGAAAGAAGGTGGAATCCTGGTTCTCCAAAAACTCCTCCATAGAACATATGATCTCATTATTGTTTCAAACATGGCGACCACGAAGATGGGATTCGACAGGAAGAAGTCAGATGGAACTAAGTCTGGTGAGTAAGGGGCTGGAGTAGCAATTAAATGCCACAGTTGGCTGATTCAGCTGCTGCAACCAGAGCAGTGTGAATGGGCGCGTTATCTTGGAACAAGAACACAACTGCTCTCAGCTTCATTCTGCGTTTCGACTTGATTACTCCCTTCAGTTCTCTTAATTCTGTTGTATAGCACTGTCGTCTATCATGATTACACCTTCAGAATCCAAACAAACAGAAGCCATCACCTTGCCAACAGACGCCGTCCGCTTGAACCCCTTCGGGCGTGGAGAATGTTTCCATTGTTTGTTTTGAATCTTTTGATTCAGGTTCGAAGTTTTCATCTTGAGTTACTAATCTGCGGTAAAAATTCTCCGGGTCAGCCTGGAAGCGTGTCAGAAGTGCCCTGGAAATGTCAATCCTTTCCACCTTCTGCTCTGGTGTCAGTATTCTTGGGACTCATCATTCAGACAGGTTGCTCATCTCCAAGATCTCAGTTAAAATAGTATTGGCCGAAGCAGAACTACGCCTATGGACTTAACTATCCGCTGGACAGTAAGATGTCTGTCAGCCAATATCATACGGTGAATAGAATCAACTTGTTCATCAGTGATTGAAGTCTTTGGACGACCTGACCAAGGGTCATCTTCTATTCTGTCTTCGTCCCGCTTGAATTCTGCAACCCACTTCTTCACATTTGCATAGGAAGGGGAGTCCTCAGCAAGAATCTGTACCATGTTCTCATGAATTTCCTTGGGTGTCATTTTTTGCAGATACTTTATGACTGCTCGGGCTGCTGTTTTGTCCATCTTTAGATTTGTTGCACTCCTCTCACCTTTGTATGACCCTCACCCGCACAGAAATTAAAGAGAAAATTTAATTAGTTTTTTTTTTTATGGTAGTGTGCTGCCACAACAAAAATGTCCAGCCATGGTACTTCTTTCTGAATGAGGCTTAAACTTTTTTGAACAGCCCTAGTATGCTATGGAATTCCTGGACAAGAGTGTTGCTTGTGAAAATAATGAAAAAAGTTACACTGGAAAACTAACCGAAGCAATAAAAGTACTCCTTGTAAATTCACTCCCACCTTTTCTATCATTCTGCGTGTTGCCTGCTTTGTATTGGAGGCACAGAGAAAAAAACAAACTCTTCTTAAGCGTGTATTCTTACGGACAATAGTTGACATTGAAGTGTTTTCCTCTTCTAAACACTTATACTAAACATCAGCCTAGAATTGGTTACGGATTCACCAAAAAATGTGAGTTTGCCAAATTGAGGGAAAAATATTTTTTTCTCCTACCCTCTCCTCCATTTGTGCTATTTTAAAATTAGGTTGTTGTTAAAAAAATTCTTTTCGGCAATTTACTTTTATACCGACGATATCAATTTCTGAAGATGAATCAATCGAAAGGTAGCTAAAGTTATTATTTTATTCGGTGTGATACTATTGTATCTTATTTTAGAAATAAACTATGACCCCTGTCTTAAAAATATTATCTTTTGATGTGGATCCATAAACTTGTTTTTATATATTTTGGATATATATATATATATATATATATATATATATATATATATATATATATATATATATATCCCTGCATTTATTGGATTACCGTCGCTTGACGACAATCACAGGCGATGCGATATTTGAAAAGCTCTTCCTCCTTTTTCCCTTTGACTTTTGAAGCGGTAGCACACATCTCCTTTCTCCCGATAGACACGCAGTATTTTAGTACTTTAGAGACAAAAAAAAATAAAAATGAAGATTGTATTGAACTTTTCCTGACTTCAACTTCGTTTCTTTCTTTATTCTTTTGTAACATGTCTTTTTAATGCATTTATTAATTGTTGCTTGTTTAGATTACATGTTTTGTGCTAATTTTTTTGTCCCGGACTCACAGAAGTCCGTAGGATATTGTCCGCGGAACAAATGTTCTAGGAGGCAGCAAATTATATGGAACTACTGCACATTATTTATTCACATAATTTGTATTAGTTGAATTTGGGTTTATGTCTACTTCGGCTCGTCTGTAAACATATTCTTCATTCATTTAGCATTCGCAAATCAAATAGTATGCAATAATTTTTAAGTTTAAGAAGGTTTTTTTCTGAATTAATTATTGCGTATAATAAACTTTCATTTATGAATGAAAGTCAGACGACGTAAGTAGTTAGAAAAATTACGTTTCGCATGTTGTTTATTCAAATTATTCTATATTGAGATAAGCTGAACCAAGTACAAGACCACATTATGGATTCCAAGTGAGAATCGAATTCATCATAGACCAATGCTACACGACTACTAATTGTTCTACGGAAAATGATCATATCAGTATACAGTACTGTATACGGGAGAGTTAATTAGCTACTGACGACGAACTTTGCGTATTTCCATCAGCGCCAGTGGACGGTGGCCGGTGTTCAATCATATGAATAAATTAGCATTTCGAATGTTAAGCTTCAATTTAAGGTCGGTTAGACCATCTTAATTTAAGATGGGCGTAGTATAGACACACAAACATACACATATATATGCAAACACACACACACACATATATATATATATATACACTATACAGATATAAAATTTATATATATAACATGTGGCCTGATGATTGCGTCTAGCATGAAACAGTCTGTCGCCTCTGAGTGTTGACTTCAATGTTCACTTTTATATTTAGAAAATATGTTATATACATTGTATGTGTATGCTATATATATATTTATATATATGTTATATATATTATATATGTATATTATATATGTATCTATATTATATATATGGCATATATATTATATATGTATATTATATATGTATCTATATTATATATATGGCATATATATTATATATGTATATTATATATGTATCTATATTATATATATGGCATATATATTATATATATAATATATATATACATATGCATAATATATTATATATACTTATTTATATATATATGTATTATGTATACATGTTCATTTATATATATATATTTATTTATATTAATATATATTTTATATATTACACATATATATATTATTCTTATATATATATATAATATGTATACATATGTATTATATTTATAAATATTATATATATTTATATATATACACACACACACACACACACACATATATATATATATATATATATATATATATATATATATATATATATATTTTTTATTAGAAATTTTATTATGAGAAAAAGATTTTATAAATTTTACTCTCTTCAAAATATCCTCCTTTAGCCTTGATTACTGCAGCAGAAAATGTTGGCATTTGTTACAAACGTTTCTTAAAGTATAAGTTTGATAATTGATTCTATTCTTTTTTTTTTCGCTCTTTTTCATTTTTTTCTACTCTTCTCTTAAGTTCATCCCATCCTAATTCCGGGGGTGGCCTCAAGCGTTTGAAATCTAGTGTATGATGAAGATGAAACCTAAAGCGACAGTGATGTGTTTCTACAGAAGGATGTTGACAATAGAATGGTTTGGATATAACAACGAAAAGCACGTTAACCGATACGCAAAATCAGAATGTAACAGCTTAAATTTCTAAGACGCATAATGAGGAAAGAGGGCATGGAGAATTTAACATACTCAGGACATACTGAAGGCAAGAGTAGTAAGTAGAAATAGCGACCAACCTATTTAACCAGTTTGTGTTAACTGTTTGGAAAAAAAAGAGGGATGGTATATGGTTAAAAGTTACTTAGAGCAACTATGACAGGATGTTGTGGAAAGCCATGATTGTCTACGCCCTGACAGGACATGGCGCATACTATTTATTTAATTGTTAATTGTTTTAAAGAAATGTGCTAAAGAAAGAAAATTAATTTAGCCATAATATAAATTTCTGTCTCTTTGTAGTCCGTCGCAAACAGATTGTTTCTTTCTGTGTAAATATATTTTCTATCAGTAGAGATGTAAAACACTCCCCCCCCCTAGTTATTCTCCTTTTTCTTTTAGATTCATATCAAATAGATCAGCGGTTATGTGTCATGTTTTATTTCCAGGAAATCTTCGGTTTCGTGAGTGTGATGTTTTGAATTATGAAGTAAGGATTCTCTCAGGGGGGAAATGTGAGTGCATAATGCAGAATAAACAATAGGAAATAAATAAAAAAACATTATAAGAGAGAAAGAATGAAAGAAAGTAAGAAGATGAAAAAAGATAAAGAAGATGAAGAAGAAAGAAACAGGAGGATAACGAAGAAAGACGATAAATACAAAAAAGAAAGGAAGAAAGAAAGAAAGGAGGGGATAAATAAAAGGAAGAAAGAACAAACGATGATTAATAAAGGAATGAAGGGAAGTGGATAACTGAAAGAAAGAAAGAAAGAAAGAAAGAGGATAAATAAATAGGAAAAAGAAAGAAAGGCTGAGGATAAATAAAGAACAAAAAGTGGATAAGTAAATAGAAGAAAGATGATAAATAGAAAAAAAGAGGACAAAAAAAGAAAAAGAGGATAAATGAAAGAAGGAAAGAAAGAAGATAAATAAAGAAAACAGAAAAAAAGAAAGTCTATAAATAAATAGAAGAAAGGAAGAAAAAAGATAAACAAATACGAGAAAGAAAAAGAAAAAAAAAGGATAAATAAATATGAAAAAGAAGGAAAAAAGGAGGATAAATAAAATCTGTCCTTTGACCTTTATTAATTGGTAATTTAAAAATATTCATTAAATACTAGAAATCACATCTATTTTAAATTTCAAATATAGAAATCAATTTCTATCTCTTAGTTTTAATTTTTAAAAGTTCCCCTTGAAATTTGAAACTCCATATTTAATTTAACTGCAAATTCTTTTAATACACACACACACACACACATATATATATATATATATATATATATATATATGTGTGTGTGTGTGTGTGTGTGAAAAGTGTATATAAATAAATATATATATGTATAATTATTTATATATTATATGCGCGGTACTTATTAGAAAGCGCTCAATATCAGAAATAGAGCTAAAACTCGCATCTATCCAACCAAATATATATATATATATATATATATATATACACACACACACATATATATATATATATATATGTGTGTGTGTATATATGTAAAAAATTAAGATATAACTTTAAAAATATCTTTAAAACAATATAAATAAAGACAAAAGAAAATTTATCTTAGCCGACACATTTCGTCCTTTGATGGACATTTGGCTTAATAAAGTCCACCAGGGACGAGACGCCTCGGCTAAGGTAAGTTTTCCTTTATATATATATATATATATATATATATATATATATATATATATATATATATATATATAGGGCACATCTGTAATTTTTTCGGGTAAAGTAATTTTAGAAATAATCCGATTGACTAATATTAGCCACTTTGATCCTCACTTGATGACTCGTACTTGTGGCATTTTGTCAAAACTAACTTAAGCTTAGTAAATGACGATGTATGCGAGGTGACTTTGAAGATGTCGCACAAACAGAATATCGTCGTTTTGCCGTTACCTCTTGTGTACCAGTTTTTTGCTTTCTTTTTAATTATTTCACCCCAAGGTTAGCGGGAATGCCACTAGTACGGAGCGGGTTACAGAGAGTGAAAGTGAGAGATAAGACTGGGTATCGGGGAGTTGAGGAAAGGATAAAAGATGAATGGGATTCAAGAAGATAGAAGATTACGACTGAATTTTCATTTGAATTTTTAAAGATTGTATTTATCACGGATGCAAGTAAATGGAAGGGAGTTTCACATGTGGGAAGTGCGAAATGTAAGAAAAACTGTTGGGGTAGAAGTGGTGGTTACATTTAACTATTTCAACAGTAAAAGGGTAGGACCTAGATGCCAGTCTAGTAGCCCGCTTAAATTCACGTAGTCGTGGTACCGGGGGGAAAAAGCTCGTCAGAGCAGTTGCCATGGAAATATTTGTAGAAAAGACAGAGGGAATCCACGTGACGTCGACGAGAAAGTGACTGAAGTCGAGATACCAAGTCAGGTTCGATTACATTGCAGATCCTTCTTTGGATTTTGTCAAGAACCTCAAGATGAATAGCAGGAGCACCAGACCATATATGGCAACATTATTCAATGCACGGACGAATGACAGATTTGTTAATGTGCAACATGAACTCTCACGAGAAAATCTTCTGGCATGACAAAGTGACCCAAATTTCATTCCGGTAGATGCAGCAGTTGATTCGATGTAGTAAATCCACTTCAAGTTACTTGAAAATGTAAGGCTAAGAAGGCGCAGTGTGTTGTTCTCCAGGAGCCTAGCGTCAGCCATACTGATGGCGGGCAAGAAAGTTTCTCTATGGTGGTTAAATGAGAAAGTTAAATGAGCAGTTTCGTTTTGGAGACATTAAAATGTACAAGCCATTTCCTGCCCCAGTTAACCACTGCCTGGATTTCCTTTTCAAAAGCAGCGGCCAGGTTAACTTTGTCAGCTCTGGCGGATTTGCTAGTGAGACAGGAGTAAATGGTAGTGTCATCTGCATAAATGCCTACTTAACTGATGGCATCAGGAAGATCATTGATGAAGATAAGAAACACCATAAGACCCAGGATAGTGTCTTTGGGGACACTCGCGTTCGTGTGAAAGGATCTGGAATTTTGCAAACAGTAGACAAAATGTTGTTGAAAGAAAGAGTGAAAATAAGTAGAAAAGAGATGATAAATAACATGACTTTGCGACAATTCAGTTAAAAATTTGCCGGGGTCGAACAATGAGAATCATAAATACAACTGAGATAGTTTAATAGAATAAAAGAAGTGTGTTATATAGGAAAGAAGTGTCGCTACCGAAACTTGAGTTTGAACATAGATTGCCATTGAACAAACACAAGCTGATCCCATTATTGAATTAAGTAGATCTCGTGACCATAAAGAATGCGCATATAAGTAAGAAGTCACCTAACGTCTAAATGATCGCCATTCTAGTCTATCTTTTATACTATACGGATCGTTATTTCTAGTCTATCCTCTATAGTATATGGATCATTTCTAGTCTATACTATTTCTCTATTCGGATCACTATACAGATTACTATTCGAGCGAGTATTATCGAGCAAGCACTATTAGTGTGAGATTATTCGAAGGCGTCCGACATCAGCATTGTTCAACGGCGTTCTATAGTTGTATCTGTGATTACAAAGTCTTTGCTGCAACGAGCATTACGAAAGTGGCAACGAGTATTCGTTGACATCACAAAAAATGACAGGACAAAAAATGTACACATAGACAGGATGCATAAAATCAAAAGAGGGAACGATCATAACAAAGTAAATAAAAAAATACTTTAAAATTGGAATGAATACATCAGAAAAACCTTCCACGACGAAAGTGGGAAACCTCTAGCTTAACTAAAAGTAGTGACAGACAATATTTTCTTATGTAAATAACCGGATGTCATTAATTTCAAGGCTAAAAACGGCAATGGAATGAATATAAAATGAGTGGAAAGAATGCATTTCCATACGGATATATTTTGTATTTTTATATCACTAATAAAGGCTTAACAAAATGAGAGAAATATATATATATAACTGAAATGGAAGAAAAGACATTAAACTTACATATGCTATAAAATGCAACTATTTGTGCATGTGTATGTCTGAGTAAAATTTTAGTCGGCAGGTGGATGGGGACACATTGTATTCTGCAGGGACGAGTTCCGTGTTGATGTTTCTACCTACAGCATGCTTGATCGAAAGAAGGAAGAGGGAGATATATCCTTGCCCTTTTATAGTACATAAACAGCGCCACCTAACGGGGTCTTCACGCGCCAAGTGGAGGTAATGGCTACGAGAGATGATTCCGGCATTGACAAGAAATAATAAAGGAAATAAACAACACTGATGATATATCGGAAGACCTTAGTAGATCTATTTTCATAGCGCTGCCTAAGAATTCAGGTGCAAATGAACGCGAGCTCTATCGGACAGTTATCCTAGTGAGCCACATAACTAAGCTTATCATCCAGTTTCTGATGAATAAGACATGTGGCAGAATTAGATCGTAAATAAGACAAGAACAGTGTGGTTTCGTTATTGACACTGGAACATGAAATGCGATATTTATTATTATATTCATAGCAGAAAGAACAATATAAATGCAGAAGAACGTATAGACATCTTTCGTAGATTGCACAAAAGTATTTCATAAGATACAACACAAAGATCTATTTGAACTGTTACGAAAGCTTGATTTATTTAGGAAAGATATTAGAATAACCCAGAATATTTACTGGGGGCAAACCATCTGCATATAGGTAGAAAATTAATTGAAAAAGTAGAGCCGAGTTCGAACTCCAGTCGAATCCATTACATTCACTTACGTGCTAATACTCTTGGGAAAGATATGAATCATCTCCCCCCCCCCAGCTATGGGTAAATAGCAAGACAAACCGGGTTCTATAGCCTTGGACGACAACTGGTCTACCGCAGAAAGAAATGGCAACCTACTGCAGGAAAAAATCTGCCTGGTCAGTCATGTATCGAAAGATACATGATCGCCTAAGCGTGTCTCAACGCATGGCACATAAATGACTGACGCAAAAAAAGAGAAAAGATCGTAAGACAAGGATGCATCTTCTCACCGGTTTTATTTAGCATTTACAGCGATATCATAATTTATTATTGATGGGTGCATTCTTAACATCATAAGATACGCAGATGTCACCATGTTGATGGTAGATCCAGAAAGAAAACTGCAGGAACTCGTAGAAACGGGAGTTAAGGTAAACGGGAAGAAACAACTAACCATCAATTTGCAAGAACGTATGGTCGTCAGCAAAAGGTACAGCCCAAGATGCGAACTACAAAATGGAGATGTCAAAATCAAACAAATACAGGAATTTAAATATCTGGGGATTGTTTTAACAAACGACGGAAATGGTGATACCGAAATTCGACGGCGCATTGAAATAGTGAATGATGTCTTTCAAAAGCTAAGCAAAGTATTAAGAAACAAGAAAGTTTCGTTAGAAACAAAGAAAAGAATGCTGAATTATGTTATGTAGCTCCTCTTATATGACAGTGAATGCTGGATAATCAACTCACAGATGAAGAAGAGACTTAAGGCATCAGAGATGAAGTTCTACAGAAGGATGCTGAGAATACCATGGACAGTGTATGCGAGTGACGAGGAAGTTTTAAGGAAAATGGAAAGAAAAGGGACACTTATACTTAAAATTAGAAAGAGACAGAATTTCTGAGACAGATGGCTTAAAGAATTTGACACGTACAAGACATAAGGGGAGCCGAGTAATCTAGCTAACGACGTTGTGTAAATCAAAAGTAGAACAGTGATCCGAGGGGTGGATAATAAAAAAGCAAGCATTGCTAAGAGCTAGGAAGCATGGGAAGTTGTGGAGAACCATTACACACGTCCTGAAATGACACGGCACATAAAAGAAGAAAAACTAATTCTATTTCTTAATTTTCTTTATTTCGTTTCCTTTTTAATATTAGACGGATAGATACCAACTTGATGCTCTTTTTTTTTCCGTGCGATGACCGAAGTTAAGTAACGTCGAGCCTGGTCAATATCTAGATGGGTGACTGCTTGGGATTACCAGGTGCTTGGATAATGTGTCGGAATTGTTAATCGCATTGCCGAGATTCAATTCCAATTGAATTCGTTATATTCTAATATGCAATTACTCTTGGGAAAGGTAGAAATGCATCTCTTCTTTCTCCTCCAGCTATGGGTTAATTAGTAAGATTTGTATCAGTATGTCATTATTATCTCCAAAAAATTCTTACAATCGAAAAATATGTTCTGCCTCCTGCAAAAGGTTGATAAGCCATAAAAAATTAAATAATCTTGTTTTTCTTTAAACTTTTTATAAGTTCCTTTCATTCATTATTTATTTGGAAATTTAATCAACTTTCTGGCGAAATGTGGAAATAAATATTCTGAATAGTTTTGTTTCTAAGTTTAAATCTTGACAGAATTAAATTACACTTTACTTGCGGCAGGGTGGTTCTTCTTTTGTGTGCCGTCTCCATTCAGAACGTTGACGACCATGGCTCTCCACAATTTCCTGTCCTTTGTAACTCTTAGTAAATTTGGTCTTTCTGTTATCTCTCCTAAACCCTCTCCCGACACCCATTTACAAAAGCTCGCTGGGAAAGTTATGCGTTGTACCGCACAAGAGTTCCACACATCCTTGCAATAAGATTCATATTTAAAGAAAGCCGCCAAGGCTATACAATCCTTATGCTGATATTGACGAAGTTCAGAGGTGAGTAAGTAATACATTTATGCATATAGTTTCATGTTCTTACAATGATAAGGTTACACACACACACACATATCAGAATTCATTTATAAACAAATTATTTTCTCGCTTGGAAAAGGACAATAGACTAGAGTTGTTTACATTTAAATCAAATGATAGTATTTTAAACAGTTCTCACTGTCAGGTGTTTTCTTTTGTAAGTTCAATGTACATTGAAAAATGTTCCTTAAAATTCTTCTTCTGTGCTCCGTGTCTCTTCGGGTCGTGGGCGATCACAGCCCTCCACAATTTACTGTCCTTTGTAGTAAAATTCGTTTTTTGCTCTATCTCCTAATCCATGTTCTGCCAACCATTTACACAAGCTTATAAGGTAGGTTATGCACTGCTTTCCTTTGTCCCTCTTGCCTTTAATATGTCCTGTAAGTATCAAATTCTCCAAGCCGTCTTTCTTTAGTATGTGCCCTAGACATTTCAACAGTCTCTTCCCGATGTTAAGTAGAAGTGTCTTTTTTTTTTGTTTCCATTTTCGGTCCATGGTATTCTAAGCATTCTTCTGTAGAATCACATTTCTATTGCTTCAAGTCTCTTCTTCATCTGTAAGAAGATTGTCCGGCTTTCACTGCCATATAGGAGGACTGATATTACAGAACATTTCAATATTCTTTTCTTTGTTTCTAACGAGATTTTCCTGTTTCTTAATTCTTTGCTTAGCTTTTGGAAATCATCTGTCGCTATCCCAAAACCCCCTTCGGATTTCAGTGTCGAACTTTCCGTCCTCTTTTAAAACGCTTCCAAGATATCTAAATTATTGTACTTGTTTGATTTTGCTATCCCCAATTTGTAATTTGCAAATTGGGTTGTACCTTTTGTTAACAACCATGCATTCTGTCCATGCTATTGATATTTGTTTAGTCCTTTCTTCTCGTTTTGCATAAATGCAAAGTATTTTTAACACAGATTTTATATAATTTCACTTTTCTTTAAAAAAGATAAAGGAAATAAAAACATCACAGTATTATATCTTCTTTTTATGCGTCGTGTCCTTTCAAGACGTAGGCGATCATAGCTCTCCACTTCCTCCTTGTAGTTCTCAATAAGTTTTGTCCCTCTGCCACCTCCCCCAGACCACGTTCTGTCATCCATTTGCTTAAGCCCGCCAGGTATGTTATGCGTTGCTTTCCCTTGTCTCTCTTTCCTTCTATTCGACCTGTGAGTATCAGATTCTCCAGACCCTCTTTTCTCATTACATGTCCCAGAAATTTCATCTGACTCTTCTTGATGTTAAGTATACGTTTCTTTCTTTGTTTGCATCCTCTCCAAAACCACATCGTTGTCAGACGCTCGGTCCATGATATTCTCAGCATCCTTCTGTAGAACCATACCTCCGTTGCCTCGAGTCTATATACCTATCGATATTGAATTAAATTTCGATTGAACATCGATATTTATTTACTCTTTTCTGGGGTCAAATTCTAAAAAAAAAAAGTAGGTAGACCCTTAAGTAGTCGGGTTTCTATATATGACAGATTCTCAGTGTTTGATAAGTATACAGATAAATTATTGTCATGAAGTTAAGTATTTTTAAAAATATGTGTAACATTAGATTTCCCTTTAAAATATGCGTACGGCAATATTTTTTTTTAACTAAATATATTCACGGCGCTAAGTGTGGTCGGTGGCCTTTACTACCTGCCTCAAATTTTTGCTGGAATTGAGAAATGAATTTATCTTCTTGGCCTTAAATATTATTGGACTGAGCTGTATCATTAGTTTAAAAAAATCATTTCTACCTTTTAATTTTCAAAATAAATCAAAAATTCAATTTTTAAAAGTTTTGAATCAACAAGTACAATTGTACAAGTTTTAAGACTTATATGAAGAAAAAGTTTCTACTAGTTTCCAAAAAGCTCCTGAAAATAAGTACAAAGGAAAAGCAAAATAATTATTGTATATTTTTTAAATAAAAAAAAGTTGCAGTAGAATATTAGGTGTAAGACGAGAGGGGGAAACCGAAAACACTATAGAAACTTAAAAATAAGTATAATTATATATATTTATTATTTTGTGTCGCCGTTCCAGAAAGGAAACCCCACACAAGACACACACACACACACACACACACACACAAGACGCACACACAAGACGCACACACACACAGATACAGACACACACACATAAAACGCACGCATACACACATAGATAACACGCGCGTGCGCACACACGCATATATAAAACGCACGCAAACACACACACACACACAAAAAAAACAAATGCGCTCTAATTCCAAACATTCGCCTCTCCCCGCGTTGTTGCTAGTAGTAGTAGTAGTAATAGTGAAACACTAACACAGGTAGAATATATAAATAGATATCGCTTGGATCGTCAGTTGGACGGTGGTTGTTGCTAGTGATAGGTCAGGTCTTTACAAAACGGGGGGTAAATAAATAAGGAGTCCTTACCGCCAACGGAAAGGAGAGTTTTGTTTATTTGTGTTTTTCGTGCATAATAATTTGTATGCAGAGTTAACGCATTTAAGAGTAAAAAAAAGGGAGGTATTTCGAATTCAAACCTTTTAAATCCAGATTTTTAAACAGATAGAATTTTCAAATTTAATTGGAAAGTGAGTATAACTTTTACTTTTAATCTCGTTGGTAGAAAGAAATTAATAACGCCTTTCAAAACAAACCAATAACAATCTTGCATTTTCAATGATTATATTTTTAAATGATTCGACGACTTTATTTTCTTTGTATATGTACTACCTGTTGCTATATACTGATTTCTTTTGCTTGCTTTATTTTTTTTTTTTTAGAGTTTAATGTGATTATTTAAAAAGAAAGCAACAATGTGGTGCTGTGGTAAGAAGGCCGTCGCAAGTATTGATGCTGATAACAGACCACATGGAATAGTGAATGACGAATTGATGATGGCTAATCAGAACTTTGTCGAACTGAAGCAACAGTGTCTTCAATCCAAAAAGCTGTTTGTGGATCCAATTTTCCCCCCAGGGCCCAGAGCTCTATATTACCAGGGAGTTACCCCACATGGGAGAGAATATATCAAATGGAAACGGCCAATGGCAAGTACACCTTTTCTTTTCTTTTTTAAATTTATGTATTGATTTGAGAAATAGAAAATGTATTGAATTGAATATGTCACTCAAAAGTCAAAACTAGCTTCTTTAAAATAATTTATTTATTTTTACTAAATGCCTATCATAAGAATACTTACCTCAAAATGAATTTTTAAATTTTTATTCATTAAATATTCGTAAATGAATTTTTTTAACATGTTCAGTTCGTTTACTGTGCGCTCAACATTCAATTTGCGATATTCAAGTTTTTTCTTTCGCACGTTTTTGTTAAAGCAATTATTGAGATTCGCTATTAAAGCACGTTACTGTTACATTAATTTTTGCTTGTATATTTAAAAAGTATTTTATTAATACTCTTTCCATTTTAAAGATTCTCAAATCAATAAGCTGTTCTTCAGAGATAAATTTTTATTTTCAAATTGTTATTCAGATTTTCAAATAACTGCAAATAAACTACTTTGTACTTAAGTTGATCCTAATGTTGACTTTTAACAGGCTGTATAACCCCTCTTTGGGTTTAGTACCATTCGATTATAGGCCACAACTTAGAACGGAAAGATCAATGATTGAAAAAAAAAAAAACTGTTTTACCGACGAAAACTTCGCACAAGCATCAGTTGTTCGATTTTTTCATTTTAATTATTGACAGATCTACCACTCATTGAGCCATCATATAAGTCCCATAAACTAAACGATACACTTGACTTATAATAAGTGTTTTGTTTTTTTCTGTTTTTTTTATTGGGGGGGGGAGTTGGGTTTTTTTTTTTTTTTTTTTTGTTATTTTGTTTTTTTTTCCGGCTTTCTAAAAACAGGATATTTCCACTTCCTGAAGGAGTCGGTTAACAATTCTGATTAATCGTTACACATACACTAGGAACAAATTACAAGTTTTAAACGATTCGTAATAATACCAGACACTTAACTCGAGTACAGTCTCATTACGTATTGTACTTTCTACAGTATTCAACTGTTCCTTAAAAAAATCAAATCCATCTGCTTTCTTGTTATTGCATTTTATAAGGTGATTTCTTCGAAAGTCCCTGATAGCTTCGCAGTTTGCATAATAAAAACGTATATCTAACAAACTCCAGGAACATTTTTTTAATTAAACTAATGCTATGAGTTTAAGGAAGCGTACTACTAGATTGGAAATAGGTCTCATCGTTTTGTTGTTGAAATAGCTAGATGTAACGGTAGGTTCTTTTTTTTTTTTTTTTTGTCTGCAATTCACGCTTGTGGATTTTTTTTTTGCTTCCCTGTCTCGTACGATCTTCAAAAACATAAATGCAACACCAATCGCCATCTCGTTTTTCTGAATCCTGTTCTTTTATTGTTCTTTCTCCTAACATCCTCTCGTTTTCTTTCACTCTCAGTAACCCCCTTGCGTCATAGTGGCATTAACTTCCTTGTAGTCAAATGAAAAAAGAAAAAAGAAAAAAAGAATCCTGCAGTTGAAACTGTGACCAAAAGATATGTGGATATTATCAATGTATAAATATTATGATTCTAATCACGTGCGCGTGTGTATAAGAAAGCGAAAATTTAGGTACGTCAAATGAAAATTGTACTATTTGATCGTGATTTTTTTTTTTAACTTCTAAAAGGCTCCCTAATATTAATTTAATGTACATTACAATATACATTGATTTGATATAAGTATGCGAAGAATGGGATCTGCAAATTGCTTTCACCCTTAAGCTCAAACACAATTATATTTGGGCTAATATGCTCTTCAACGTTTCGATTGTTGCGCATTCCAGTCTTTTTCAGGTGTCTGTTGTAATCGGTAAACACCTCAGAATTTTGGACCAAACCTTTTATTTAATCTATGGGTATATATCGTTCTTGTTTCGCTTTTTATACTAAAGATATATCACATATCAATTCATTCTTTCCAGTCTATTCGCCTTTGGGTCGATTGTCCGTGTCTTCCACTGAACCAACCCAGTGATCGAACTTACAATTGCCAGGAAAGCAGATATGTTTTAATCAAAATTTGACTTCACTGTGCCATATTTCTCTTGGATAATCCTGGGGTGTCATTTTAAAGCTTTTTAAACCAAATGTCTGTACGCAGGAAGTAGAATTTTTGAGTAGACTTAATCTAAAGTGTTCATCTCTGTTAGGCTTGCTTCATTTCACATGATTTAATGATCACTCTTTTCTCTCGATACGTGATCAACCATGCTTGATTTCAGTGTCTCTCCTATGACTACGGCCTTTCGATGTCTCTCTACCTTTACTTTTAGATGGTGTCTGGTCTTACCCTTGTATTCTTTGCCACAACCACATGAAATGAAATAAACACTGGCAGATTTTCTTTTATTGTCTTTGACTTTTCTGTCCCTGATCGTGGAAGCTGATGTGATGCTTGCAGGGTAATTGTTACGGATCTCCTTTTCACTTCTAAAATAATAATTAAAAAAAAGTTGGCTTAGACAACTACGCTTAATTATGTACAACTAGGATCTCTCTGTTGGCAAGATTGGCATGCCAAGAAGGATACTACAGGCTCACACGGAAGTAGAATAAGGCCTTTGAAATAAGCAAATTTGTATTAGCAGCTGGCGTCTCACTGCTAATTCATTCTCTTAGATCGGTAATAGTAAAGCATAGCCAAAATGTCCAGGGATAGTGTATTGTCAAATGGCCAAATCGTCGTTTTCAACTGGTTAAGACGACCAGTTGAAAACGAGGATTCTACCCCGGTGGGAGAAATAAAGGGTTCTGTTCGAAATTCCAATCACCTGAAGATGGCCGGAACGTACAACGGTCAAAACTTCGAGAATATGGCAACAACAGTCCGAACAGTGTAAATAGTGTAAATAATTACAATATCTCGGAAATATAGACAAATATTAAAACTGCTAAGTTCAAATTTTAATTGAAATCTGCGTTTGCTTCTTATTTGGGTGAAATAGAAATGGTTTAAAATTAGTAGGAATTAAACAGTGAAAATATTTTTTCTTTAATGATCCGGAAATCTTATCTTTTCTTCTTTACTATAATTTTGACAAGTTTTCTCTTATTTTATTGAATGATGATATTTTTCTGATTTTGATATAATTTTATATTGCAACAGTTTGCATATAGCAGAAATATTTTATTAATTTCTTTGCACTGTTAAACCGTTTTAAAAACTCTTCGATGAAAATATGACTTTATTTGAATTTTCTAACTCTTCTTCAGAATGTAGGCAATCAGGGCCCTCCACATTTTCCTGTCCCTTATAGCTCTTTATAAGTTTTATTTTTTTATTTCTCTCAAATCCTGTTCTACCATCCTTTTACTCAAGCCCATCAAGTATGTTACACGCTGTTTTCCTCTATTCCTCTTTCTCTCAAACTGTGAGTATCAGATTTTCCAAGCCCTCTCTCCTTTTGTTTTCTGCTATTTCTCCCAAACCCTGTTCTAACATCCATTTACTCAAGCCTATCAAGTATGTTATGCGTTGCTTTCCCCTGTCCCTCTTTCCTTCTATCCTCCTGTGAGTATCAGATTTTCCAAGCCCTCCTTCCTCATTACATGCCCAGAAATTTCAACTGCCTCTTCCTGATGTTAAGTATAAGTTTCTTTTTTGTTTCCATTTTCTTTAAAACCTCGTTGTTGCTGACATGTTTGATTTTTGCTATCCTCATCATTCTTCAGTAGAACCACATTTCTGTAGCTCCAAGTCTTTTATTTTTTAAGAGATTGTCCAGAAAAAGTCTTCAAGTTAATATTTAAAATCTTAGTGGATTTAAATGATTAATTTAAAACATTTACTTTTAAAAAAAATAAGGATTAAGTGTGTTTTTGTTTGTAGTATTCATTTAAATAAAAATACACATAGGTCGAAATATACCAGTCACGAGCAATTGCTTCATATAGTTACTTTCAAGTGTTGATGCATGCGTAATTAAGGAGTGGGTAATTACCCGCTTCATCATTGCACTGTGTTTTCGATTTCGTCGTTGTTGTTGTTGTTGATGTGCTCTGGGATTTCGCCACAAGACATACCGACCTCACTATACAAGTCAACAGATCAGTTATAAGTGATATCTTATAAAAATGGTGATCCCGTCTGATAAAAAGAAATTAGTAAAACCGAGTTCTATAGCCTTAGATGGCAAATGATCTACATATATATATATATATATATATATATATATATATATATATATATATAATTTTATGGCATGCGTTTCAAGTAGCCTCTGACAACTATCTCCAAACCGGAGAAGGGGCAAAGGCTCTGGTGCCTCATAACCAGATGCGTAGAATAGATAGTCAGCCCGAGAAGGCAGTCCATCTAGGTGAAGGAAAACTTAAAATTTGAAACAGTTGGCCGCCAACACTGACAACGTTCGAGCAACTCTTGCAGCCAAACCAGTCTCAAGTGTAATGCCTTGTATTCCTTTGGATCTTGTCTGGATGACCGAGAGGAGAGCCATGTGGTCTGGGCAGCGCACGGCCTCTATATACCATCACACATGCCTGCGCCACTGGAGAGGTCACTCTATTTTCACCACCCGGTGAGCGTACAACACTGGAGGCAGCATTTTACGGGTTATAAGTCAATACACAACTAACGTGGAGTTAGACACCATGGGTTGTCTTAGACGGCGGGTCGGGGGCGTTGTCACTGTATTTCATTTGTCCGCTTACTTCAAGCTTGGCAACACCGAGACAGTAGGGTGCTAACGCGCGAAAGTTTGCCTGCTTCAGTGAGTTCCTGAAGCTTCTAGAAGCAGATCGATAATCATGCACCAAACAAACAGCAAAATGGAAAAATAACGAAGAATCCAATTCTTCGTATTGCAAGCTGGAATGTGTGAGCCATGCACACAGGTCTATAAGATGACCTTCAGAAATTGAAAAGAATAGTGATAACCATTACTATCTGAGATACAAAAGAGTTCGCTCATATATTCAAGAAAACTTTCTCAATCTAATGTGCTCAAATAACTTTCTGGTTCTCTACAAAATCCTGTCTTTTGTAGTACGGAATAAAGTTTGCCTTTTTGCTATTCCTCCTAGTTCCTGTTCTACTCATCCTTTACGCAAGATAGATAGGTAGGTTATTCGCTGTTTCTTTCTGTCTCTCTTGCTTTCAATATGTCATGTGAGCACCAAATTCTCCAAGCCTTCTTTCCTCATTATATACGCAAGAAATTTCAATTGTCTCTTTCGGATTCTAAGTGTCGTTTTTGTTTCAATTTTCTTTCATATTTTATGTTGAGTTCATGCTATTCTCATCATCGTTCTGTAGAGCTAATTTCCTGTTGTCGCGTTTCTTCATGTCCAGCATTCACTGCCAATATTACATAACATTTCAGAACTCTTTCCTTTTTTTTTTTTCCTAATGAAATTTTCCCGTTTCTTAATGCTTTATTTAGCTGTTGGAAGGAACTTGTCGATATTTCAATGGCGCCTTCTGATTTCGTCGTTACCGTTTCCCTTTTCTGTTAAAACACTATACAGGCGTTAAAATTTGTGTAATTGCTTGATTCTGACGTCTCCAATTGGTAGTTCGTACTCTGGTCTGTTCCTTTTGTTGACAACCATGTGAGACGATCCTGAAAATGTTAGAAGTCTTATGAGGATTCGTTATTGGTGGCTACAATCTTAACAGCATAAGATATGCAGATGACACAAATTGATAACAGACACAGAAAGGAATTACAGGAATTCCTACAGAAGATTGTGAAGGAAAGCGAGAAGAAAAGACTAGACATTTTGTAGCTCAGTAAACTATAAATGAAATCCTTACGATCCTTATTGAACGCCTCCCATTTTTGTCGTATTAAACGGACACAAGCTTTGATATGAAAGTGAAGGATTTTATGTTGCTGTTGTTTGCATTTTGTAATTAAAAAAAAGCTGGCGTATTTTGAAGCGTACAACCCACCTTACTCTGCAAAAATGATAAATGAAATCTGTATGTACACTCGATGGAACATTGCAAACACGAACAACTTCATTTTAACAATCTTATCCTCCTATACTGGAGAATCTCCTAACAGATAAAAAGGAGACTTGAAGCAACACAGATGTGGTCCTACAGAAGGATGCTGAGAATAACATGGACTGAACATGTTAGCAACGAGAGAGTTTTAGGAAAATATGAAAACAAAACTGACGCCAACTTACAATCAGAAAGGGACAGTTGAATTTTCCTTGAAACGTAATGAAAAAAGAAAGCTTCACACACATCAGACATATTGATTCGACTCTCTAACAAGCTTATGTAAATTAACTGCAGAACAGTGATATTAAAAAAAACACATTGCTACGAGCGACAAAAGATAGAAAGTTGTGGATAGCCATGATCGCCTACATCCTGAAAAAACACAGCACATAAAATGTTTTTATTTCATTATGATACTTAATTCAAAACTGTTTGAATTTTTTATTTCTTCTACGTGCCATGCCCTCTCATAATATAGGAGATCATGGCTCTTCACAACTTCCTATCCCTTGTAGCACTTATCAACGTTTGTCCCTTTGCCAATCCTCCTATTCCGGTTCTGCAATCCATTGACAAAAGTTCGTTGGTTAAGTTATTCGCTTATTTTCTCTATCCCTCTTGCATTCAATATGTCCTGAGAGTTTCAAATTCTCAAAGCTCTCTTTCCTCATTATGTGCCCGAGAAATTTCAATTGTCTCTTTCCGATTCTAAGTGTTCTTTTTGTTTCCATTTTCTTTAAAACTTTCTCGTTACCATCATGTTCAGTCTTTCATATTCTCAGTATTCTTCTGTAGAACCACATTTCTGTTGCTTCCAGTTTTCTCCACATCCGTGGGGAGATTGTCCAGAATTCACTGCCATATAAGAGGCTTGATATTGCATAATAGTTCAGCACACTCTTCTTTTTTAGACGTGCCGTGGACACGCATTCTTCCACAAACGTATGCAGACTTTTGCTTATTGTGAAGTAAATGCTACTGGATTTCATTCACATTCTTTAACGAGTAGCACTTTACAGTTTTGAGTATTAAATTTTCGCTGTGAAAACCAGAGTTTAAAAAAATGTGCGCAGCGGCGTGGGGCGATATTCGAAAATTTTAATACGCTTGATCTACGACTGTTTATGCCCAACTACCTACTGAACGAATGTCAATACTTAAAACCAGTTAACTCCAGATAACTGAAGGTGTGTGAATTCTTATAATTCAGTGCAAATTACCAAAATGCTATGTTTTTGTTAGCTTGCTAAAGAGAGCGCAGTGGATACGTTTGTTTTAACTTCCCAGACTGAGAGGATGAGAAGACCAGAGCAAACAGCTTGCTGGGTTGAGCTAATGATTTATAGAATGGATTACATTTGTCTTTTTCTTTTCAAAAAGTGAGCATGAAAACTGAACCCTTACTTTGTGTTCACTTTTGTAACACCCTTGTTCAATTCATAGTGTAAATATTTGCTAAACAGTTTTGTTTTTTTTTTACATTGTAAATCGATAATCGATCGCGCACAAAAGAGCCAATGCTTTTGTTAAATTCCGGATAGAACGAAGGTTAGACACAATGTAGGATGCACGGTAGAGTAATGGATAGCGGCTCTGATTGAAGAATCAGAAGTCGAGTTCGAATTCCAGTCGGATCCATTACATTCACTTACGTGCTAATACCCTGGGAAATGTATGAATCCTCTTCTTCTCTCCCTAGCTATGGGTAAATAGCAGGACAGACCGATGGCAACTGGTCTACCGTAGAAAGAACTGGCAACCTACTGCGGGGAAAAAAAATCTGCCTCGTCAGTCATGTATCGAAAGACACATGATCGCCTAAGCCTGTATCACCCATGGCACATAATTGACAGTTTAAACTACATAGAAAAAAAATTAATAATTTTACTCGCATTCATTCAATTGAGACCTGACTGTGTTTGTTTATTTATTTTAGTAAGTACATGAAACTAAATGAATTTTAGTTCGTCGGTATTTTCTAACTTAGGCCACCGAGAAAAATCTTTATACACTAAAGATGTGATTTGAAGTATTCTCTCCAGGACTAATTTTTTATTTAGTAAATACGTCTTTCAGTTAATGGGTCTATGCACATCTATTCGAGACTTTTGTGCATAAAAATGATATAATTTTAAGATTTTGGCTTATTTTAGCTACACAGTAATGCCAGGTTGTTTCTTAAGACCACACTTGATCTAACTTACCAAATGTGATGATTATAAGTGATTTTTCTATTTTCAAAAGTTGTTAAATGCTTCCCAGTCTTCCTCTTTATCTTTGATCTTCACGTGGGTAGCTTCAAATAGAGCCAGTGGTACAACAGGCACTAGGAAATGGCTCAAGTAAATGGGAAAATACTATCTGGAGAAAAAAAATTTCCTTCATTCGAAAGCGAGAGCCGCGATCCATGAACAAAAATGGATTTATACAGTAGACAAAGAAATTTCAACTCTTTCTTATTGCAAGTAGGTGTCCATTTTATGTATCCATTTTCCCTAAAACTCTCTCGTTGCTCACATGTTCAGTCCATGTTATTCTCAGCATCCTTCTGTAGGACCACATCTCTGTTGCCTCAAGTCTCCTTTTCATCTATGAGGAGCTTCTTCAATATAGGAGGATAAGTTTGTTAAAAGGAAGTTGTTATTCGTGTTTGAAATGTTCCATCACGTGTACATGCAGATTTCATTTATAATTTTTTGCAGAGTAAGGTATGTTGTATGCTTTAAAATACGCCAGCTTTTTTTAAAACACAATCAGAAGTGTAGTCATGCCTAATAGCATTAATGCAATGAAATTATAAGAAGCAACTCAGATCAGCATTCGAACTTTCCGTTTGCGCATATAACGCGGGACTAGAACATTACTTTTGATTGAAATAGAAGAAACCTGGCTAAAAATAGTTTGTCAAGAGAATTGCCCTGAGTCTCTCTTAGCAGGACAGCTGGTGACTGTAGGTGGATACCTAAAGAACAAAAACAAGCTCTTTGTGTCCTGAGCTGAAAGGTGGTGAATGAGAAATCCCAGCTATTTTATTCAATCCACGTATAATCTACCTTCATCTCCTAACGTGCACAGGTGGTGCTTTGTGTTGGCCCTAGTTTCTGATAGCCTATATTTGTTATTTGCACGGTGCCTCCTCCACCGTTTGCAGACGTACAATGGAAGCACAATCTGACGTTGAGCCTCCTAGTTATTCCATGTTGGCGATTATGATAGTAACAGATCTTGTGAGAAGGGAAGAGCCAGTTCTATTCACCGAAAGGCATAGCATTATTCCTTTCAGGTCTTAGGTGAACAGATCTTGTGAGAAGGGAAGAGCCAGTTCTATTCACCGAAAGGCATAGCATTATTCCTTTCAGGTCTTAGGTGAACACCTGGAACGGGTTGCATTCTCGCATTCATTTTAACTGTGAAATCCAGACTAGGGTCCCCCCACACGTCATCCGATGAGTTATGGGTTCAACACGACCTATATTCTAAACGGTAGACAACTTTGACCAAACAGTAGATTTGTTAACGCGCTGTTAACTCAATACGTTTATCTTGATTATATTTGTAATTTCCTGTACAATGGCACTTGCGCGGGGAGGTAAAGTTAGTAGTGGCGGTGGTAGAAGTATCTTTGGTTAATTGGAAGAGGCTATAAATTTTAATTTGGGACTGGTTCTCTGTGAAATTGAGGACTGCTTAGCAAAGCACTTTATTCGATGTGCCATTTTACATTCGATGAATAACTGAAACGTTAACGTTACAAATCACACATAAAATATAGAGCGGTATGGCTCTCCACAACTTCCTTGTTTTTATTTGCAAATTATCGTGTATCCTTAGAGTGGTTTTCACGATTTGGAATTCAGTTTTCCTTCTCTTAGACTAGTTACCAAACAAGCATAATATTAGTTGGCTAGTGCCATTTTATTGACAGTTAGGAGAGATAAACACCGAATCAAATAACCAGAACTTTATATTTTGGAGAAATTTATGCAAATCTGATAAAAGAAAAATGTTTATACAGTACAGGCAAAACTTCATTTTGCCTGTAGTGCATAAACCTGCACGAAGGAGTCTTTTAGATCTCTAAAATAGTTGGCTCAGACAACGAAATGAATATGGTGTAATGGACAGCGGCTCGGGATAAGGAATCGAACGGTCCGAGTTCGAAATACAGTCTAGTTCCTTACATACACTTACGCGCAAATACTCTTGTGAAAGGTATGAATTAATCTATTCTCCACACAGCTATTGACAGTGGGCCATATAGTCTTGGTTGGCAACCAGTCTAGGAGAAAGAAAATTCTGGGAAGGTTTGGGTTTTGTTCGGTTATTTTGTCCACTGTTACTATGGCTGCACTACATACGGTGCCCCTACGACCTCCCACTTGATATCATTAACGTAATAAAACTGAGACTTGACCACTGTCCCTGGAAGGTTCTGATGTAAGAGAACAAATCAATAGTAAAGAGCTTAAAACTGCTAATCCAAAATTGTTCATATGGACAGCCTTATTCTATTTCCTTTTAAATTATAGAATTCCTACCAGCAGGAAGATCCTCGTTTTACATAAAATAACGTTGCCAATATCGAGTTTAGTTGGCATCTTAATCCATCTTCATACGGACATAAAACTGTTTTGAATTATTCGCGGGAATGTGTGCAGAAAAGGTATACTCATTAAACTTACCTTTTTTCCGAGCAAGTTTATAATACCATATCTTCTATGAAATTAGGTGATCGTGGCTCTCCACAACTTCCTTGTCTTTATTTGAAAATTATCGTGTATCCTTAGGAAAGAGTGTTTTTCACGATTTGGAATCCAGTTTTCCTTCTCTTAGACTGGTTACCAACCAAGCCTAAAGAGCCTTTTTTCTACTCTGCTATTTAACCTATAACTGGGAGGAAGAGAGAAGAGGTGGAGTTATGACTTTCCAAATGTCAATATTACGAAAGTGAACGCAACAGACTAATCAGAATTTTGATTTCGATTCGCCGATTCCACTTCCGGCTCCGTTATTCTATCAACACATCCCGGAACAGAACGACACTGAATGCCATGCTTCAAGCTAAATCAGAAATGTGATTATACGCCATAGCAAAATAGCATTACAGGTTGAAGTGGGAGTTGTCAGATCATCGTCTCCGAAATGACAAAAAAAAAAAAAAATGAATGAATTAAAAAAAATAAATAACGCAGCATCTTCAGGAAGTGACAATACTGGTGTTTTAAGGATTTTTAAAAGTGTATTAATCTCTTTGCAATTTCCCTAAAACTTTATTCCTACTCAGAATAAAAAAAATAGCAGTTGAAATTTGAGGAAAGAGGTCTTGGAGAATTTGACACTTTCAGTACATATTGACAAGAAAGAAAGAGGAAAACAGTGAATAACCTATCCAACAAGCTTGTGCAAATAACAGAACAGGGATTAGGTGAGCTAGCACAAAGACAAACTTTACTTAGAGCTACTGAAGTCAGGATGTTATGGAAAGCCATCACCTACGTCCAGAATGGACACGACAGGTAGAAGTTCGTTTCCAACTTGTTCTTTTTTCCTTGGAATTTGAAATGAAAACATATAAATGTCCTTTATTAAATAAGTATGAACATTTTATTTTAATCCAATAATTTTTTTTTTTTTTGTAGTTTTTAAAAATCTGTGTTCTTTGTCATGTCAATATTTTCTAATGCAAGTTACTACATATATTTAAAAAGAATTTTTCGTCGTAATTTTTAAATGCCTATTATATAACTACTTGATTGTATTAGGGATTGTAAACAGAATATAGATGATTTTAAAATAAGCAGGAGGATCTACGTACGTTATATACAAATACTCCGCTGTATAAAGGATTGTGCAAATGGTTTCCATAACAGTGATTAATAGAGATAGCAAAAAGACAGTCATTACTAAGAGCCACAAAGGACAGGAAATTGTAGAGAGTTATGATCACCCACGTCGTGAAACGACACGACACACAGAAGATTAAGTTGTTTAATATTTTAGCATTTTATCGTATTTCCTTTATGATAAGACGCACCCTATAATTAGCTAGGTATTTTTTGTAAAGAATATTTGAGAATTTAAGTATTAACAAGTCCAAGTCGCCGACTCTACAGTGTCATTTTTCTTTCTGTTACAATAAATTATCATATTTTGAACATATTATTAAATATTTGTGGTTAACACGATTCAAGTAAAATAGTAGGGATGATTGTTAAAACAGTTGTCGTCTAACAGAAAATGCAATCCATGTTTTTATGGAATAGTTTCGTATTGCCTAGCCATCTTGTTTAAATGTAAAGCCAGCAATCGTAAATATAACATTATTTTAATACAAATATTTAAGTTAACGGCTGTATGTATTCGTTTACATCATCGTGTAGTGCGAATCCGTTTAACATTAGAATTAAAAACAGTTATTGAAAGTGAGAGAACATTGATGTCAGGCGTAGATGTGTTGTCAGAGTGAGAAGCTAGCAACAATTGACGAGGCGACTCACATTTCATGCCACTAGCCAGATTGTCAATTGACCCATCTACATCTTGACGTATGCATTCTTTCCAGCTGATTCAAGTGCGGATAATTAGGTTTTGTAACTCTACGAGGATCCATTCACAAGTATGGAAGAAAAAAGTTCTTGGTAGGTTGAAGTCGGTCAGCAATAATATAAAGGAACTTATCCTGACGACTGTAAGTAAACTGGAAAAACATCAATACAATAGTTTGAGCCATGTAACATGGCAGCCAGATCGCGTCACATTCTGTTTTGGCATATCCAGCATTAAATAGGACGGAAAAATCATTGGAATGTCCACGTTAAGCTATGTAGCATAAAAAAACATCAGCCTATTCAGAAATATTCTGGTCGAGATTTTTAACATGTAAAATAAAATACTTGGGTGCCTTAAGCATCTTGAAGTGTCCTTTGTAAGATGATTAAAACGTTTGTGACTTAGAAGAGTCGAATATAAAAATGTTTCCAAAAGGTGTATACACCTCCTGCGCAGGGGAATTGTATGTCAAAAGAAGTTCGTGATTTTCAGTATAGCCTGGAAGAAAAAATGTCCAGGAACTTGAGCGTTGTGCCACATTGAATGTCATCCTTTACTGTCGTACAAAGTTCCAGCAGATCTAAAGGAAGGTTCCCCCACCTGATTAGATCGGTTCAACATTGCTCTCGGGATGGCTTCAAAGTGCAATTTAACCTTTCTACCTTTCGGATGAGAAGCAGTGATGTTGAATGTCTTACTACCCAAAAGATTTTGTTATTTCGAATTGTCTACCTGTGGTAACGACAGTTGTGACATCAAAACTGGATGCGTACTAAAATTAAGTTTTGCCTTAGTATATGAAGAAATGTCTGCCATGGAAAATGCTTCTTCCTAGCGGGGGAAAAAAACAATCAATATATATTAGCAAATAGGATTATCCTTCATAATGTGTCCGTGCACATGAGTGACTCATCAGGTGACTGAAAAGAACCAGGAGTGACGCGAGTGCGTCTTCCAACTTTAGCTTTTTGACATTGAACGCGCAAGCCTTTGTGCAAAGTCGAATATCCGACTTCGTGCGCGGCAAAACAAATATGCCCGTGACTATCTTGATGGAGGCGTTAACACTAGCATGAAGCAAGTTATGGGGTATAAAGAAAAAGTTACGTCACAAAGACTCTGGGACGAAGTCTACCGATGTTGGTGTGTGCAGAAGAAAATAGCGATTGATCTCGTCGTTCAAAACGTTCCCGTGTTGCATACTGTTATTGTAAAATAAATAAATAAAAAGAGAGAAACCTCTCCACTGGACGAGGCCAGTATTATACGTAGATAAACATGTAAATTCGGTTCACTCCTGGTAGGCGTCTCAAGTCGAGTAAGATTACTTTAAAAGCGCCTATATATTGGGGTTGGTCAAAAAGTTTGTTCGGTTTATTAAGGAAATTTTCTACTTTATAAGTAACGGAACTTTTTGACCAACCCAAATTTTATATATAAATAAATAAAGCCTACCAAGGGGTTTCGTCCCCACTCAGGAACTTTATTAAAATAAATGTAAGGATTTTATTTTGCAACATGTATTTATAAACAAAAGTGGAATAAAAAATTTAAAAACTTTAACAGTGCACTACTAATATATTCTTAAAGCTAACTGATGTAACTTAATGTAGAATAAACGAAAGTGAGTAAGTGATGATATTGTTGTTGTTAAATTTGTATTTTCTTATTTGTTTATATATCTCTATCTATAAAAGGCAGGATATGTGTGTGTGTGTGTAACGAATGCACGGCCGCAATTTTCGACGGATTTGCACCAAAATTTGCATGCACATGCTCCAAGTTAGCGGGAAGACCAAGATTGACTTTGCATTTCCCAAATCCCATCGATAGTAGAAATAATCGATTTTTTCATGCTTCTACGGCAGTTTTCATGTAGTTTGCGGCCATTTTGTACTGGCCAGAGTGAAAGCCAATAGCTGGCTGCCACGAATAGGCAGGAAGATTCTATTGGCCAGCGTGAGAGCCAACAGCTGACTTACATGAATGTTAACTAGCATGCTAGCATGCAAAAAAAATCGATAACTGCATTTGTCAAAAGTGGGAAAACTTTAAATCTGCATGGCACTTTACTCCAATTGACTCATTCACTTACTTAAACTCAACATTGATTCTGATTTCGCAGAACTGGGTTTGTTGTGAAAAAGTATTTAACATTCTTTTTTTCATTCGGTTATTCCAGTTACGAGTCCTTTTTTTAAAGCTGATTGTTTTGTGTTAATTTTGTTTAGTTCTTTTTTCGTAACACATTTAATGTTTAGTATAGAGCTTAGAAAAAATTTACAGTGTGAGATAGGCAAGAAGTAAGGCATGTAGCAACATCAGCACAGCAAAGGACACTCCTTTAAAGGCAAGGAAGGGCAAAAATATTTTAAGTCAAGTGATAGCGATTGCTGTATGAGTTGTACGATTTTTGAATCAAGCACAGGCAATGCTGCTAGTATATATATATATATATATATATATATATAAAATATAATTATTTTATTTAATTTTGATAAATTATTTATGTATTTATTTTGAATAGTAGGTCTTCTGTTAACCATTTTCTTTTAACTTTAAAAAAATTTTTATGCTCATATATTGGCTTAGGAAGGGAGTATTTCTTTTAAGAAAGGAGATATTTGAAAAATCCAGGGCATAAATTAACATTTTTGCAACAATTGATAGTTTACATTTTCAAGAACATTCCGTCTAAGTTATTTTCTCTTTTAATAAGTGTGTCATTCTTGAGATTGAAATTGTGATGGAACTAACCTCATTACACATGTCAAAATACCAGAAAAAATTGGATGTCATCCAACATTAAATAAAATTTTACTTAGGTGATTTTTGATGTGATAAGCATTTTATCTATGTCTGGTGGAGATGAATTAAATTTACCATACTCACAATATGACAAAACTTTGTTCATGGGTGAAAACTGACAAGGACATGTGTACAACATTATTTTAGAGAACACTTTATCTACATATTTACTGAAGATGGATTAGACAATTGCTTGTTCATGAAGTGAACTGAATCATACTTATTATAAAACCCAGGTTGTGTGTGTGTGTGTGTCTGTTCATTTATATATTGGATCGGATTTCCTACATTTTTCAACTGATTTCAACAAAACTTCACTTTTTTTGGCAGGTAGTGTTTCTTATTGTCTTGCACACTTTTTTCTTTATTTTTACATTCAGTATGCTTTAAAAATTCCATTTACAAGACAATTGTTTATAATAAAATTCTATTCAATCGATAGACTCATAATGATTGAAAACAATGTTTTTGTTTGGGTTTGACCAATTCGTTAAAAAAAAAAAAAAAACTAATTAAGACATGCGTGTCCGCCAACCTTAAACAATAATGTTTGTCAATTTTATTTTTCAGTCTTTATGATGGTCAATACTTGATCCATCTCTTACTGTTACATCCCCGGCAATGCCGGGTTCTACTGCTAGTAAATATTAAAAGACAAATTGAATTAATGTGTTACTTAATAGTTGACTTGGTCATACTTTGCTTCAGTAATGTCATTAACCATTCGCAGTGAGAAAGTTTAAAAGGCAGGCATATACATGCAGTTGTTTTGGGAGATTTGCTCCAACTGGTTAGGCAACTTGCATTTTGAATTACTAGCCAGATTGTCATGCAATGTATTTCTTACCCTTTGATATGTGCTTAAATTATAGTTGAGTAAAGCACAGATAATTAATTTTTGTAAGGTTACAGTATCTTAACTATTTTAGCATGATGAATGTTGTGTGTTGCTGGATTTTACTCTGATGTTAATTACTCTTGGATTGGTTGCAGTTAAAATTGTGTTGAATTATATTGGTAATTTATGTTCCTGAAAGAACTTTGAAGAGTGATCATATAAAGTAGAATAATAAATTAAATCACTTGAAATGTCCTAATCTAACGCATTCAAATTAGGCAAATACAAAGAATCAAAGAAGCCAGTAAACCAGAGGTAACCTTTACTGGCCATCACCTAAAGATAATATTTCATTATGTTTATATAGGTACATATTTTCATGAAGCATAAAATAGTTAAGTTTTTAATTTATTTTTAATTTTTCCCTTTATAAAATAAAGACAATATAAGGAATGTTAGTTACTTGGATGAAAGAGTATACATATACTAACTTTTAAATATATTTTGAAGGGGCACAAAATTTTATCCTGGCCATTATTACAGACCTATTTTGTCAAAGTGAGGAAAAAAAAGAAAGAAAAAAAATGAAGAAAATGTTATAATTACTTAAAACAGTAAATTGAAAAAAAAGATGAAAAAAAAAAAACAAAACTGCTAGCTAGTTATCATTCTTCTGACTTCAGGGCTCAATCGAGGAAATAAAACAAATTCCAAAAGAAAACTGCTTTCGTTTAATCAACATAGAGAAACTTCTCTGCATGGCTTGTGCTAACCTCCAAGAGAGCAACTTTTTCCACTTGTTTTGCTTATGTTTTCCACTAATGTGGACCGATTTTATTGAATCGGTTGCTAGCTCTACTGCTAAGTAAGTTGGTTCATGCTGTTGTGCCAAACAATCTTTCTCTTCAGAATCCATCTTGCACATTTATATATCTACCATTCATCCAAGCAATAAATATTGCTGCCATATCTGGTCTAGCGCTCCTGCTGTATATCTGGAGATTCTTAACAAAATTCAATGAAGGGTCTATAATGTAACTGATTCTTTCAGTAATTTTCTAACTAATGTCACATGGCCTCTCTCTGTATTTTCTATAAATATTTTCATGGTAATTATTCTAATGAACTTTTCCTCCTTGATACCTCAACCACATGAATTTAAATTTACTACTAGTTTGGCAATTAGGTCTTATTGTTTTAATGTTGAACTAGCTAGATGTTCTATTCTAATAGTTTCGTTTCTTGTAGTTCTCACCTGTGGAACTCCTTTCTGCTTTTTTGCTTTCCCGCCACCTGCAATCTTCAAACATTTAAATGCAATCCCAATCATCATCTTCTGTCTCCCTGAATCCTGTTCATTTATTGCCCTTTCTCCTCACTAAAATCTTTTCATTCTTTTTCACTACCAGTAACCCCCTTGCATCCTAGTGCCATTTAACACTTTGCTTGGGGTGAAATGATTAAAAATAAAGCAATAGCAAATGCTCACAAATACTATAAAGAGAAAAAAAATCTAACTGATGGTAGGATATACAAATATATTAATAATATATATATATATATATATATATATATATATATATATATATATAAATATATATATAAAAAAGATCATGTTAAGACCTAACAGCCTCTCCTTTAATTTGCAAAGTGAAGGCTATAAAGATTTTTATAGTCTCTAAAACTTTCAAATGAAAGTCTTAATGCAATCAGCTTTCAAGTGAAAACCTACCCTCATGGTAGGATATATCACATTGATGGCACTAATTTGAATACTACTCATCTTAATAGTAATGATCTGATACCAACAATAATAGTTATATTGGAAGCAAATTTAAACAGATTAAAATAAAAGAATTAATATCACATTTTGTCTTGGTCTCCAATTTTGCATCCAAAATATAATTGGTAAGTTTGTTTTGTTTTATGGCATATCAACCTCAATGGGTTATTTAATGTTGACAATTTTCATTGCTGGTAATATTTTTTTCAAAAATCTATTTCTGGTAATATTTTTTCCTTCAAAAATCAAATCTATTTCTGGTAATAATTTCCCTTCACTGGTAATTTTTTTTTTTTTTTTTTTTAAAAATTTATTGCTGGTAATAATTTTTTTATACACATTATTTCTGGTATTAAAACCTATTTTTACACGAGTTTGGGGATTAACTATTTGCCCATAGCTGGGGACCTAACAGGTGCTACCACCCCAGGTCAGGACAGACCTGGGAACAGCAGCAATTAAGAGGTGGTTCCACACTCCTCAAAATCTCCTGATCAGAGGCCTTGCTGTTGGACATACTTTATCATCATACCCAGGATGGTATAACTGGTAAGCTTTTCTCACAACTAGTGTTATATTTTGCTTTTGAGATGCAAATGTCACTTCACCACACACAGAATTTATCAAGTTTGTTTGTGTGGCATTTTTCACAGGTCAGTTAAATGTGTGAAAACCTGAGTGGAAAGGAGAATAATAATTAGTTTATTAGGAGGATAATTATATATAATAAAGTTATTAGGAAAATAATAATTAATCTGGTGAGGACAGTAATTTTGAGGAAATATTTGTATAACACTAGTACTGTATCTTGAAATCTAGCGCCAGTCAACAATTTTGGATATCATTTTTATTTCCAGTGTTCCAAATTTAGCTAAGATTGGCTAGTTCTGTTTTTGAAGCTTTCATGTTGCAGACAAATACAATCTTGGAGTATTGGAAGCAGTTAAACAGATTAAAATGAAATAAAAGTGAATGAATATCTTGGAACATGAAAGATTTTGGAATAGATTCAAGAGAAAAAAAAAATACTGTATCTTTATTAAGGTATTCACAGCCATTCATAAATGGGACAAGAGATGAACCAAGATTTAGATCAAAGAATAAGGAAAGGTTGACCATGCATAAGGCCTTGCCACTGAGAGTTGATGCTAAGATTTTGTTTAAAAAACAAAAGAAACATTAGTATTAAAGATTGAGAACTTGCGGATTGTATATGATTGAATAATGCAAGATGATGACAAAACAGACTGCAATAAAATTAACAAAATTTCAAATGGAATTTAAGAATTTGCTACTAATAGTACTGTCAATCAAATGCTCCATGATGTATGTTGATATTAGGTTATGGATCATTGTCTGAAGTTGAGATGGTATCATTGACTGTGTCTTGATGCTCAAAACTAAAATTGGTTGAGAAAATAGACAAACAAGAGAGTGAAACAAAATGAGATAGAATAAAGATTTCCATTGGGAACTTTTTCATGTAGAGAAAGTTTCAAGGATAGTTCCTGAGAGAAAATGCAAATTTTGGGAATTAAGAGTCTCTGTAAAGAATGAAGGAAAAGTTGAATTTATTCTGTTGGTGTGCTAAGGGGTGAGTGAGGTGTATTGTCTACACAGTGTCTTTATTGCACAAAGCACTAATTTTAGCATCCTATCCCAATCTCGGTCTGAAGTGAAAGAGAACTAGCCTTTGGAACTGTTTTTTTTTTTCTTGTTATGCATGCCCAAAAGCTAAAAGGCATTGCTGCTGCTGATAGTTTGAATTTTTACCAAAAAAATTTGTATCTGCTACAAGTGGATAGCAAAATGTTCTTGGGATCATTAGGGGATAATATACTCCATTTCAGAGTCCCTTCTTAAATTTTATTGCACACATTCCCCTTTCACTTATATGAGGCACACCTTAGTTTGAACAGTTTACTGCCCATTAACTAATACTCATTCTTTCAGGGGATCATTTCTCTACTTTCATTGTTTCTTTTGAGCCAGATCCAATGGATCACCTTTTCATTTGCTGCTGTGGATATCCTTTAGAACTGTGCTTACTTTTCTCTGCTTGATTTCAATGAATCCTAGCTATCTGTGCAAGCAAATGCTTATGTTTCCTCTGCAGCCAAACTCAACAGGGAAATGTTTAGCCTTGCCACCCTGCATATTTGCATTCTTCCACCAGTTTTTTGTACTGCCCTCCTTTCAGATTTGAGCAGCATCAGTGTTGTCCTCATTTGGAACAGTTAAACAAGAGGAACAACTTTGCTCTTAGCACCTCTTGGTTACCAAATCTGTTTCCCTGCTGATTGGTAACTTGGTGTGCCAATAGGATAGAAAACCAAAATATCTGAATACAACAACAATTAGAAAAATAACTATATAGAGATCTCAAAAGATTAAAGGAATTGCTGATGAAATGATATAATAGTATGGTTGTACAGAGGATACTTGAGCAGAATTAATAACTCACCAAACTAACTGTACTATAAAACTATATTAAATCCAAGAGAGACAAAATAGCAGAATAGCAAATACCAATAATGTGGAAATGGATGAATTCTATTTAGCTCAGAAGTTGTATCAAAATAAAAACTTGACTGGGCAGCAATGGTGATTCACTAGGAATTGTGCAAAAAATATGATTGAGAGATATAGGACAATGTTAAATGCAGAAATCAGAAATTGATCAGGAAGATAAAATTAAAATTCTATGGAAATTTGATATTCAAATATATTGCCCAGTTTGAACCAATGAACCAGATTGAATATCAATATTAGTGGCAGACAGGCAACTATCTAATGGCCTCTTACTCTCTTAATGTTTTTGAAGTAGAGAAACCAAATAAGAATTGGGAGTGTTAGTGAAGAATGTGTGGATAGTGTTAAGAATATCAACACAGAAAGGAGAATTGGTGAGCTGAGTCCAAATTCCAACCTACATTCATTTTTGCATAAATACCCCCCCAGCTATAGGTTAAATAACAAAGTAGACTGAGTTCTCTAGCATTGGGTGGTAGCCAATGTGAAAAGGAAAACTCTTAATTCTAAACTGTGGATAATGAAAGAGGAAACCACTTTAGTTTCTTTCTCAAGAATATATGGAAACACACAGATAAAGAAATGGTGTCTGTGAAGAGCCATAATTGCCTGTATCTTGAAAGGACATGAAGAAATAAAAACCATAAAAGTGAAATGTTTTAATGTGTATTATTAGGAGTAGTACTTACTGTTTTGCAAGGGTACAGGTTTACAAGAAAACAGTTTAGATTAATCCTGTATTTGACATTGACCAGGCAAGATGATGAAAGTTAATGATGAATCACTTATTTCACAAAATTATAACCCAAACTCTCTGTTAAGGGAAAGACAATCTGCCATGCTAGAATGAAATTGCAAAATCAGGATTGCAATTGACTCGAATCATTAGTAAATATCGGAATCTACATCAATAAAGGTTTTTGTTTATTGTCAAGGTTAATGACAGGATAGGGTGTGGCATAATGGTTACCATCATAGAAAATATAATTTGAATTCTACTCAAATCTGTTTTGTCTTTGCATTAATGCTCTTGGGAAAGGCATGGATTTATATCTCCTTGCATTCTGTCTTGTTGCTTGATATCTTGACAAAATGTCTCATCACTAGCATGTTACAATGATTGGTGGAGAAGGGAATCCTTGAAAAAATCCCCCCCCACTTTTTATTACCTGTCCAATTAGTCACAGCATTTTCTGCTGTGACTCTCATAACCAATGTTGACAAGCTCCAATTAGTATGGATTTCCACCTACAAGCAATAAAATTGGTATTCCTATTTATAATTATTATAAGACTTTTGGATATACTGTTGGTGTGTTACCAATGTTTTGTTCATTGTCTCCATACTGGAGACTGCCTCTTTTTTTGTTTGTTTGTGTGAGGAGACAAGAAAGTAATTAGGCCTAGACAAGAAATTTTCATGAAAAATTTAGTTTTAAAATAATATTCAGAAAAAAAATATCATTTGAAAAAAAAAAAAAAAAATAAATTTTTTTCTCCTTCCACACAATAAAAACCAAAACTTTAAATAACCAAATAACTTAAAAAAAATATTTTTCAATTAACCTACCCATACTTCATGTTAGGTAATTTAACCTACACTGTCAGGGGGTATATCCAGTAGCATTTCTAGCAATCAGAAAGTGGTAGTGGTGGCTGTCACTTGCAGGCCAAGTTTAGTATATATGTGTGGAAGGGAGAGACAAAACTGAAAGAGAATGTGAGAATTTTCTTTTTATACTTTATCTTGCCAATTTAGACAACATTCAGTATTTTTTTTTTCTTTACATATTGTTATAACACATTAGTAAATAAAATACAGTGCAATCTTGGTTCACAAATTTAATTCCTGAGGCTCATTCATGACTGGAAATATTCATAAACTGAAACAATTTTCAACATAAGGATCAATGTAAAAATGGATTAATCCATTTTTGGATCCTAGATATTTGCTTATTTTAACTTTTACAACAGTACTTTATTCATAAATTCATACACAAAAACAATGAAAATTATTAAATATAACACAAATAAGATGCACACAATACTAAACAGATAAAATATAGACAAAAACTTAATTTAATTTGACCATACCTGTATGGAGAAGAGTCATTCCTTTAGCAACATTGGCTTTCTTGATCATCTCTTTATTTTTGGGATTAATACAGATTATTGATCCTGCCATCCCAAACTGAGTAGCAAGAGACATGTACACAATTTTCATGTTTGACTACAATTTCTTTCTTTACATCTATTGTGATTCAAGTCATTTTTCTTTTTACTTTGCTGCTATCATTATCCTTCTTTGACCTCATGGGGCCTTATTTAATAATTTCTTTAAAAACGCACTAAACACAATGAAATTCAAGAGAAGACATGGCAAATTCAAACAGGGATATGTATGGAGCAAAAGCTAGTGTAACTAATGCTCTCCCGCTGATAATCCCAGCTTGTTGCTCCATATTGTGGCTGGCTTGTGTGTTCATTACTCAAGTCACTGAGATGTTTTTTGTTCAGAAAATTTGTTTGTGATTCAATTTATTCATAATTTGAGATGTTCATGAACCTGTATCCATTTTTCCAAAGGGTTGCAATAACAGTAGCAGCAATGAGAAGGTAATTCGCAAATAACCCTACAGATTTAATGCAGTTTAATTGTACTAAAGAAATTGTATACTTTCTAATAGAAAGTATCTCAATTCTTTTTCATGTATTTTTTCTTCTTAAAGATATTTAACAGAACATCCACATTCCAAATGTGGAATGAGGGTGGCCATTTTTTTTTCTTTTAAGTCTATCATCAATCCTATCCAACTTTTTTTTTCTTTGCTATCATGATGTATTTCACATGGAAAAATCCATTTTTAATTATACCTAATATCAGTTATTGGACAGGACAGGAAAATCTTATACGGACTAGTTATGAGTATTTTGGGATTTTTTCAGGAATCTAAGACTATTAAACTCTATATCAACTACTCTTTTATATTTTAGTGTATAAAAATAGGGAGGCTAATTATAATCCACACAAATAATGGTTACCATAGCCCTCACCACAGAAGCACAAATAGGCACATCTACAGAAAATAGTACCTGTAGCAAACACTAAAATTGTGCCTCTCACTAGACATCTGATACTTACATTTTATATAAATCTGACCAACCTAGCACTTCTCACTAATGATAATCAAAGACAATCCTTACATCTGAAGCAGTTTTTTCACTCTACAAGGATGGCTTATCTGAAATTTATAGACCTATTTTGTGATATAGTAATTAGGAGTTCAATCCCTAGTCAGAGCTGTGTGTACTTGGACTCAGTGGAAACTGGTCAAGCAATAACTGAGCAGTACTAAAAATAAGAACTAGACGAGATATCCTTAGATATGTGCAGTGTAACAAGAACAGTCTACCCCCCCCATAGATTAAATAAAGTAGTCAGTTCAGAATTCTCTGTAGGTTACCTGGATCAATATACCTGCTGAATGACAGAGTTGGGGGATGTTATGACAATATCCAAGATGTTGGGATGACAACAGTAAAGATGAGGACAACTGTCCACATGTAAATAGTGAAAACGATTTATTTGAAATGGACTTTTGAAATCAACCCTCTATGGCAAACTCTCAGTATCAGATGGACATTTAAATAGACCTACTTAACACTAGTGATATAGTAAAAGGTATTGATCAAGTAATAATGTATTCAAATTATTGTCTCTCTGTAGCTTTGATATAAATAATAAAACTCATCTTGGTATGAGCTGGTTCATTTTGACTATTGTTTTTATTGTTATCTTAAAGATATGTAAGTAAAACATTGTTTAATCTTTTTATCATCATGTCACATAACTCCCCCGTGTCATTTGGGTCACCACATATGCTGTAGTCATAACAGCAGTGGTGTTTCTAGAGCAAGAAAGCCTGACGGAACCCATCTCTCTTCAGGCTGGTTTTGTAGCCAAAGTTGTCCTTCTCGACCAAGGCTAGAGAACTCAGTCTGCCTTGCTATTTAACCCATCATTGGAAGGGGAAGAGATGAATCCATGCCTTTTACAAGAGTATTAATGTGAAAATTAACTTGGCTAGAATTTGAACTCTGCTCACTGGTTTTGCATTCTAAGTTACTAACTGTTATTCTGCCTGCACATTTAAGCTATTTCAACATAGTGGTTAAGGCTAAAGGGACAGGTGAAGGCAGTGGGCCACTTCCTGACAAAATTGCATGAATGGATGGTGGAACTGGGGGGAGGAAAGTCAAAATGACAAACATTGCTAAGAGCTACAAGTGATAGGAGGTTATGGAGAGCCATAATCGTTCACAACCTGATGGGAAATAGCACACAAAAGAAGAATTATATAATGCTATTGTACCCATGCCATCAAAATTGATGGCAAGAAGAAATATATTATAAGTAATTGTGAGTAATTTTCATTTAATCCAAGTACAATTTTGTAATTTAAAATAGTCCATTGTTAGCATTAATAATTGAACAGTGTACAATTTATAAACACTTAAGGAAAGATAGTCATATATTATCCTAATAAATGTTACATAATTGCAACCAAAATTATGTTTAATACAAAAGTTCCCAAAGCAGAATATTTCTTGTGCAAAGTTTAGAAGGTCTGAGTAATCCTTCACAGTCTGTAGATTCAATCTGTAACTTCAGAAATTTTCAATTATAACGATCTGGTGGGGTCAACCACTGACATCATCTGAACCAGAGATCTGCATTTGGTGGCTAGAGAGTCATCACCCAGGTCAAGCTCTCAATGCACTTGAGTGATATCATGCTGAGTGCAAAGTACATTCTAGCATCACCTGGTTTTTGATTGATCCATTTTATACAGCTTATCAACCCTTTGAAGATTATTTAAAACTAGAAAATATTTTTAGATTGTAATAATTTTTTTATTATAATGATTTTAGTGATACAAGTCTTGCTAATTAACCCATAGTTGGTGGGAGGGAAAGAGCTGGATTCATACCTTTCCCAAAGGTATTTGCACCTAAGTGAATATAATGAACTCAACTGGATTTGAAACTTGGCTTTCCAATTAACAATTCTCAGCCATTTTCCATTACGCCATCTGCACATCCAAGCTTACAGCACCTGATATTCCCAAGCAGTCACCTATCTAATTACTGACCAGGCTCAATGTTGCTTAATTCTGGTGATCATTCTAGCATCTGGGATGAGTCACATACTACAATTATATTTTTTCCTCTTTATCACCAGAAATAGTTTATTATAGAAAATGACTTAAGCATAGAAGTGATCAAATAGCAGTAAAGTCAGTGGGTAATAATGGAGTTGAAACTATTATACAACCATGATTATTGTTTTCTTTTGCTATAAGTTGCTTAGTTACAATGTAATCTTTACAATGAATGAAAGTTTTGATGTTTCATAAATCCTGCATGTAATATCACAGAGTAAACAGTAAATTAGTAAGACTACTAATTCTAGTGATAACTTCTTGAATATTTGAGAAATTTTCAATAAGCCCTTTGGTTTTATATCTAAATTTCTTAGAGGAACTATTGTTAGTATTCACAGCTTAACTAGTTTTTCTTTTATATTGTTTTTGTGATTTTTTTTTTATTGCAATAGTCAGGTCATTTTTTTATTTTATAAGCATGACTTAAAAATAAAGAAGCAGCCTCTGAGGTGAGTTAAATTCCTGAATATAAAAAAGAAAAACTGTCTGAGCATTGGGATATAAAGACAACATAAACCTTAACATGAAAGGAAAAAAGAGTACTGTATATAAGTATGTATAAACTGACTTGTATAATGCAACCTCTAAAGTATTTTTTGCATGAATTTTAACCCCTCCTGAAAAAGTTTTACTTGTGTATATTGCAACTGGTCACTGAAAATGCATGATTTTTAACCTCTTCAATAAAATTACCTGTGTATAGTGTAATCCCTATTTTTTAACATAAAAAATGATCATAAAACTGCCTCTATACTTGAGTATCTATGGTAACTGGGCAAAAATGAATGACCTATATTTGATAATTCATATACAGGATTTCTCTCTCTCTCTCTCTATATATATATATATATATATATATATATATATATATATTATATATATATATATATTATTTCAGAAACACTTTCTCTATGTATATTTTCTCTGTATATTAATTCAAAGTTTTTTAATAAAAAAATAAATTTGATTAGAAAACACATGCACATCGGATTTCTAGTAAAGGATAGTTGTTGATTTTTATATATATATATATATATATATACACGTTTGAGGTGATCATAATAAAACTAGAAATAAAAGCAGAACTTAGATATTCTCACGAATTGTAAAGAATAAATAAATAGGACACACTGACTCACTGTTATTGGTATTCATAAATTTTAACTCTTGTCTATGCATCAGTGAGCAAAAACATACCGGGGATCAGTTTACTTTTTGCATTGTATCATCGAGAGGAAAAAAAGCAATAAAATATTCACTTTTTTTCTCCTGCAATGCATTTAATCAAAAAATGAATTTTTCTTATTGTCAAGAATTCTGTAGAAATAGTTCTTAGGTATAGCTTGAAAAAGAAAAAAGACCTGTTGGAATTTTTTATCAAAAGAAACAGGTACTATAATTTCTCTTAAGCAGACAATTTTTTCAACCCACTCTCATCAGAGGAGATCGTTGATAAATTTTAAAATGTTAAACCGTAAAACAGAATTAACTGTCCTGATATGTTATATTGTGGAATTTAGAATTGATCCAACAATTTAAACAGGATTGTTGAATATTGTTAGAATAATTATTTTATTGTGTTTAGTTTACATATGAACAAAGAAAACTTAGGCAAATTCAATTAATACTGAAAAACATTTCATTCACTAGCTTTATTTCACATTTGTTAGTGATTTTTGCATAAGATAAGATCAAATGGAAATATTATGAAGACCAAAACTGGTAATAAATATCTCGGTGAGAATTTTTGTTTCTAACATTATTTTATGATAACTTCATGGACTTTTTTTCTGATAACTGAGAAAGCTGTGAAATCAGTCATATCTTTTATAATTGGTAAGGCATGGATTTTTTGACATGGAACATGAAATAAGTGCATCGAGTTCAAATTCTAGTTGATTGTTTTATTCAGTTCCACACTCATTCCTTTGGAATGTGCCCTCACCCAACTGTGAGTTAAATAGCAGGGCAGATAGTGCTCTCTTCTTTCTTTAAGGTGATAAACAGTCTAGGAGAAGGAAAATTTTGAATTCAAGAGGGATGGACTCTATCAGATTATTTTGCCTTAGACACACCACTGCTAATATGGCTGCAGTACATGTGATGTCCCATAATCTTTATGAATTATAGAACTTGTGGTGTTATGATCACTTATGATTTTTATTTACAAAATTTTTCATCATTATATTGTCCTGTGACCAAGCTGGTGGAGAAATTTGGGTCTAGACCTGTCTGGTCACTGTACTGTCTTTATCAACAACAAAATTTAATTCCTATCTTTTTGTGTTAATGATGATAAATCTGTCTATTAATATTTTTAATGCTTGTTTGTTACTCGGTCAGTTTTATAATACAAAGTAAGGGATGTGTTACTACATTGTGCAATGGGATTTCAAATACATTTTTTTTATTATAATGCTTTTATCTATAATATCACAGAGTGAATACTGCCTATAGTGATGAAGATGTCCTCTCAGGGAGACCGTGTACCTTGAGAACTTATTGGGATTTAAGCTCAACCCAGACCTCAAGTGGAACTCATACATATGATCCATCATTAAAAATACTGGAAAAATAGTCGGTTCTTTATAGTGCTCCAGTAAGTACCTGACTCCTGCTATCCTGTACCAGATCAGGCCAAAAATGAAGTATTGCTGCCATATATGGACGGGAACTGCCCAGTCTTCACTTTCCATTCTCAAGAGAATCTACACGGCCTTGTGGGTGATGAATTGTTTCCCACCTATATTATCTACTGTCTTCTTAATTCCTTTTCTTTTATTGTTCTCATCCCTTAATAATGTTTTTCTTTTTCTTATTCTTTCATACCCAGTAGCCCCTTGTGTCTTAGTGGCTTTATTGCCTTGCTTGAGGTGAGGTGATTGAAAGAAAAACCTTTCCCACAGACAAAACATTGCAAGCCTTTCACTCTCTATCATTATTTCCATGAAAAGTGTTCAAACAAACTACATTCGTTAGTTCCATGAGTTCTAACCTTCATGGCTAGGACCTTTCATGCAGATTGTCATGAACCACCCTCATTTTTTTTCATATACCACACCAATAGCTTCTTCCCATAAATTGCTATTTTGTGGAATTGGCTCCCAAGGAGATGCTTCCCCAATCACTACAATCTTAACCTGTTCAAGTGTTGGGTTAACTATCATCTTTCTCATATTCCTATAAATTCTGCTACTTACCTCTTACTCTGTAACCCTCTACCTTGAGTGGTTCTTGGGCTTTGTACACGGTAAACATTATTGTAAAAAAAAAAAAAAAATGAGCCACAGATCTGCACTTGGTGATTAGAATGTCCTCCCCTAGGCCAATCTGTCAATGCACCTGATTTCCCTGATATCACACTGAATGCAAATTACATTCTAGCATCATCTAGGGTGAATCACATTCTACAATCATCTAAACATTAATTTTTTAATTCTTACCACCAGAAATAGTTTATTATAGAAAATTATTTAAGCATAGAAGTAATGGAGTAGCAGTAAAGTCAGTGGGTAATGATGGAGTTGGAACTGAAATACAACCATGATTATTATGTTCTTACTATATAATATTTACAATGAATGTAAGTTTTAATGTTCTATTCTGCTAATAAATCTTTCCTATTTGCTAAATCTTTAAAACCTATTATGACAGACTGTAAGGATTCCCTTGCAGATGATTTTATTGTAACTTAAAGAAAAAAACAAAGAAGAAGGAAAACCACTTCTTGTCAAGAATTGTCAAGCCCAAATCTGACTGAGAAGAGAATCCGGTTTTGTTGTCAAACAATTCAACCATAAGTATTATCTGCTCTCTTATTTCTAAAAATAATCTCAATGAATATCTTTTGTGTTATATTGACTAACATTTAATTTAAACAGTTTCTGTTGTTTTATGACCTTTTGTATTAAAAAACAAAACAAAAAAGTTGTGAGATCTCCTTGTTGAATAATTTCAGAGATGTCTATCTACTTCCTATTGAAAAATAGCTTTAGTGGATGCCTTTTGTGTTTTACATAAATAGTTGCTTTGGCTTTTTGCTATTTAATACAAGCAGCAGAAATGGTGGTACCAAATGACCCTGGGAATTAAGTTAGTTGAATGTAAATGCTATTGGTCACTTGCAAGCATTCTTTTACTATTTTTGTTTTAGAATTGGTCTTCAGTCAGGTCGGTTAGAGTAAATGTGCCATGTTTGTTGATTGATGAAAAGTTTGTGAATATGGAGGTAGGGAGAGTATTTACATGAATGAGCTGTAAGTGTTTAGCTGTATAGTAGTAGGGGTAGGGGATAAATATGTGAAGAGTTTTTTTTTTTATTTTTTCAATGTCAGTTACTACTTTCAGATATCCTACTTTGAAAATACTCTTTTTTGTAAAAACTATATTTTATAAGCATCTAAAAAAAATTATATCACAATTTTTTTTAAAAATTCCAATAAAATATTTTTGTGAGGGGAAAACAAAAATACTGAATTTTCAAGATTTTTAAATGTTCATTATTTTAATTTAATTTGCATTTTTGGCACTTTGATTTAAGATTTAAGTCATAATTAGTAATCTCAAATTTCCAATACTTTACTCACAGACCCCACTACTGCTATGATTTGAACAGTCTCAATCCTTTCTCTAATCTGCAAATTCTCCAATCTTGTCTTAAAATTTATGAATTATAAAAGATATGACCCTAACTCTCTGATTTCACAGCTTTCTCAGAAAAAGTCTTGATATTTCTTTTCATCTTCACTGTAAATAGCAAGAGAAAATGGCCAAGATTAGTATGTGTTTATTGTGGCAGATAGTGAAAATGGCCAACAAATATTTGGCAGTGTCCCTCTGCCACTCAGGGCTCTCTGGAGTGGTAAGCATGCCCACAGTATTATTCATGTTAGTTTGAAGTTTGTGTCCTAAATTTGCATTTTTTTGTGACCATTGGTATGTTGGTGACCATTGGGATGTTGACAATCATTTGGTAAATATTGGTGTTTTGGTAAATTGGCACTAATTCTTCACTTTTGACACACTATCTGATCTGATAGTACAGCCATATCTACAATTTAACAGACTTTCATTTCTTTATTCAGGAATGACTAGATCCAATTGACCTTGTTGAATGGGTACATTTGAAAGTTTCAAAGATATATATATATATATATATATATATATATATATACTTTTTTAAGAGTAGTTTCTGGTTATACTCAGATCATTTGTTTACATGGTCAAACCAAAATGGTTTGCATGATTTTCAGTGTATTACTGTGCCTACTCTATCATGTTTGCCTTTATATTTCCTTTTAACCAGCTTGCTACATTCATTTACTCAAATTGATATTTGGCAGTTTTTGCTGGAGGTCAAATGACCCAAAATCTCTCCAATTTTCTAACACTCTTTTCAGTATTTTCACTAGTATTAGTAAGGATGTCATCTGAATCTTCTTGCAGATTTCCGATTCTTATCTTCTACAGGACTGTTCCATGTTCTTGTTGATATTTGTTTATCTAACAGGGATACAAAAAGTTTTCTTTTAAGGAAACAATTGCTTCAACATGTCTTCTATCAATTTGCAAAAGCTTGAAATAAGTATGACTAAATTTATAAATATTTTTTTTATTACCAAACATTTTATTTCTGTTAGAATTATTCTAAAGTCAGGAGGAGGAATAACATTATTATTATTATTAATAATAATAATAAATTAGCAATTTTCAAATTGATTTTGCTGTTCTATAAGATACAAAACTGAAAAGATTGAAAAATACCAGGATCTAGCAAGGAAGTTGAAAAAGCTATGTAATGTGACTGTTGAAGTAATTCCTGTAGTAATGTGTGCACTTGGAACATCAAGAAACTTGGAAGAGTGCTTAGGAAGACTTGGAATTGAGAGCAAAACTGACAAATTTCAGAAAACTGCCATCATTTACTGCAAGGATTCTCTGAAAAGTTCTTGAATAGTGAGGTGTCTTGTTGTCCCCATGCTTCGAGAACAGAAATTCTTTTGACCGCATCACTGTGCAAGACCAACATAATAATAATAAAAGAAGTAGTAGCAGTAGTAGTAATAATAATAATAATAATAAAAGTAGTAGTAGTAATAATAATAAAAGTAAGTAGTAGTAGTAGTAGTAATAATAATAAAAGTAGTAGTAGTAATAATAAAAAAAGTAGTAGTAGTAATAATAAAATAATAAAGGTAGTAATAATAATAAAAATAAAGTAGTAATAATAATAATAATAAAGGTAGTAATAATAATAATAATAAAGGTAGTAGTAATAATAATAATAATAAAGGTAGTAGTAATAATAATAATAATAAAGGTAGTAGTAATAATAATAATAATAAAGGTAGTATAATAATAATAAAATAAAGGTAATAATAATAATAATAAAGGTAATAATAATAATAATAATAATAAAAGTAGTAATAATAATAATAATAATAAAAGTAGTAGTAATAATAATAATAATAATAGTAGTAGTAATAATAATAATAATAAAACACAGATTTATTTAAACTAGTTTTTTTAATTTTGATTGCTATAATAAAACCTTTTTTCAATTATTGTACCCTCCTGTCTTATTTGATAACCTGTAAATTTTAAACGATACCCTCTATTAAATCCATGGGACTGAGTTCAGTCCTTGGTTTTGGTAGTAAAATTAATATACTCTTGTTCAGTGGAACAAACAGTTGTATCATAATAACAAATTAACTAAGAAGAATTAATAAATGATATCAACTAGCATGAAATAAGAATAATTTAACCCTGTGGATTGAATAAAGGGTTTTTCAGTTGAAGTCTCCAGGCCTATCAAATATGAGTCTCCTGAAGAAGGCTTTGAATGTAAAATGGCTGAAATGTTGTAACTATAACATCCAAGAAGACAACAATTCAGATAATGTGATTTTTTTAAAAATCTTCATGTAAGTAAAATTCTCTTGTGAAAGCACAGAGATGAGAATAATAACCTCACAAATTCTCTATTAATATGGCTTTTTAAAATCAACTTTGAGCTTTTGTATAAGTTATAATGAAATAGATTTTGATCACAAATATGTTGTCCTTTCATCAAGATTTAATATTTGAGACAACACAACAATTAATTTTCCCAGTGTCTATATACAGGCTCATCAATAGAGGTGATCAGAAAAGTGCACACCTGAAGAAAAAAATTAGTATGGAATTAATATATTATCTGACATTATATTATTCTTTACCTCTGCTACTTGAAACCATGTTGACACATCTCAAATAAGTTCATCTGACATATTGTTTGAAAATATAACAAATAATTTTGTACAAAAGAAATGTTTCTCCACCCACAAATATATAGATACATGCCTGTCACCAGAGAATTTTTTGCCTGGGAGGATGGCCTATAAGTTAGGTGAGCTGTGAGTAAGAATCTTCACACTAAAATTAGTTCATAGCATTTTCATATTAGGGCAGGGATGTGAATGATTTTCAAGCAGTTGAGTGGAAACAGGTCTGAATGGATCCCTGTGATTTGATCCCAGTGTTGATTTCTGGCCTTGGCAGTCCTGTCTGCATTTAAAAAAATTAGCTAGAAATGATAATGTTTTCAAATTCTGTTCAGATCAACAAAAGAACCGATCATTTCCCCAGTGTGTTTGACCAGTCTTTACCACATGACCTTCCAGTTCAAACAAAATGACTTAATTGAGTTCTGTTTGCCTCTGCTTAAAAAGTTTATTTGCTTACACAACACGGATTGTTTATACAGACTTTTATGATAAATGAAATGACGCATTCATTCTTCTTTTATCAAAGGAAAGAAATATTTTGCTAAACGTTTTTTAAACAAATATCAAGACTTCATTGAACTTAAGGTTATTCAGTACATTTTATGGGATATAAGACCTCCACCCACAGTGTTATGTAATAGCATATGCAGTTAGTTCTTTTCCATCAAATCATCCCAAGGAAAGTTCACCATAAAAGGATAAAAATTAAACAATTTTTTAATGGTTTCTGATTTTATTGATCAACATATCTAAAATATTTTAAAAATAGGGTAAAAGTAAATAATAACTGACATTATTTGTTTTAATTTAATAATTAAAACTTGGATTTCTAATAACTGATATTATGCACTATTCCTCTCAAGTAGTCGGGGATACAATTATCTTTATTGTAATTTAGAATGAGTCCTCAAATTCATCCAGCAGAAATAACATAGGCTTTCCATCTTTTATTAGGTGATTCATGTACTGCTCAATTTTGACTTCAGTTAGCCCTTGTTCATTCTTAATGCAATCCAAAAATCTAATGAGTTTGTATGGTGAAGTTTTTTTGCAGTCAACTGATGCCAGTGAACTTATCTGTAAACACATAATTGGTCTAGGTTTGCAAACGATGCAGCACTTACTACCCACTCAAGCAAAGACCTTGCTCATGAACTTTGTTGAGGCTTGTCATGACTTTTAACTTGCCATTAGTTTCAAGAAAGCACAAGTCATGGGGCAGGATGTGGACTCCCATCAGAATCACTGATTACAATCTGGAAACTAACCATGACTTTGTGCACCTGGGTTCAGTGATTTCAGATGTCTTTCTTTTGGCACTATGATAAGAAGCATATTGGTAAGACTGCTACCACTATGCCCAGATTGACTAAGAAAGTATAGAACAATAGCAAGCTAACAGCACACATCAAGCTCCTAGTCTTCAAATCTTGTCATACACATTCTTTTGTATGGCAGTGAAACTTGGGTATGCTAGACAGGAATGTTTTCCACATGCACTATGGCTGACACATCTTGTACATCTCTTAGCAAGACAGCCTTTGTTGTAGTGTAAATTGCAACCTCTCCTAGATTAGTTGTATCCCAGCAGATACTCTACTGTATACTAAGGACACAAAGTTATTTCCTCTTCCTGTTAAGAAACTATCATATTCATTTAAATGTAACGTGTGTATTTGTTTGCTATTAAAAGCTATGCAAATGGTTATTAAGTCTTGTTATCTCCTAATACATTTTCCTCTCATAGCAGCCTTCAACAACACTGTCCTCAAGATTGTTTGGGTTCCCAGTATGTACATTTTCTTAAAGCACAGATACTTGTTAATAGACAATGGCTGAATACACAGGGACCTCCTGAACAGAGGGCTGGCTCAAGGAAAGCATTCTATATGCAAACCCAAAAAACACTGAGACATGAGGATCCTAAACATAAACCTGGATATGTAAGAAGCTGTAGCATTTGAATGATTATCCTTGAGGCAGGCAGTACAGAAAGGTCTATTTAAGTTTGAGTGACATTTGTCCAACAGAGGTAAAAGGGGCAATGAAGGAAAGTCCCATATCTTTCAGACCAGATTCAAAGTTTGTCTACACAAAGTGAGGTACTGCCATTCTCAGATAGGCTTAACAAGACATGAAGGATGCTGTTCCAGAAACATCATCCAGAACACAACTCCATAGTCTCCTGAAACTGATAGATGCCTAATATAAATCTAAATTTAATTTGACTAAGTAGACACAGTGATGGCCTAAAGCATTTGTATAAAAACCATGCTGGATACTTCAACTTTGCATATTTCTGAGATATTTTTCAACCACTTTTAGTGGTGGTTAAAAGTGGGGTTTATATATTGTCAAATATGGTAAATCACAATAGTTAATTTTTTTTTTTTTTAGTCTATGGAATCTAGATTGCTTTTGCTTCAGCTGTAATCTTCAGAGTTAGAATTCATTCAAATGCTTGATCTGGATTTTAGTGAATGGTAATCTGACAAGTTGTACTGCAAAGGTTTTAATATATGTGTAAATATATTTACATTGTTCAAACTGTTTTCCTCATCTTTATTGCCATATTCACAACATTTCAGCCATTGTACACTCTGACCTTCTTTAGGTGATATATGTTGAAATTTCAAACCAAACACTTAATTTAGTCCACGGAGGTAGATTGTTCTAATTCCACATGCCATGCCTTTTTTTTTTTTTTTTTTTATATTTCAGTATCAGTTATTTCCCTTTAGTAACTCAACTCTCCAAGTTTTTGTTCCCTCTGCTGTGGCCAGGTATTGAACTCACAACACTTTGGGTTAAGTCACTTAATTTAACTTTAATAATTCAAAATCTTGTAAAAAGTAGATACAAAGAAACTCCTTAAAAATTTCTGGTTAGGAATTATGCCCCAATTATTGAACATTGTGCAGAAAATAGCCATTTGTAAAAGGATGAAAGCATGTCCACGTACCATTTTCCATGATGGAAGTACACATTTCTCTATATGAAACTAAGACCAACTCTTTATATTATATAACAGTAAAGTTTGAGAGAATAATTTAGAGTCTAAGTCTGTACTACCTGTCCCAAGGATTGAACTCACAATTACTTCTTTATGTGTTGTGTCCCTTCAGGACATAGGTGATCATAGCTCTCCACAACTTACTGTCTCTTGTAGCTCTTAATAAATTTTGTTGTTTTTTATTTCTCCTAAACCCTGCTCACTTGTTATGCATTATTTTCCTCTGTCCCTATTGCCTTAAATCTGTTCTGTGAGTATCAGATTTTCCAAGCCTTTTTTTCTCATTGTGCCCTAGAAACTTCAACTGCCTCTTACTGATGTTATGTATAAGTGTCCTTTTTGTTTCCATTTTCTCTAAAATTTTCTTGTTGCTCACATGTTCAGTACATAGTATCTTCAGCATCCTTCTATCAAATTCATGAACCAATACTTTAATCTTCAAGGCTAATGGATTAAGACATTAGATTAAAGATTAAAGATTGTGACTTTATACACCAGACTATAATAATAGTGCAGCAGTCGCCATTATTTACAGGATTAGTTAAAAAAAAAATTAAAATAAGAAATAGAATAATTTTTTAAACAAACCCAATAAATAATATGGACTTAAAATTTAAATTATATAATTGTCAGTTTTCAATCAGCACCTGAAGATTGCACTGTCCATAAAACTTAGTCATGCTACCAGTGAAGAAAAAAAATGTATATTTATTATTAAAATATAATTTATAGCTGTTATTTTACATTGAGCACTATTTTGTTAACAACAGCACTCAATGTGACACACACACACACACACACACACACACACATATATATATATATATATATATATATATATATATATATATATATATATATATATATATATAAAAAATATAAAAAGGCTCAAACACTAATCCATGGTTATAATTTATTACATTGGAATTGTAATCACAATCCAATTCATTAGACCAAAAGAAAATATTTTACAATTTTTTTTTTTTTTTTTTTTTTTTGAATTTGTAGGTCTGATGAATTGGATCGTGATGATGATTCCAATGTAATAAATTATAACCATAGAATATTAGTGTTTGAGCCTTTTATATTATATTCTTAATGTGTCCTGGACATTGAGTTCTACCTGGATGGAATCTTGGGAATTTATGTATATAAATATCTATCTATCTATCTATCTATATATATATATATATATATATATATATATATATATATATATATTTTTATTTTTTATATGCACAGTACTTGTAAGTGTTCAATATCAGTGATAGACCTAACATATTCAGTTGTATGGATATGACTTTGTGACCCTGGTTTCATGCTTTTGTGAACATAAGACAAACTAGTTTACTTTTTTAAAATTGGATCTATTTATGCTTTATTTATGATTTATTTATGTTTTGTCTTTGATTATATTTGATGGTGGGAGGGGGAAATTCTCTGTCCATTTGGGATAACATTCTCACACACACAGACATGCATACATACATACAGGTGTATACATTTTAGTTCACACAAACTCACCCATATAAACAATCCGAGATTAGTCGCAGATACACATCCCTGCTTTCAAGCATATATATACATCTGCAATTGTAAAATATATAGATATGTGTGTGTGTCTGTGTACAGAATGTTTACATTTATTTAGCACAATGGCAGTTATAGTTTAATCGTTTTCCATTTTGAATATGAGGCTGTCATAATCTGACAGAACCTTTATTTTTCCTTCCTTCATTAAGATTTTTGCATAACAACAGAAGGGGATTAACTGGAAATAAAGTTAAAAACTTTTATTTTATTTTTTTTTTTGTGTGTTTTTGAAAAATAGTGAATTATAGTAATGTTGTTGTTGTATTACAATAGTAAGTCAACCTATTATAACAACAAGGAGTATGTAGGAAAGGAGAATGGAACAAGAGATGTACAGGTTTATTCACCAACTAACTTGCAACAGAAAAAATATTCAGGAACTATAAAATTAATCCCTTTTTAGAGAGTTCTTTAGAAAGGGAGATAACTGCATCCACAGTTTACTCTAATAGTTGTTAACAGATTTTACATAATGGATAGCAGCTCGGATTGAGTAATCAGAGAGCCAAGTTCGAATTCCAGTCAAATCCATTATATTCACTTATGTTCTAATACCCTTTGGAAAGGTATGTATTCTCTCCTACCCCGCAAGCTATGGGTAAATAGCAGGAAAGACTCGGTTCTATAGCTTTGGATGGCAACTGGTCAACTGCAGAAAGAAATGGCAACCTACTGTGGGAAAACATCTGCCTCATCAATCATGTATTGAAAGATAAATGATTGCCTAAGCATGTATCACATATGGCATATAACTGACTGAATGATGAATGAAAAAAATATGCTAGATTCAAAATATTCTAATTTTCAGTGTATTGATAATTAAAGTCTGAAATTTTTACCTTTTCATTTATATAGTCATTTTCAATATCTTATCTAACACTATCAGTATTTTAACTGATGAGATTAAGAAATGTGATACAGTTCTCAATATTTGAGTGATTAAGGGAAAATACATTTTCAACCTTATTTTTTTGGTACACTTATCTTTTTTACTTGAAATGGTGTATTGAACAACAGAATCCTCTTTTATTTTAGTAGTTTTTATTACTTCAGTTGAAACCGAATTGTGGTTTTTATGATATTTAGTACACAATTATTGCATTATGTGTGTATTTCTTTAGATGTCACAAAAAACACTTTACTTACACTCCCACTTATGAAAAATCTAGTTATATCTTGAGACTTCATATTGGAATCAGGAAATATGACATTTATTCATATTGTTTTCCTTATTAATGCACCTACGATTATGAATAAAGCTTTTATTATTCATTTGAACTAGGTTATTTTGTTTCATTTTTATGTATGGTATCTTTGCATCAACCAGTTGATGCTACTTACTCAATGTATTGGAAATAATTTTTAACTAGTTTCTAGCTAAATTTGAACTTTCACTCTTAGTGTCACTATCAGACTATGCCTTACCAATTGGTAACGGTAATATTAGATGTTTCCTTATAAAGAAACATTCAGAATTCATGACACAGCAGCCAGTGCTACTTTTGGTTGAAATTTATAAAATCTTTCTATTAAAACAATTTTTCAGGGAAATAGGTTTCTCAGGTTCAGTAACTGTTATTGCTCTTTCCTGTATTAATGGGGATTTCCTTCCTAACCTTTTGTTTAAGGTAGTGTGGAACATCATCTTGATTATGTCATTATTTTCTCTTCAAGTTACATGTGATATCTATTTTAGTTGTTGAAAGGGGTTTCTGTTATTTGATACAGTTTTTGTTTCTTATTCTGTAGAACTAATTCATAAGGTTCAAAGAAGAATAGTTCTCTCTAAAAGAGCCTACAGGCCTCATTCATTCAAAGCCATTTTTAACCATCTGAGAAAGTGGTATATAAGGCTAACAGTTTAAATATTTCTGAATGATTTTTGCGACATGTATAGCATCAACTATGAAAGTCTTGATCTGACAAGGCAATTTAAGAACATGATTCTAATTTTTAGGTTAGTGTTTTGGTTTTCTGGCAACTTGTGATGTTGGGTGAAACTAACTTTAGCACAGCTTATTCAATTTCCTATACTAAATTTGTTATAACTAATTTGTACATGAAGGTACTTGAAGTGATTAGTATCTAAAACCACAAAAATATAGTCATAATTTAACCATATAACACATTATAAATTTGCTTTTTATCAATCTAAGAATTTGGGACAACTTCATACTATTATGGCAAATAAATATGGCTTTTATTAAATATTCTCATAAATATCATCTTCAATTTTTATTATTAGATAAAGCATTGTCAATCAGTATTCCTTTTTGACTAGTATTTCTTTCATTTTTAGTAACTTTTCATCTTGTAGCTGAAGTAGGAAAACAATTGGTATAAAATAAAAAATGGCTTCCCAAAGCAAAATGGATGCCTGTTCATATCTCACGGAGAGCTTATGCCTTGTTTTTGGCTTGCATTGTTTACTAATGGCCATCGACAGATGGTCTGTATAGTTGTAATGAAAAGCAACTAAAATCATGAGGAGAGAAATATTAGTTAAAAATTAATAAAAGTATTTTCATGGATGGTTATACACAGAGTACTAGCAATATTATACACACCTAGGGCATGAATAATATTTCTTACATATTTTATGTGTCACTCTATTGTAACTAAATTACTTATGGCTATATCGTGTTGAAACATTGGTTCCCATACGATCACTGAAGCTAAGCAACATTGAGCCTAGGTGGGTAACATCTTGGGAATAACAGGTGCTGTAAGCTTGGATGTACAGTTGGTACATTAGGAATAATACTAATTACTTCCCTTTTACTGGAAAAAACCAAAAAAAACATATGAACCTTGAAATCTAGAACACTGCATAAGCAGTAAAAATGAACAGTTGAAATGCTTTGAATTTACAGAAACACATATACATACTCACAGTCAAATGGATAATGGCTAGGAATTGTTAGATGAAAAGCCAAGTTCCAATTCCAGTTGGGTTCATTATATTCACTTATACACAAATACCCTTGGGAAAGGTATGAATCAACCTATTCTCTGGTTTGATTAGTAAGACTTGTATCACTAAATCATTATCTCAAAAAAGAAATTCTTAAAATCTAAAAATATTTTCTTGCTTTAAATAACTGGCAGAGGGTTGATAAACTGTATCAAATGAATGAATGAAACAATCAATCTACTGTGACTAAGAAAAATACCAAAGTTTTCTTTAAAATAGATTTCTATTTTCTCAAGTACTTTCAGTCTCATCTGAGACCATCTTCAGGAGGTTATGTTGACTGTGAGTATGTATATGTTTCTGTAAATTCAAAGCATTTCAACTGTTCATTTTTACTGCTTATGCAGCATTCTAGATTTCAAAATTTAAAGTTCATGTGTTTTTTGGGGTTTTTTTCCAGTAAAAGGGAAGTAATTGGTATTATTCCTAAATCGATATTCTAAGGCTACCAAGAAATTAATCCGTGGACTTGAAAGGATCACAGTGAAAACTAATTGACATGATATGTCTAAATTATTTAACCAAACCTGCTTGAATGAAAATATGCTGCCTAAATATATACATGTGTGTGTGTGTGTTCATATTTTTGTCATGCCAAAGTAATTGTAAAGGCAATTTTTTTTTTCTTCTATCGCAAGAAAGTCTAGAGTATGATGATAAACTACATCCAACAGCAAGGATTCTTATTGGAGATGGGAGGTTTTGAATAGCATGGAACCACTTCTTAATTGCTGTTGTCCCCAGGTTCACTCTGACCTGAGGTGGTAATACCTGTTGGGGTTCTAGCTATGGACAAATACTGAACAAAAACAAAACACCATGAATGCATAAAATAAATTTTTATATTAAAAAATTACCAACAATGCACCAATTTATAGTAAAATTACCAACAATGCGCCTATTTATAGTAAAATTACCAACAATGCACTTATTTATAGTAAAATTACCAACAATATATTTTATTTGAACATGAAGGCATACAACTATGTTCAAAATATTTAGATTTCAGTATTAAATAACCTATAAAAGTTGATATACTGCTAAACAAAATCAATGAATCAAATCTATCACAAGAAAGTCTTTTATGATATTCTTGAATATTAAAGTGGTGTTTTTTCATCAAACTTGTATAAAATTCATAAATTTTCCAAAATCTGTGTTATTTTGGTGTTTTAACAAGAAAGCATGTTCATTTCCATCTTAAAATGCCAATTTGCAAGATACTTATGCTTTTTCTTGTTTCAAATCATTGACCAAACTATGTCAATGAAAAGTAAAATGCTCCAGTGTTAAACTCAGAGCTGCCATAAAGTCCCTGTTTGTACAGAAGAAAACTCTAACAGAAATCCATGCAAAAATGGGACAAATCAGCTTCAACTATAAAGATTAGAGATGTTGAGGCATAAGATAATAGTGTCAATTCCTGAAATTGTTAATCATGTTCATGACCTAATTTTAGCTGATCATCAAATCTTTGTCAAAAGAGATATCAAGGGAATATGTCTGATTTATAATTCATGATCAATTGGATATGCCAAAGCTATCAGCCAAGCAGGCACCAAAATGTTTGAATGCCAACCAGAAACAATATCAATTGGACAACTTCAAGTTGAATTTGCAGCATTTCCAAATGTGATAATGTTTTTGAAATGACTTGTCATGGCTGAAGAAATATGCTTACACTGCTATAATAATCAACACAAAACAGTTCATGCAGTAGCAGTGGTCAGGTGATCCATGGCTTAAGAAATTGAAGACCAAAAAGTCAACAGGAAAAGTCATGCTTGGGACAAAGAGAGTATTTTCATTCTTCTCTTCAAAAAGACCAAACAATGTGATAAAGCCACTAAGACTCAAGGAGTTAGTGAGAGTGAAAGAAACTGAGAAAAACCTTGAGGAGAGATGAGAATAAAAGAACATGATTCAAGGAGACAAAAAATGATGAAGCATTGAAAAAAACAATGAGGGGAATCTGCGGAAAATTTTGTAAGATTATGCTCCTGTTCACAGGGTTGGCAAGATGATGGATGTTTTAAAGAATTTGAGTTTGAGTGGATAGGCTACTCACTATATTCAGTAAATCATGCTGAATCTATTTCCTGTTTCTAAACCTTAAAAAGAGTTTGAGAAGAAGCAAATTTTCCACGGATTAAAATGTGGTAGCAGCATAGATCAATCAGATGGGATCAATTATTGTCTATCCCCCTTACTCTCATAATCTTCACTTCCTACTACCTCCTTACATTCGTATCACACACCTCATTTAGAAACCCTCTACCTTAAATGGCTCTCGAGCATTTTATTGGAAAAAAAAATGCAGCAATAGAGTAGTATGTCAATGACCAAACATCAGAATTCTCTTCTATTTTAAGAGTTAAAAAAGCTTGAGGAACAATATACCAAATATATTGAACTATGAATGTATTCCATGACTAAATCCTTTCCTTCTTGGTCAGGTCAAGAATTTTTCAGTACCTTCCTGTAAAATATATTAATGTATTTTTTGGTTCTATTCTATTTCAAAGTTGAATAATTTATTCTACAACTATGCTTATAGTAAACAACTTTTTATTTTAACAATTAGTTTAACTGTTAGATATTTTAATAGACAGGTAACATGTGTTTGTCCCATTTTATGAAGAGGACATACAAAAGTCATTTGTTTACCACCCATCTTGTCTGGATAAAACGTATGCTATTTTAATTTGTAGAAATGGCTGATTAAGTGAGATTTTTTTGAGAAAATTATTTTAGTCACATTTGTCTTTAACTTGAAAAGAATTCATAATTTTCAAATAAATAAAATACATTTTAATCTGTTGGAAATATCAAATATTTTGATGACTATCATCAGAGGAACAAAGTAATATCAATTATCATTCTTTCTGTGTCATTTAAAGGAGGTATGGAAAGAAAAATGGTAAGTGAATCTGTATTAATGTATCATTTGTTTTTTATGGGGGCAATGTACCTGCTTACAGGTTTGACAAGATGATAAATGCTCTGAAGAATTATACATAAATTATTATTAAAATATAAGTCATATAAAGCCATTCACATGAGCAGCTTTATACTGGCCGTTTTCTGCTAATCACTGCTGATTTGTTCTTTGATGCAGGCAGTTCTGAAATAATCAAGTTTACTCAAATACCCAAAGATAGTGTATCACAAGTGGGCTGGTCTCAGGAGTCAACATGTTAATGCTTCCAAGTTGCTTTGCTGGAAAGGTTTTGTCACTTTTTGGTCACTGGAAAGAGAACATAAAAATATAGGAGAAAATTTCTTGGATAATGTCTTTCTTTTATAATTACTGCAACTACTTTGATGTAGGATGTAGATGATTATGGCTCTCCACAACTCCCTTTCTTTTGTTGCTCAAAGTAATTTTTTACCATTTAGCATCCCTATTTGCTTTTTTGCTAGCTTTTCACAGCAATTGGTTAAGTAAGTTACTTGTTTTTTTTACCACCCCATTGCTTCTCTTGATTTCAATATGTCCTGTAAACATGTTCTCCGGGCCCCCTTTCCTCATTATGTATCTTAAAAACTTTGGCTATCTTTTTTCCTCATTGACCATATGTTCTGTCCATGGTATTCTCAGCATTTGTCAGTAGAACTACATCTCTGTCACTTTGTCTCTTTACCTGTTAGATTGTCCAGCCTTCACTGCCATAGATATCACATAACAGCTCAGCATTCTTTTCTTTGTTTTCAAGACATTTTCTTATATCACAATACTTCACTTAGTTCCTTGAAAGCATCTATCATTATTCCTATACACCTTTGAATTTCTGTTTCACAGTTTTGTCATGTTACTGTACTATCCAGATAGTTAACTTCCCACACCTGCTTGATTTGGAAGTCCACAAATATGTAGCTCACAACTTGAAGTGTATCTCTCACTGACAACTATGCATTATCTTCTAATAATTAATAGTTATCCTATTGTGTATCCAAAATATAAAAAGGAAACCGAATAAACAGCTGACTACAAAATGCAACTAAAACAAAATTACATCTACACCTTTATATAATAACGCCTTTATAAAAGTATTTGTCTGCATAATAAACACAAAATATAAACAAACCTTAAAAATACCTGATTTTGCATGAAATGATCCCTGGAGGTTGGTGTGCCAGTAAAATAACCAATCTAAATCCAAATATATGAATTCAAAAAAAATAAAAATTATGGGTAGATTTAATAGTTTATTTATTATTTTTATTGTCAAAAAATTTCATGTCGGTTTTTCTAAGAGTAAGATATGGGAGATAAACTAACTTGACTCGTTTCGTCTTAATCTACAATAGATATTTTTATAAAAAATACAAGTGTTCCCACTTCATATTTTTAGTCTAAAGAAAATGAGGTCAGTTGTGTTTTATTTGTACATGCATGCATACATATGAAAAAAATAAGGAAAGTTAAAGTAGATTTGAAAACTGATAAAAAAAAAATAATCCCACCCAAAAATAAATTAATTCAATTGGAACTGATTTAAAGTATGTGGGTGTGTGCACATGCAATATGTATATATGACAGGGGATAGTTTGAAATTTTTATATCTATAACTTCTATCTTGGTCTGAATTTCTGGAATAAAGACTTCTTATCATTTACATTATCTACAGTGTAACCAATGTCCTCATCACAGTTATTATCACAACATTATGCTCTCTAGTCTTCTTCAGGTATTTACTGCTTACATGGGTAACCTTCAGGAAATTTTGAACCCTTTATTCAATATGCAAGGATAGATTGTTCTTGTTATACTGTGTATGTCTGAGGATATCTCATGTTGTTCTTTTTATAAATACTCAGTTATTGATTGTTCTGTTTCTACTGAGTCTGTACAGTCTCAGACTTAATAAAAACAGGATGATTGATGACTGAGCATTTGTAAAATGAAACAAGATGAGATATCCCTAGACATAGACAGCAAGACAAAAACAATCTGTGCCTGCAGATTTAATAAAATGTTCAATTCAAAATTTCCTGAAAGCTATCCACATTGACAGATACATGAAGAAAGTTGAAGAGTACAATAGTTGAAACATTGTGGTAATAACAAGAGATCATTAATCCAACTATAAATGATATACTTATATCTTTTATTTCCTGACTGTATTGCAATTATAGTTGATATAAAAAGGACATTTTGTAATGTATGTAATACTGTTCCATTTTAAATAATAAAAAAAAGTTTTAAAAAATAGTTCCTTTATGAATTTCTTTGCATTGTTTTATACCAGTATAGTAGCTGTTAAAAATGGCAGAATGATTTAAAATGGATCAGCACTTTTGCCCAGAAGCAGAATATCTGTGCATTCTGACTTTGTTAAAAGTGTTAATCTAGTGTTTCTCAACCGTTTTAAGCAATGGCGCACCTAGGTGCAAATGAAAATATCACAGCAAACTTAGCAAAATTTTTAAACAGTATACATTTAAATTATTTACATTATTCAGAATATTGTCCTCATCTTTGTTGCCATATTTATTACAACGTTTCGGACATTGTATGCTCCGGCCTTCTTCAGGTGGTTGGAATGTCGAACTGAACCCTTTATTTCGCTCACTGGGGTAGACTGTTCTAGTTCCATGTGCCATGTCTAATAGATGTCAGTTATCAGTTATCTCCTGTTAATTTCCCTCTGAAAGTTCTCCACTGCCTTAACTGGGTATTGAACTCACACTCTTTGGGTCCTGTCACTGGATCTAACCAACACCTTTATCCACTGTGCCATGTGACACATGTAACTAAAACAGTGAGCAAAATAAAAGGTTCAGTTTGACATTCCAACCACCTGAAGAAGGCTGGAGTATACAACGGCCAAAATGTTGTAATAAATATAGTGACAAAGATGAGGACAATAGTCTGAATAATGTAAATAATGTACATAATACCTCATCTCAGAAATATAGACAGATACATTTAAATGTTATGAAATAAAACCATAGATTTTTTTAAGTATACATATACAAATATGAATTTACTTTATTTCACTGTTTCTATTCAACTATTTGTTAAACATAGTGTGAAACCTGTTTTTAAGCAGACTCATTTCTTCTTCAGTTGTGCATAGTCATTATCACTTCTTATTTTTGATGTTATTTAGGGTTGAAAAGCCTAATTCATATAAGAAGTAGAAAATTGCAATAAAACTGATAAAGCCTTTTTAGCTAATGTGGGTTAAAAGTTTAATATTCATTTATTCCAAGACTAATGCTTTACCATTCCTACTTCCACTCACATATATATGTATGCCATGACAATATTTCATGGCACACTTTAAAGTATTGGTATGGTGGTTGAGAATCTCTGTTAATCACTGGCACATTTTCTTAGGATCAGATCAGCTTTTGAGCTGGGATTAGCGCAGTAATTTCTTTGTCTTTGTATATATTTTCATTTTGGAGTGGGGCATGGTAGTGTTTTTGTCTGTGAGCAATACTCAGCATAACATGAGGCAAACAAAGTCCTGGGGACCCAAGCCCTATGTCAAGATCTCCCTCCTTGCATAAAAGAGGTAAGGCTGACTATTCTAATGCCTGTGTAGCATATTTGTGGGGGGGGGATTAATCATTTAACTTCAAGCCATGCAATAAAGTCACTAAGATACAAGAGGTTACTAAGTGTGAAAGAATAAGAGAAAAAGTATTATTAAGGTGTGAAAACAATAAAAGAAGAATAATCAAGAAAACAGCAGACAACAATTGACATTGCAATTAAATTTTTGAATATCGAAGTTGACTGGGAAGCCGAAAAAGTTCCACAAGTGAGAAGTGTGAGAAAAACTGTTAGCAAAGAACTTACGGTTACATCTCGTCAACTGTAAAATAATGAAACCTTGTTGCCAGTCTAGTGTTTCACTTAAATTCATAAAGTCTAGATACCACAGAGCAAAGTTCATCAGAACAATTACCATGAAAGTATTTATAGAAAAGGCACTGGGATGATATATTCTGTGGATGGAAAGTGATTGAAGCTGGTATCCCATGTAGAGACTGTACAATTATACCCTTGAACCTATGTCTGCACAGGATCTCCCATATTATAAAGGCTTTGTGTTATATCTCATTCCTACGGAAGGGTGAGTAAATACAGGATCAGTTTAATCTATGTGTGCTTTTCCTAGGATCAGAGTGTAGTCTCTGAATGCTCTTTAATAAGTGTTATAGACAAATACATGACTTTTAGTGAACAATCATTCAACTAAATTACGTATCAATAATCAGAACAACAAAACACAAGAAATCTAACAAATCCTTATAAATAATACAAAAATACTATAACAAACTAAAATTGACTACAAATACTAGAAATGTTAACCATAGAGAACTACCAACCCAATATTAATAAAATTTAATTTAGGAACAGACATGCTAAATATATTTGTCAGCTAATAAAAAACATGACATGACACCACAAACAGGAGCATAAAAATGTGATACTTATATAAAAAAACAAAAAAAAAACCTGTCATGACACCTACTGACACATGAAGACATGATACTTAAAAAGCCAGCATGACATTCACCAAGGTGTGAAGGCATAACTAGAAAACTACCAAAGAAAATATAATGTATATACATAGACACAACGCTATCAAAATAAAAATAAAATTCTTTCATAATGGCATCTAAAAGAGAAAGCTGAAAACAGACAATTTATGTTAAAATTTTCTCCAGAAAATGGTTTAAACTGTAGAAAATATAAGTTAAAAAATTTTAAACAAATTTGGATAATAAATATGTCTTATGTGCGTGTGCATGACTACTACTTTGACATGTTTTGCCATTAAATTGGCATTGTCATCAGAAGAATTTTATTTCACAAGAAATTTTTTTTTCTAATGATGCCAGTTCATTGGTGAAACATGCCAAATTAGAATTTTTACAAATTGTCTTATATAGTTACCATTCTATCATTCTCATCCAACTTTATTCACACACACACACATATATATATATATATATATATATATATATATATATATATATATTGAACAATAAAAAATTAAAATCTTCAGACACACTAGGTTTTATATTAATAAGGTCAATAGTCTGAACAATGTTAATAGTGTACATAATACCTCATCTCAGAAATATAGATATAAAGTGGGTATCAAAAATAATTTTACAAACTTTGGGGGCAGATTCCTCACACCAAAACAAGGTAAAAATGTCGATATAAACATATGTCCAAAAGGCCATCATTATACCTCAACACAGCAACTCATAACCAATGTTCAAAATGTCCTTCGCTTGCTTCTACACATGACTGCACACCTCAGATCATTGACTTTCAAATACTCCCAAATGATGTCAAATAGTTTTGCAGGTCCCCATGACATGTTGATAAAGCGTCACTGCATTATTAATGTCTGCTGCATAAACCACAGATAAAAATCCAAAGGATTGAGGTTAGGGAATTGTGCATGTCATGGAACTAGTCCTACCCTACCTATCCATCTTTCATGGAAGATGTCAGCCAGTGCATTACGAACAATGTGACTAAAATGTGTTGGAGTCCCTTCATGCATGAACCACATGCATTTTCATATTAGCAGGTGTACATCCTCTAGCAGGTCTGGAAGTGGGCTCAAAATAAAGTCCCTGTAGACGTCTCCTGTAAGACGTACTGGCAGAACATATGAACCTGCCAGTAAGTCACCTACAGTTCCAGCATGCACATTAACTGTAAACTGATGCTGCTGTCTAGCTTGTATTGTAGCATTGGGTTTCTGAACTTCCCACAAACGTTGATTGTATAAATTTGTTATTCCATCTCTTCCAAATGTTGCTTCGTCCATAAACAAGACTGAAGAGACAAACGACAAATTGGCATTTTGTACAATAAACCATCAGCAAAAGTTCTCCTGCTCATGTTATAAATATCCTGCCATTGTTAAGTGGAGCACTTTTTAGTTAACTCACTACTGCACATGTTAAATGTTGAAGATAAATGTACAATATACATGAATGACAAATGTAACCTAGTCTACATGGCAACACAGCACTGTCTACTTTAAACTTTCTTTAAACTTAATAACTCAAAAACAAAGAATTTACAGATATGTTTTATATGGACTTTTGTCCTTGTTTTGGTGTGAGGAACCTGCCCTCAAAGTTTGTGAAAGTATTTTTGATCCACCATATATATATATATATATATATATAAAAATTACAGTTTACAGTGGACACTAATGTCAACACCAACTGGCAAAGGTCTGTTTCATGTGTGAATGTAGTCATCAGGCCATGTTTGTTGTGTTTCCATTCACATATTTATATTCACATATGTTCGATCTCTGATACTGAACATTTTTACCCATAAATATAGCATACCTTTAAAACTATATTTTTATCATATATATGTGCATGTGGCTGAGTGGTTAGAAACTTCACTTTCTGACCATGAGACCCGGGTTCAAATCTCACCATGGTTGATTTGTCAGAAAGGTGACTTCCAGATGTTATCAATCTGGATGTGGGGGGGATAATCCCAGGGTGCGGCTCCTTTGGAAAGTGCCTGAAAGTCATACCACGGGTTGATCCAAGCCTTGTGAGTGAAATTGGGTAGACAGAACACTTGGGGGTGTTGGTAACTGTGCTAGCACAAAGTCACAATTCATCATGACTAAGGGTTTGAGTATGTTGGTGTTCTTCAGATTATTGATCATTCTAGATAATGTGCTCTCTCCCAGAAACTGTAATTAAGGTCTGCTCAGTATAATTACAGTATAATACACAGGTTGGCTCTATGGGTGTTGAACAAACACAAATGTGCTTGAGCAAGCCTCTGAAATAGGGATTGGCTAGCCACCCTAGTAGACTGGTATATGAGTGGCCAGCTATTGTTATTATATATATTAAGCAGCAAATTCTCTTTTAGACATGTCTGATTGAATAAATTACAGACATTATGTCTGCTAATTTTTAACAAAATCCGTTCATACTCATGAATAACCTTCCATGTATTGATGTTAAGGATGAAAGAAATGTGCTATAGCTGTTTAAATTTCTTTTATTTTAATTTCCCAAGTAGTTTCAATCTTCTTCCAAGATCATCTTCAGTGATACAAGTGGTATAAAACTATATGTTGTTCATTAGTATAAGTATTTATACAAAGTTGTGTGTTGTTATCCATTACTGTAATTTTTTCATTATGCTTTTAAATGCAGAATGGTTGACAATGTGCTGAGCATTCATTAGAATGTGAAAAAAATTATCCATTATGGAATTATATATATATATATTCCCATGCACACACATTGCATTTTATATGTGAATGCCTATGATTAAGACATGCAGAAATGACCAAAATTAAAGAATGAATTTGCCTTCTTTTTATTCTGTCTACCCTTGTTTAAGAACAAAAGAGAAAACTCACTATTTTAATTCAGTTTTGACCAATATAATCTGCACCGTTCACATTGTAATCATATAATCAAGATAATAGTTTGTAGCTACAATCTGAGAAAATTGATGTTTTATTATTTAATCTTTTCTTGCTATGATATAGGAACAAATTAAATAAACATTCTTTTTTTTTTCTTCTCTTAATAAGGATATTGTGAAACATGGAAAACCAAGTTTTATTGTCAAAGGCGCCACACACCATGACTTGGATCAAGGAAAACTTGGTATGTATACTAATTCCATCATGTTTAGGAGAAAAATTAAATTTTGTCTTCCTTGTTCATAAAGTCTAGGTACCATAGAGGAAAGTTCCTCAGAACAATTATCATGAAATTATTTATAGAAAAGGCACAGGGAAGCTACATTACAGTGGTGGGAATGTCTGAAGCTGAGAAGCCAGATCAGTACCAATAACATTGTAGATTCTTCTTTGGATTTTATCAAGAATCTCTAAAATTATATTAAGAGCACCAGACAATATGGGGCAGCAATATTCAAGGCAAGGCCAAATGGTAGACTTGTAAATATGTAAAATAGATTCTGACAAGAAAAATTGTCTAGCACTACACAGTGAACCAACTTTCCTTTGCTGCAGACCTAGCAATTGATTTAATATAATATTTCCACTTCATGTCAGTAAAAAACATTAGTCCATGAAGAAACAATGAGTCACTCTCTTGGAGGTTAGCATCAGCCATGCTGGTGGAAGGTAAAACTAGATTAAAAGAGAGTAGTTTAACAGATAATAAAATTAAATTAATTAAATCAAAAGAGCAAATTAAATGAGAGCAACCTACAATAATGCTAATTATTTAGTCACTGAATGTTGAATGTTTCCTTATTAGGAAGCAACTAATTTCAACTATACCATTTACTTCCAAATAAGTAGAGTTGAATCATAACTTCTAAGATTCAAGATTTTCTCTTAATTCAAATGATCATTTTACAAGTAAAATTGTAAGTTTACTTGGAAACATAACTCAATAACAAGAAGTTAGTTAATGTTTAGTTGCTTAAAGATAAGTCATAACTTCTAAGACTAAAAAAATGTTTTTCCTTAATTCCAGGAAACTGTTGGTTTATTGCTGCTACGTCAACATTAGCTACATTTGATAAAAAACAATTTGCTAAGGTCGTCCCACATGATCAGCATTTCAATGAAAATTATGCAGGTAAGAAGTCCCTGAGTGAGCTTTTATTTTCCACTCAAAATATATTTTCTGTAATATCTATCTCTATATAAAAACCATTGATTTCTAACTCACAAGACAAAATTTTTTTGAAAATGGTTAAAACAGGTGACAAATCATTTACTGCTATGCCCTCAAAATCAAGGCTCATTCTTCACAGTGGAATATCCAAAACTCTCTGAGACCAAAGAAAGCATGAATGAGTCAAATCAATGTAAAGATACTGTTGATAGTTTTCTTTGACTATGAGGGAATTGTTCATCATGAGTGTGCTCCACCTGGTCAGACAGTAAACAAGGAGTTCTACTGTGATGTGTTGCAGCATTTTCAGGATGCTGTTTGTTGGAAAAGGATAGAATTGCATGAAACAGGAGTACCAGGAATGCTTCCATCAATGGAAATGACACTGGATAAAGTGTGTGGCTTCAGAAAGGGACTACTTTGATGGAGATTAAATGCTGAACTGATATGTGTTGTTATTTTCTTTTAATAGCACCAGTCATCATGAATCAGACCCAAAACTTTCACCAATCACAATGAACAAATATTCCCTCAGGGAGGACCCATGCCTTGAGTACCTATTGACAGTCATCCCAGATCCACTGCTAAACATGCTGGAAAAATGGTTGTTTCCCTGTACAGCTCCAGCAAGTACCTGACACCTCCTGTTATCCTCTACCTTTATAAAAGCCAAATCAGATCAAAATGGAGTATTTCTGCCGTATATGATTAGTCTTTGCTTTCCACTCTTGACTGAGTTCAAAAGCATCTCCGTATCTTTGTTGGTAATAAATTATTTTCCACCCTACAATCCCTTCTTCACAAACAAAATGTCACAAGCCTCTTTCTGCTCTATTGTTATTTCCATGGAAAATGTTCAGATGAACTACTCTCCCGTGTTTCACCAGTTGTGACCTTCATGGCTAAAACCTGCCATGCCGCGCACATTGTAGTGAACCAGCTTCATTCCCTTTGTATTCCTTTGGTGAGATATAATTTCTGAGCATGAAACTATGAACTGCTGCTTTATGGAATTGACTCCCAAGAGGATGCTTCCCTGATCACTACAATCTTAACATGTTCAAATCTAGGGTTAACTGTTATCTTCCCTACATATCCATATAGGCTTTGCCTCTTACTCTGTAACTCCCTACTTTGAGTGACCTTTGGGATTTGTACATCACTGTAAAAAAAAAAAAAAAAAAAGTTCTGATATTTTTTATCAGACCCTGTGTATATATATATATATATATATATATATATATATATATATATATATATATATATATATATTTAAAGATATTATTGTAGGTACAAAAATTTAATGATTGTAAAAGTATAAAATTTAATATTACAAGACATATTAAAACAATATTAAATAATAAAAAAAAAACAACAACGGGGGGAGCAACCGGTTTCGCTCCCACTCGTCAGGCTTCCACGGGAGATTCAATATTAAAACAGAGAAATGTACAATGTGAATAGGTGGAAAAAAAAAAAAAGTGCACACATATATATATATATATATATATATATATATATATATATATATATATATATATATTGTATTTGCAAGAAGGAACTAGAGCCAGATGACATGAGTCCCAACAAACACTCACGTTGTTTGCACAAAGAAGGCTTATGGACCCGATGTAAAGCGCCTCCAGAACCTTCAGGTGAAATACAGAGTGTGACCGGGCCAACACGGTGAACCAGTCAGCACTAAATTTGGCGCCACAATCTCTGCTATTTAAAGATGTTCGCATATGGCGGAACTGTAGGTGTTCGACCAGTCCACTTAACGGCAAGGTGTGTTTTCTAATTTTAGCAGGAACGCTGCTTTATTCTAGTGTCTAAGCGCTGAGTTGTTCTCCCATGTAGTTGGTTTTTGAAAAAAAGCAGCGGACCTTTGATGAAATTTGTTTGGCCATTTTTCTTTTTTTTTTTTTTTTTTTTTTCTCTGGCCAAACAAATTTCATCAAAGGTCCACTGCTGCTTTTTCTCTGCTGAAGTTCGGATTATTTTTCAAACTCGGCCCATGTTTCGATCATGCGTAAAGACGTTCTCCTCCCCACCATATCAATTCAATTGTTTACAATACGCTTGTAGTTGCGGAGCCAACTACATAGGGAGAACAACTCGGCGCTTAGACACTAGAATAAAGCAGCACGTTCCTACTAAAATTAGAAAACACACCTTGCCGTTAAACTCGACCCAACACCTACAGTTCCGCCATATATGCGAACATCTTTTAAATAGCAGAGATTGTGCTTCCAAATTTAGTCTCGACTGGTTCACTGTGTTGGCCCGGTCACACTCTGTATTTCATCAGAAGGTTCTGGAGGCGCTTTTACATCGGGTCCCAAGCCTTCTTTTGTGCAAACAACGTGAGTGTTTGTTGGGACTCGCTGTCATCTGCCTCTAGTTCCTTCTTGCATATACAAACATATATATATATATATATATATATATATATATATATATATATATATATATATATATATATGTGTGTAATTTTTTTTTTTTCCACCTATTCACATTGTACATTTCTCTGTTTTAATATTGAATCTCCCGTGGAAGTTTGACGAGCGGGAGCGAAACCAGTTGCTTTCCCCCCCTTGTTGTTGTTTTTTTTTTATTATTTAATATTGTTTTAATATGTCTTGTAATATTAAATTTTATACTTTTATTTCGATCATATATATATATATATATATATATATATAATCCCATGTAGGATTGTTGTCTCATAAGGGACATAAACATAAAAACTGAACTGAAAGACAATCATACGTCAAAAACGATGGGAGAGTCCATCATCATCATCATCATCATCATATATATGATGATAGACTGATGATATGTATAAGTGGACACTGATGTCAGTACTGAGCAGCAGCAGTCTGTTTTATGCTTGAATGCAATGACATTGCATTCAAGAAATGAAAGACTGTTGCATCTCAATGTTGACCTCAGTGTCCACTTTAATATTTACATACACTTCATTTCTGATATTGACCACTTTTACCTATAAATATAGCCTACCTTAAAACTATATTTTTATCATATATAATGCATGTATATGGCTACATCAGAAAATTTTATTTTTACTAGTATCAAAACATACAATTAGAGTAAGACAGCCATTTTTCCAAATTTAATGCCACCATTTACTTGTTCTCAATAAATACAAAAAATTACAATATTTTAATGGCTTGAATGAATCTACTGAAAGTAACAAAATTTATTTTTGGACATTCTAAATATATATTTATAATGCATAATAATAATAGTGGCTAGTCTCTCATATCTGAGGATGCTCGTATACTAGGACAGCTAGCCAATCCCTGTTGCAGACACTTGCTCAGGCACATTTGTGTTTTCTCAACACACACAGACCCCATCTGCAGTTAATACTGCAACTATGCTGAGCAGACATTAATTACAGTTTCTGGGAGAGAGAGCACGTTATCAAGCTTGATCAACTGTCTGAACAAGGCCATCAAACTCAAACCCTTGGCCACGATGACTTGTGACTTTGTGCTAGCACAGCTATCAACAGATCCAAAGTGTTCTGTCTGCACAATTTCCCTCACAAGGCTTTGGTCAACCTGTGGTATGGTTTTTCAGTCACTGTTTATAGATGCCGCACACTGAGATCACCTCTCTCAGACTGATAACATCAAGAATCATCCTCTTGACAAATTAAGTACAGTGAGAGAGGTCTCATAGTCAGAAAGCAAACATTCTAACCACTCAGTCATGTATAGATATCTATACACTTGTTCCTGTCTTCTGTAATCTTACTGAGAATAAAGATAACACTTCTAGAAAATTGAGATGAGTCATTATCATTCTAAGAATTGTTTGAACAAATTATCATATTTGCTGGCCTATTAAACATACCCACACATTGGACGCACCCAGATTTTGGTATAGAATATTTAGGGAAAAAAAATGCACACATCACAACCAAAAAAATTGTAATCTTTATGTGACATTCTCACTAACCATAAAGAAACACTTACAGTATTAACACAAATTATACTATTGGTACTTTTTTTTTTAATAGAAGTGAGGTAAGGTTTAATTACCAGGACATTTTTGGAAAAGAAAGATTTTAGTACATTTCATCTAGCATTTATTGAAATTTGTTTTAGTTGTTTTCAGAAGCAACATCTGCCCTTACAGTAAATTCATAACTACAAAGAAATCTACTGGTATCAGTGAACACTGGTACATAGGCAAAAAAAAACAGAAATATGGTACTTGTTGGTAAATGAAATTCCATACCTTACATACAGAAAAGCAAACTCCAGTACTTACATATCAACCAAAAAAAAAAAAAAACACAAAACAAGCAGCAATATCCCAGACAAAGCAAATATTTCTATAAAATCTGGTATTTCTACAAAACAAGCAGCAAAATATTCTGTAATTCCATAAATTTCTTAGTTTCTTTTTCCTGTTTGAATTTTTCAGGGATATTTTTTATTGATATTATGTTTGTTTACTTTCAGAAATCCAAGTTTCAGAGTTAAGATTCTTAGTAAACCCCACTTTTTGTGGTCTTCATGTCCCTCTCATACATGATACTACTTTATTGGAAGCAGGGTAATATTTTGATACATTTTTTTTGGGGGGGGGATCTGTCTAATAGGCCAGCAAATATGGTAACACTTCTGTTTCTTTTTTCCCCCATTCTGTTTCAATTTGCTGTTGATTGCCTCAACCAAGATTATTTATATTTACACTTGAACTATCGTCTCTCCTCATCTTTGTTGTTGTTATCAAAACATTTTCATCAGGTGCTTGTTGATCCAGGTAATCTTTGAGGAATTTCAAACTGAACCTTTTATTTAATCTATGATGTTAGATTGTTCTCATCTCACTGTCCCTGTCTAGGGATATTTCATCTAGTTCTTATTTAGTACTGCTCAGTTATTGCTCGCCCTGTTTCCAGTGAATCTGCCTGTTTGCACTTCTTCTATGTGCCATGTTCATTCAGGATGTGTGCCTCCAGAAAGTCAAGAGGTGAAGAATAAGAAAACAAAAATGTCTTTTTCAAAGTGGTGATATCTTCGCAGGTTAGAAGTTTTCAACCTGTTGAAAGTAGTTACCTGGCACTCTAGCCTCAGAATACACTGTTAGTGTTAACTTAATATGCCAAGCCAGGATGCTTCAGAAGTATTTTACTCTGTTTAAATTTCTGTTATATTCCGTGATAAGGGAATACTTAACACCAGGTGGATAATAGAAGAAAGGTTTATTGTACACAACCAGTACAATATGAAATACTGTACAGTTATACACACAGGTCAATCTAGTAATGAGTGCCACTAATTGGAAGTTCAGACATGCTTGCATCGTCTTTCTCACTCTTGCTCCTTGTAGACAGTTGACTTTATAGTTACTTACTACCTATAGTGTAGTCATTCATGGAGGTGACTGGTTATTCCATTACATCAACTTCATATTCATATATTTTAGTGATTTAACTTATTGCTTTATTTTCTACTCATAGGGTTTTATTCAATTTAAATTTATAAATATCATACTTTTACGATTTTATTCAGTTTTCTTGTGCTAATTTTGTCAAATGTTTGTACTACCCAGACCAAATGCAGCACCAAATTTATGAACCAATGCTTTAATCCAAGCTATTGTCCTGTAAAACAATCATGAGTCTAGAACTTGGAACCTTAAAACTATTCTATCTGCTGCTGCCAGGTAGAGCAGGCATAATTTCAGTACAAACTGGGCAAGTAATAACTGAGCCGTACTGAGAACAAGATGAAATATCTTTAAACATGAACAATCTACCCCCATAGATTAAATAAAGTGTTCTGTTTGAAACTGCCAAAAGGTTAGCAGGAGCAATAAGCACCTGATACAGACAGGTGGACAATAGATGCAATGTTGTGATAATAACAACAAAAACAAGGACAACAGCTTGAGTGTAAATAATGTTAACTCTTCATCCCAGAAATTCAGATAGAAATCAGCCAAGTTATGCTAACAACAACAAGTAACCAAACAGAATAAATTTATTAGTTCAAACAACTCTTAGGATTTTGAGAATAGCAAGGCTTTTTTATTTTCATCAAGTGTATACCTGATATATAAAGCTCAAAGTATTTTTTGTGTGTGTATACCTGATCAAAAACCATCAAATTAATATATAAAATTGGCTTTGTGTGTACCAGGTCAAAACGCTGAAACTCAAAAATTGATTTTGTGTGTGTGTGGTGGGTGAGTGGGGGGGAACCATGAAAATTAATATATACAATTGATTTTGTGTGTGTGTGTGTGTGTGTGCAAATATTACATAGAAATGTTACATCAAATAAATGTAGTTTAGGCATTTATGTCTACCAGCATGTGTATTACATCTTGGCAAGCTTAGCAGTTCTTGCTTAATGGAAGTAATTGATTTGCATATGCATCTTTAAAAATTAAATTAAAAAAATAACTCATTCATCTGCAGTCTAGTCTTTTGCAATCTTTATAAAGAAGCAATTGTTTTGTAAATGGCTTGTATATTTAAATTGCATAATTATTCAAATAATACTTTTTCTGCTCCAAAAGTGGTGACCAACTTAGCATTTAGATCACAGCATAGGAATAAGTAGAAATAAACAATGTAGACATTTTTAATAGTGTAGCAGGGATTGCTGCTAATAGGGTTTTCAATGCATGTGCATCTGGTGGAACCAGCTATAGCATCTGCTACAATAGTCTATATTGAAAATTTAATAAATCCAAATAATCATTTCTTAAATATTTATTTTGTTCATAAATGTAAGTTTTATGTTTAATAATGGATTTATTTATCCTTATTGACATTATCTAAAGTAAAAAAAGCAATCATTTTATCATTGAAAACAAATGAGATGCTTTTTGTGCTTAAAGTCAATTTTCTATGCTTTAATACTAGCAATGATACCCATATTGCAAGGGCCAAGTCCCTTTTCTTTGCTACATTGAACTATTCAGTCATTTCTTTGAAAGATGAAATAGAAAGGTTACAGAAGTTATGGACATTGCCCAACAAATCAAATGAAAGTGTAGTAATGTGCAAGTAAATTCCTAAAATTCTCTATTTAAAAGCTGTACATAGGTACATCAATAAGTCTGTAGCAAATAGATTTGAATTTACAACAAATTAAATTAAAATTAATTTACGTTACAAAGATATTTTTCAACATTATCTCTTTCCTTGTCAATGCTCTTAATTCAATGGTGAATCGAGCAGATCAAGTATTATACAGTGAACATTTCAGATTAAAATTCAACTTATAATCACTGCCAGATTTATCAATCCATACAAACTGAAAAAAATAGTCTGCATTATTAAAATATATTAATTACTTCGTATTTTATTCCTAAACTTTAAATTTGTATTCCAACTAATGAGCATGTTATGACTCTATAGCAATACAAAACATCATTCTAAAATGTTTCTATATGGCAACTGTATATGAAATATGGGTACTTTTCTATTTGATAGAATAAGTAGGCTTTACTGAGAAATATTAGGTTGTCACACATGAAATGCTGCACTATATAGGAAATGAATTTATTTTAATAACTAATTTATTTAGTTAAAATAGCCACCATGTTGATGAATGACTGTTCTCCAACGTACCTTTAAATTATTGATCTCATCTTTAAAAAACTTCTCATCCTTTAATGTGATAAACAGTTCAAATGCTTTGATTACCTCTTCCTTATCAGAGAATGTTTTACTGCCTATGAAAAGCTCAAAATGCTTAAATAATTGATAATCAGTAGGAGAGAGATCAGGTGAATATGAATTCAGGATATGCATCTTTTGGACAGTTGATTGAGTAGCATGCATCCATGTATTGTCATGCAGCAAAATTGAGCCATCCCTATTCACAAGTCTAGGATGTTTCTTCAATTTTTTGTGCATACACTCAATTTCTTCACAATACAAGGTTGCAGTTATTGTTTTCTGTTGAGGTAAGAATGAATAATGAAAGTCCACTATACAGTAACCATTAACTTTTTAGAGTGCAGTGGATGTTTTGGGTATTGTTTTGGTGATCCACTTGCATCTAACCACTGGCCTACTCTCTTACTGTTGTCAAAGAGTATCCATTTCTCATCACATTCAATGCAAAAATGGTTCTTTTTTCGCAGTTTGTACCCGTACAGTAAGATTGTTTCATTGTAATCATTTTCATTGGGCTTATGAATAACAATATATTGAAAGAAAAATTATCTGTATATTTCTGAGATGAGGTGTTATGTACACTATTTACATTATTCAGACTATGATCCTCATCTTTATCGCCATATTTATTACAACATTTCGGCCATTGTATGCTCTGGCCTTCTTCAGGTGGTTGGAATGTCAAACTGAACCCTTTATTTCGAAGAGGAGAATTAACAGGAGATAACTGATAACTGATATCCATTAAACATGGCACATGAAACTAGAACAGTCTACCCTAGTGAGTGAAATAAAGAGTTCAGTTCGACATTCCAACCACCTGAAGAAGGCCAGAGCGTACAACAGCTGAAACATTGTAATAGATATGGCAATAAAGATGAGGACAATAGTCCAAATAATGTAAATAGGGAAAAATTATCTGGAAAGAAAAAGAGTCAGGAATAAGTTTGGATTTATTTATATACTAAGAAGGTTACTTCGTTAGATGACTAGATCAATAACCAACCAAAACATGCCTCATTTCATGTGTGACAACCTAATATTTAACTTCAACATAATTTAATTAACTTTCAATTTAATTTTTAAAACTTTCAAAATATTTTCCACTTTATTTATTTATATAAAGTCGTTTTCCTCTTTATTATTTTAAAGGCATTTCTCACTTTAACTTTTTAAAATTAATTTTCCATTTTTATTTTTTATTTTAAGGAATTTTCCATTTTAATTTTTGGTGGTTTGGAAAATGGGTTGATGTTGTAATTGACGATTTTCTGCCTACAACTAGCCATGGACTTATTTACTGCAAAAATCGGGAGCAACCAAATGAATTCTGGGCTGCCCTCTTGGAAAAAGCCTATGCCAAGTGAGTTCTTTCCCTTCCTGAATCTTTGCTTCCATTATTATCCAATTATACACACCTTTATTAGCAGCTGCTCAGCTTAACATGTATTTTGTTCATTCAGTATGTTGAAAAGGTATAAATTATTAGGAAAAATATGTATATATCAGAAGGTATTATTTGTGTTGACTGCATGAATATAAACTTCTCCACAAACATTTAACTTTGGGTATGGCACAAGATCATCAATGACAAAATATAAAACAATGATAATTTTTCTAGAAATAACAAAACATTTTTATATCAACAATATACAAAACTGAAGAATGAATTTACTCAGGTAGTTTAAACTGAGTTGCAAAGATTTCAGTTCATGAAATAAAGTTCAGTCTCGATGAAAAGAATGTTGTTAGATAAGGTATTGTAGACTTGTTGGGTACTGAAGAAAATCTCTGTTAGAAGTTGAATAAGTTTCTGCTGTTTATAGTTGAAAGAATGAATAGATATCATAGATGTGCATATGTATGTATGTATGTGTGTGTGTGTGTATGCGTGTTTCATAGTGTTTGCCCTTAAGGGACAAACGTAATTTCTCTAACATTACATCTTGTGTGTGAGAGAAGGCAAAAAAGAGGAAGAGTTGAAAATGTTGCTTGGTATTTATAAGTGTTGTATGTCACGTGATAGGCTCAAAGCACACACAGATTTTTGGCAGTAAATTAATTTTAACTGTGCGGACATAGTGGAAAATATGATATTGGCATTAATTGACCAATCAGGAGTCAGAGAAATATCAAGGCTCCGTGATCCACTTTTTTACAGATTTTGTCAATCGCAGTACTGTTCCGTAAGAAATGTATTGGAATCTTTTTTAACCAATGGAATTAGTTAGATCACAAATAAAATATTAAATTGAAGTAGAACACTAAAAGTTCATGCTAAATATTAAGTAGAAAAGAATACAGTAACATAATACTCTGACCATAAAGAGAAATGCTGATCTATACATAAATAATCCTATCATTTTTATTTTATGAGTATTATGCTATTAAGTAATGAACACTTAGAAATATCTAAGCTTTTTTTTTGTAAGTTTCTCATTCTTAACATTCACAGATAGGCAAGGCCATTTTCATTTTTATGCAGATTCAGTGCTGTCTAGGTTGATTTTTAAAAATATAGTAAGAAAAGAAAAAAGCTGCAAAATTTAACACATTCTTAAACAAGAAAACAAAGAAATAATTTTAGTTTAATCTATATGTATGTTTCAAGAGTAGAATTTATTTTATGTCTCAAGTAGAATTTATTTTGTCTCATGAGCAGGATTTATTATTTAAAAAAATTCCTCAAGATTTTCATTTACTTCAATGATTACTTGTATAGTGACATGGCAAATTCTGGTGATTGGGGGTGGTAACTAATGATCACTAGTATTTTGAGTGCTGACTGCATTTTGACCTGGTTTACATAGACAAGGCTTTGACTTACTGCTGACTGTAAAGTTTACGCTTTTCCATCTGTCCCTTCTATTTGGCTACACTCATTTTCTGTACTAACGAACTAAACTAAATATATCCGGTAGTGGGATAGGGGAATTTGATGGTTAAAGATAGAAAGTTGCCATTTGTTAAATAATTTTGTTTGGTCAATTTGGTATACAATTTGCATATTGTAAATTGAAAATCTGGGAAGAAAAGGGATTGTCAGTGGTCAGAAATTAATGTAAGTCTTCCTGACCAAAGAAAACTAAAATAATATATATATATGCTTTTGAACCCAAAAATATATGGTAATGTTTAACCTTCATGCCTGCAAAAAAAATAGTGTGTCAAAAGGATGGTTATTCCTTTGACACCACTATTACTGTATACACTCTTGACTCCCTCAGCAATGTTTATTTACAAGATTATAAAAATATGTAAACCAAGTACAATATGATATTTATCATTTACCTTAAAGATATATTTACCATTTTATAAAGAAATACATTTGAAAAATCTTTTTATTCAAAAATTTATAAAATATTACAAAATTATCAAAATATGCAATATTTATTATTTACCATTTTATAAACAAGTATGAAAACAAGTTTTTTTTAATCCTAATTTTATAAAAATACCTATGAACTTTAGAACAAAATAATTTGAATAAACAGTATTTTCCGAACATAATTTTTTTCTCAAATTATTTTATATCTCAAATTACTTCCTGTTTTAATTTTCATATTTTTATACATTTACAAATATAAAAAAAACAAAACTTCTTTTCATATTTATCTTTATCTATAAAAGGCAGGATGTGTGTAACGAATGCACAGCTGCAATTTTTGACGGATTTGCACCAAAATTTACATGCACATGCTCCAAGTTAGTGGGAAGGCTAAGACTGACTTTGCATTTCCCAACTTCCATCAATAGTGGAAATAAACGATTTTTTCATGCTTCTATGGCAGTTTTCGTGTAGTTTGCGACCATTTTCTACTGGCCAGGGTGAGAGCCTATAGCTGTCTGCCACGAATAGGCAGGAAGATCCTACTGGCCAGCATGAGAGCCAACAGCTGACTGACACGAATGTATGCTAGCATGCAAAAAATATCGATAGCTGCATTCATCACAAGTGGGAAAATTTAAATCTGCATGGCACTTTACTCCAATTGGCTCATTCGCTTACTTAAACTCAACGTTGATTCTGATTCTGCAGAACTGGGTTGGGTGTGAAAAAGTATTTGTTGTTAACATTCTTTTTTTCCAGTTACGAGTCCTTTTTTAAAGCTGATCATTTTGTGTTCATTTTGTTTAGTTCTTTTTTCGTAACAGATTTAATGCTTAGTATAGAGCTTAGAAAAAATTTGCAGTGTGAGATAGGCAAGAAGTAAGGCATGTAGCAACATCAGCACGGCAAAGGGCACTCCTTTAAAGGTAAGGAAGGGCAAAAATATTTTAAGTCAAGTGATAGCAATTGCTGTATGAGTTGTACGATTTTTGAATAAAGCATGGGCAATGCCAGGCCATGCTGCTAGTTTCTCTATAAAATGGTAAATAATAAATATTTCGTTCACATTTTTTTTAATCTTGTAAATATAAAATTATTCTTGTAAATAAGCAATCTAATAAATATCTTTGTTGCCAATTCTTAAGAATAAAGAAAAAGAACATTTTATTAAAATTTTAATTATCACTTTCTAAAACAAACATTGCTGAGGGAGTCAAAAGTGTATACAGTAATAGTGATGTCAAGGGAATGTCCTTTTGACATACTGGTTTTTTTCTTTTTGTTTTTTTTTTAGGTACAAAGGTTAAACATTCAAAAATTCAATACAGTGTTTAGATTTATCAACAAAATGATTTTGAATTCCAGTGAATCAGGCTTTGAACAGATGTTTCCTTTTTAGTTAAAAATAAACAAAAAACTATTGTTTTATATCATTACATCATTGTAAATTATTTGATGAGCAATGCTTTCAGGTGTGATAATTAGAATATATTTTGTCAACAGATGCTAATACTTTGTAGAGGTCAACCAACCATTTGTTAATGAAATAATTAAATTATTATTTTTTGAAAGACTTACATTTCAAGTAACTCAACAAGCAGTTAATTATACATAATTTAATCATATAAAACAACTCTATTTTTACTTATTAATGATTTTATTCAAATTATTATCCAGACATTATAGACCAGGGGTTGGCAACCTATGGCACGCATGCCACACGTGGCACACCAAGCAATTTCCGATGGCATACAGCCACAAATGACATCACAAAGTCTGAACCAATAACTACTACAATGCAAAGAAGATATTGAGCTGTTTCAATTTTAATATATACTAAAGTATATATACTATATATTGCTATATAAAATATATTGTAGAACAGGTATATTGACCTTGACTTGTATAAAAATATGTATGCTGTTGGCACACTGAATGATTTTAAAACCCTAAATCGGCACATAGTTAGCAAAAGGTTGCCAACCTCTGGTATAGACTATCACTATTTGTATCTTGCCTAACTCCATAATGTATTGATATTACATGTAAATAGGAAGAGAGCATAATATACCACATAATACAGTAGTCACTGACTGTGTCCAAATATTATGATTCTTAATGTTCACAAGGCACAAGAATCCCTCAAGATAGAGGGATATTGAATGAAGTCTATGATATCAATATAAGAGGAAGTAGAAAGGGAAAAAGTATGAGGATATGAATTGAAGGGGTTAAGATTGTAGTGGGAGTCTGTTTCACAAAGTAGCTGTTCTTAGAAAGAAGCTGTTTGAGTGGAACTTCAAATGGAATATGAAAGGAATGAGTGATTCATCACTGTTAATGTAGCAAGTTTGGTTTTGGCTGTAAAGGTCTGAACTGGTGGCACTAAAAAATGAAGCTCTTGTCTGAACATTTACCATGGAAGTGGCAATAGTGGGAAAAGGGATTGCAGGGCAAAAAATAAGTCATCCCCCACAAGGCCACATGAATATTTTATAGATTATAGATCAATAGATTTTGAACTCTATTAAACCTGAAAAGTGTAGATTTCTCCAGCACATATATGGTAGCAAGACTTCTTTTTTGTTCTGATCTGACTCTAGGTTTTTCTTGTTTCACATGTGTTGATATTTCCAATGTTCAAATGTAACTCCAAATTTTTGCTGATAAAATGCATATGTTTTCTGAACTATAAACACATGTTCAATTTCATGTCTTAATACAAATTGTTAATTTGGTAATATAGGTAAAGCTGACTATTCTGTATCAGTTATTTTATATATCTTTTTTTTTCTTTTTTTTTTTCTTTTTTTTTTTTTTTAAATCATTTCACCCTAAGCAAAGCAACAAAGCCACTAAGTGGATTACTGAGTGTGAAAGAGTATGAGAAAAAGAAAAACATTATTAAGGAAAAATAAAAATAAAAAAACAGGAATTAACAATACAAAAGAATGATTGACATTGCATTTAAATTTTTGAACAACAAAGTTGACTGGAAAGTGAGATTTCCAAGAGAAGAAACTGTTAGCATAGAACTTATGCTTACATCTAGCCATTTCAATTATTTAAATCATGAGACCTAGCTGCCAACTTAGTACTACATTTAAATTTGTAAAGTTGAAGTGCCAAAGAAGAAAACTCATCAGAACAATTACCATGAAAATATTTATTAAAAAAAAAAGGCACAGTGAAGCTACATTATGGTGGTTGGGAAGTGACTGAAGCTAAGATGCCAGGTCAGGATTGATAACATTGCAGAATTTTTTTAACTTAGACAAACTCAAGAGTTGTCTTAATTAAAATAATCTATATTATAAAAGAAGAGCTTATTCTCTGTCCATCACACACTATCTGCATGTGACTTTGCATACATATATATAATGTCTATGCATATATCTTTGTGTGTGAGAGAGAGACTTACATGTGCCATTTAATATACATACATACAAAAATAATTTGATTGAGGTTTAAATAAAGCATTGAAATAATGCATTTCCCTCCCAATCATTCTGGTCAACCCCTATCTTGGGCTGAGCAATAAAATCATAAAGTTGGAAACAAGAAAAAAATGTTCATTTTTTAAAAATCTTAAACGAAATTAGGTAACTATAACATTTTACTAAATTTTTTTCCAAAATTATCCACTAATAAATAGAAATAATGTTTAATTTTTTTTTAAATTTTGTAGAGATATTTTTATGTCTGTCATTGAATTAAGACATACATGAACACACACAAACACACACAATTTAAATGAAACTGAAATGGACATCTGCGTCACAAGGGCTGTTTTCCCTTTGTCTGGCAACAACCTGTGGATTATAGGAAAAGAGTATATGTTAAAATGTGTAGTCTTTTCAAGTCATTTTTATAATTCTGTATTTAAACTGGATATATTTTCTGATAAATTATATTAAAAAGACAAATAATTTAAATTTGAATTTTCATCATCAAGGGACTAAGTGTTTTATTAAACAGAAAATAAACTTCCTATTTACTCGTGTATATGTAACAGTCTGTACTGATCTGTGTCGAGACAATCTAAATATGAAATATATTGATTATTTCTAATTGGTCAATAGTTAACAACAGTGTGTGTGTGTGTTCCCCATTTCAGTCAGTGAACTGAGGCAGAATACATAGAGATTTTTAAATAAACTGAGCTAACATGGACTCTTACTTTTTATACTAAAAAATATTGATAAAACATAAATTACCCTATTATATGGCCACATATGGTAGGGAGGAAGCTAGTCACATCAGTACTTTGAGTACCTTGATAAATTTTGCTTGGGCTTGAACTGAAACTACCAGTAAATAGTTTGACATATAAAATTGCCTCAGTCATTAAGTAGGCCAAGTAGATAACTATCTAGTGACTGACACTGCTTTATCTAATAAAAAAAATAGATATAATATTGCTATTATTAATAATATGATTTCAAAAATAAATATGAGAATGATCAAAAGGATGAGGGATCAGTTTAATGGTTAGATTTAATTTTTTACAAATTTGTAGAGTTTTTATAACTCAGTCAGTAAGAGTCTCTAGTGCATTTAACCATGGCTCCCACAGACAAATTGATAACGAGTTCAGTCACACCAAGAGCTTATCCTTTATTTTATAACACACACTCTATACTGTAACAGCCTAGTAAATCTGTAATAAAAAGCAGCTAAAAAAAACAAAATGAAAGTAAATAATAAGCAAACATTATTATTATTAATAATAATAATAATAGTTATCTAATGATCAGGACTGTAAAAAGCAATAAGTGCTATAATTAGTTTTAAAATTATTCTTGTAGATACCTAATAAACATAGGTTAGATTTTATTATACACTGTTCCATTTTAACTAGTCTGATCGCAGTTACTTCCCTTTGCTGTCCTTCCATTTTTGTAAACAAGGGATGCCATGTTGAATAAGCCCAGTTTAACTTTACCAATAGGCTTGTCCTAATGATACTATAACAATCCTTGATCTGAAAATTCGGAAAAAAAAATTTAAACTAGTAAAACGCCTTTTTAGAGTCAGATATGGGTTAAAAATCTCCAAAATACAAAAATATTTAATAAATCATAGCATAACTCTTTCATCAAGCCTGGATTTCTTGATTGGTGTATATTTGAAAGTCCAGCACTATTGCAACTTAGAAATTTTGTGGATACTTAAAATAAGCTGAACTAACATGGAATTTTTCTTTTTATACTAAACTTTTGCCCAATACAAGGCTCAAGAGTCACTCGAAGGGAGTTGTAGTCAAAATAGTAATACAGTAATGCCTTGAGATAATTTAATAGTTTAATTTGTTCCAAGACTGAGCTTGTAACTCAAAACACTTGTATCTCAAATTTTCCCCATTGAAATTATTGAGAATATTTCCAGACCCCTAAAAATCACCCTTATTTTCCTAAAACTCACCCCTATTTTTGTATTTGTGGGTTTCTTACAAACAAAAATGTGTGAATAAACAGGAAATTGGTTTACAAACAATAAAATAAAAGAGAAAAAAACAAATAAAGAAATAAACTGTGCTAAACCATGAAGTTCAGATGAGTCATAGGCCAACTGTTGGCAGAGAGAGACAGGGACAACAACTAGCTTAGCATTGGCTAGCCTAGTCTACAATACTGAAGATTAACTTTATCACTTAATTTTAAAAATTTTTTAAACACTTACATTTTATCCATTACTGTAACTAAATTTTTTAAATTTTATAATTTTTTTATTTATTGTTGCTGTAGAACACTGTTTCACCAAATCCATTACCCAGACATCTTCCTCATTTTCTTTTTATAATTTCCTGCTTTTCCTCAAGTGAAATCATATGTTTCAGCTTTTTACTACTGATCTTTAGACTTACTTTCTTCAAACCCATGGTGTCACTAAAGGAATTTTACAAAATAACGGCAAAAAGAGACAACACAACAGAGATCCTTCCTGAGTAAAGTGAACAAGTTGAAATACTCTTGAAGATTGCTACTCACTGTGCCAACTAGTGGATGCTTAACTGAAACTCGCTCATATCTCAAAATTTAGCTTGTATCTCAAGACAAAGAATCAGCAGAACTCTGGCTTATATCTCAAAAAACTTGTATGTCAGTATGCTCATATATCAAGACATTACTGAATGAGGCATGTGATATGAATGAAAGAGGAGGAGGTAAGAAATGAAGAAATGGATGAAAGACAGCAACTGATCCTTGACTTGAAAAGATCAAAATTGAAGTATTAAGGAAAGCAGCCACATGAGAAGCTATTCCACAAAGTGACAGTTCTTGGGTGATGGTAGAGCTGTTTGAGTTGAACTTTCTTTTTGCATTTAAAACATAGTGGAAATGAAGGTGTTTTGACCCTGGAAGTAGTATAGCATGTCTGAACTGTAAAAATCTGATCTAGGCTACTAATGACAAGAAAGGCAATTCAACATTTAATAACACTGAACTTTCAAATGCATACCAATTTCCTACTTTTAGTCCAGCTGCAATGTTATTAGTCCTGACCTGTCATCTTGGCTTCAGTCACTTTCTGTTATGGGACCTTACCAATAATAACATAATGGACTATTACATACGTAATAAATACTGCGCCTCAAGAGGAAGCAGGAAGTTCAGTCTGAAGTCTGGAGTGAAGTCCGTCAGGAGTCTGTCAGTCAGTCAGAGTGAGTCAGTCAGTCGAATCAGAGGCAGTCTGAAACAGTCGTGTTCAGACAATTACTACAAGACATTGGAATAATGATACTGGTTGAGACTACAGTGTTCTCCCTACTAAACCTGATTGTTCGTACTAACACTTTCTACCTCTCTGTATATATTCCTGTTTGTAATATATCTGTATTATTCCATATCCGTATTTGAGTTCTTCTTTATTGGTTCTACCTTGGACTATCACCGTGGTACAAGGAACCGGACCATAACACTTTCCTACTGCTGTAACTTACCTTCCCTGTGCATTTCTATAAATATTTTCATGATAATTGTTCTTCTGAACTTTCCTCTGTGGTACCTAGACTTTAAGAATTTAATTGTGTTACTAGATTGGTGGCAAAGTCTCATCATTTTACAGTTGAAGTAAAGTTTTATGCTAGAATTTTCTTCTTTTGCACTTCTTGGTTGTGGAACTTTTTTCCAGATTCTTGTTTTCTAGTATACTTTAAATTTAAATTTTTGAAGATCAATGTTAATCATTATCTTCTGTCTTCTTAATTCCTATTCTTTTATTGTTCTTTCTCCTTGATAATTTTTTTTCTTTTTCTTGTATTTTTTCACACTCAGTAATCCCTTCTGTATTAGTGGCTTTATTGCTTTGCTTGGAGCAAAATGATTAAAAAATAAATAAAAGCCTAACAATCTTGCATTTGGGCTATCAAGTTTTCAATATTTTTTTTCTCTCTTCAGGTTACATGGTTGTTATGAAGCCCTTGATGGAGGCAAAGTCCAAGATGCTTTTGTCGACCTAACTGGAGGTATATCAGAATCCTTCAACATTCAGAATAAAAACACTCTTCCTCCAAATCTCTATGAGATTATACGCAAAAGCTTACGCATGAATTCTCTGGTTGGTGCTACAATTAATGTAAGTATCTGCGTCATTTTTTATTATTATATGCTCGTAATATGATTCTGCATTACCTAGAATAAAATCTCACATCATTGAAAGGGTTATATTTTTTTGGCAGAGTTGGTGTAGGCAGGCATTCTGGTCAGAAATAATCATTTTTTTTTCAAATTACTATTGATTAAGCAGTCTAGATCAGAAATATTAATTTTCTTTTTAATTAAATTTAATAAAAGTTAATAGGGGTGGAGTACAGTTTCATATGTAAATTCATTTCTTATATGATGTGATTTCTCAAATTTTAAAAAAATAATTTTTTAAAAAAATTTCATAATATAGAGTGCTTTTATAACAATTACATCGTCTTCTGGCTTAGGTTGGGTGGTTTGTCTGGATTTCAAAATCCCACAATAACAGTTTACTAAGACAACCTCTGGTTTGTTCTCATACCATTTGTTTCCATGGCTGAAGAAGTGATATGAGAATAAATCATAGGCTGTTATTATTATTAGTCTTTTTGCTAAGCTTATTGGATGTTATTAGCTGGTTTTACACTTACTGGATAGTAAGCTACATCCTGCAGACAGGTAACCAGTACTTTTTTGTCTATATTAAACATGGCATGTGGAATTAGAACAGTCTAGCCCAGTCAGTGAAATAAAGGGTTAAGTTTGACATTCCAACCACCTGAAGAAGGCCAGAGCACACAACAGCCAAAACGTTGTAATAAATATGGCGACAAAGATGAGGACAATAGTCTGAATAATGTAAATAGAGTACTTTTTTATTGTTCAGGCTGTACCAAGCAAACAGGCATATTCTATAACATATAAAAACTTACTAGTATATCTAATGATCTAAATCAATGGGTAAATTCTTTGACACTTTTTCTAATGCTCTGATTACAATGGGCACCATCTCTAGCTTTTGGAAATTCCATATTCTTTTGATTTCCTACTTATAGTTCTCAATTTTCTATCCTCCTTTCACAACTACTTTGGTATCGGATGAACAAGCAATGGCAAGAAGGTAACAATCTTGGTCTTTTGAGAACATCTATATCCAGGTGTGAACGTTCAATAATTTTGTCTTCATATGCCACAGAATCTTCACTTTTTCATTGTTGATGACACTCTCTGAACTTTCTTTTTACATTTAAAACATGAATGTTTTGACTCTGGAAGTGGTATAGCATGTCTGAGCTTTAAAAATCTGAACTAGGCTACTAATGACAAGAAAAGCAATTCAACATTAGAGTGCTTTTATAACAATTACACCCAGTCTTCTAGCTTAGGTTGGGTGGTTGGTCTGGATAGTTCTTAATTTTCTGTCCTTCTTTCACAACTACTATGTTTCAGCTTTTCACCACTGATCTTTAGACCTACTTTCTTCAGACCCATGGTGTCAGTAAAGTAATTTATCTGCACTCTCAAATCTAAATTCCAATGCAAATTATTATTGTCTTTGTTGTTCTTCTTTTTCTTATTATTTGTGTGAATTCTGTTGTGAGTTCGATTTAGTACTGATACAAAAAATGATTATCAAACAGCTGTTTTTGAGGTTGGATAGATTGATTAGTAAAGGAGGTACATTTTTTTTTCCTTTCCTTGAAAAACTCTTATTACAAATATAAATCAACAAATGTTTCCTTAACAAGAAAAAAACATTAGCATCAATGCACTTTTCCCTGATATTTTTAGTATTGATTGGGTAAAATAAAACTAATTGTAGCAATCTAACTTGATGGTAATCATAAGAGGCAAATACATAATGTTCCTAAATAAAAAGTTTGTTAATAGCAGCTATGAAAATTAATCATCCATTTCCAGAGCAACTGGCAAGATCTGACTAGCCAAACATATTAGGTCGAGTCATAAATAATTTCTGTTTTGGGAAACAAATACGAATATATTTAAAGAATAAACACTCTTTGGGTAATGTCACTGGATCTAACTAACACCTTTATCCTCTGTGCCATGTGTTCTAAGAGTGTGAGTTCAATACCTGGTTAAGGCAGTGGAGAACTTACAGGGGAATTAACAGGTGATAACTGATAACTGACATCCATTAGACATAGCACATGGAAGTGGAACCGTTTACCCAAGTGAGCAAAATAAATGGTTCTATTTGACATTCCAACTACCTGAAGAAGGCTGGAGTGCACAATGGCCAAAACATTGTAATAAATATGGCGACAAAGATGAGGACAATAGTTTGAATAATGTAAATAGTGTACATAATACCTCATCTCAGAAATATAAACAGATACTTAAAGAATAAAGTTGATGAACAAAAATGGAAATTAGTTATTACTCAACCTAATGAATATTTAATTGTATTTGATTTACATGAAGGATGATCAAAACCAGATATTTATAAGTAAAAATGTTTCTACCAATCCCTTTCTGATAACCCTCAGTATGGTTGATTCTGACCTCCAGGAGAGTGACTAATTATGACTTCACTACTAACATCTAACATTCTCTACTGACATGAAGTGGAAAGACTATATTGAATCCATTACAAGGTCAGTTGGTTCATTGTGTCATATTAGACTATCTCTAGTGTCTTTCCTACATATCTATAAGTCTATCATTCATCTATGCTTAGAATATTGTTGCCACATATGATCTGGTACTCCAGCTATATATTTGGAGATTCTTGATAAAATTCAAAGAAGAATCAGCAATATTATTGGCCCTAATCTGGCATCTTGTCTTCAGTCAATTTCCCACCATCATAAAGTTGCTTCCCTGTACTTTTTCTATAAATATTTTCATGGTAATTGTTCAGATGATCTCTTCGCTATGGTACCTAGACTTTATGGTTTTAAGCACAGTACTAGATTGCAAACAAGGTCTCATCAATTTACAGTTTAATTGGCTAGATGTAACTAAGTTCTATGTGAACAGTTTCTTTTCTCACACTTCTCATTCTCAGCTCAAGTTAACTTTAATCTTCAAAAATTTAAATGCAATGTCAATCATTATTTACTGACTTCCTGATTATTAGTAGTTTTACTGCCTTGCTTGGAGTAAAAAAAAAAAAAAAAAAAAAAGAGAAAAAAACAGAAAAAAAACAGAGCATAATCCTGCCAGAATATATTATAGAGACAGTAACTTGTGCAAATAGCTTACAAATGGAATTTAAATGTGAATTATCCGAAAACTGGTAAAATTTAGAAATTCAATCTGAAAAGGGTTAAACATAAGACAGAAAAAATGTTCTAGTAAATATCAACTAATAAAATTTCTAGAATCCGGCTTCGGTGATCATACAAGAACTGGTGTTTCAACATGATATAGCTGTAAGCCATAGAATTACAACAAAGAATTTAAGCATTAGAAATGAGATGCTACAGAAACATTCTCCTACATAGACTGCATCCCAAATGGCTCAGTGAAGGACCCCACCAGACCATTGGAAGTACTCATAAACATTATCAAGAAAAGAAAGTTAAAATGATATGGTTATGTCATTATAGCCAAGGATCTTTTCACTGACATCCTACAGGCTTCCACGTTAAGCAAAACAAGAAGAGGTAGGCAGAGAGAAACATGGTCTGACAATGTCACTGTGAAGACTGGAAGATCATTCCTGGAGTCTCGGACATTGGCATACTGATGAAATAGGATATTAAGTGACTGAAAAATAAGAAATGAGTAAAAGAATGCTGGATGCTATGTAATATCACTCAATTCTTTATCACAAGGAAAACTGGAAAATTTTGTCAGCAATGAAAAAAATGACTTGAATGCAACCAAGAAGTGGTTCTACCAACAAATGTTGAGAATGACATGGACAGAGCATATGACAAATGAAGTTTCAAATGAATAGGAACTAAAAACTTTTGATAATAATCATAAAGCTGAAACTCTTGAGACACATAATGAGGAAAGAAGGCTTTGAAAATTTATGACTCGTATGGCATAGCAATCAAAAGAAAAGCAAAAGAAAGTAGCAAGTTTGACAAGTTTGTGCAGATGGATAGAGAAACAATTATCACAAAAGTTGACAGATGGGTTATAAAAGAGAAATTGTTATTGACAGAAAATGGCAATAATCCATTGAGAACCATGATTACCTGTATCCGATATTGGATACTATGTTAGTGGGGCTTAGAAAATACTGACTGCATTTGCCTGCAGAGGAGTAAGATCTGTCTAAAAGGGAACCACCTTTTGGGTGGATGCTTAGAATCACAAGCATAAACATGACAAGTGTTTCTGTATAGACTTGGACCTAAACCCAACCTATGTTTGCGCATAGACACAAGTATAAACTCGACCAGTGTTTGTGCATAGAATTGGACATGAAAGTGACCAGTGTTTGTGTATAGACTCTAGTGTGAACCAAATCAGTAGTATTTGCATAGAGAATTGGATGTGAACTTGACCAGTGTTTACATATAGAATTGGACATGGACCTGACCAGTGTTTGCGTATAGACTCTGGTATGTACATGACCAGTGTTTTCATACAGAATTGGACGTGAACTCGACCAGTGTTTGTGTATAGACTCTGGTGTGAACCAAATCAGTAATATTTGCATAGAGAATTGGATGTGAACTTGACCAATGTTTACATATAGAATTGGACATGGACCTGACCAGTGTTTGCATATAGACTCTGGTGTGTACATGACCAGTGTTTTCATACAGAATTGGACGTGAATCCGACCAGTGTTTGCGTATAGACTCTGGCGTGAACCCGACCTGTGTTTGTGTATAGACTTAGGTATGAATCTAACCAGTGTTTGCATATAGACAGGCATAAACTTCTGCATTTGCCTGCAGAGGAGTAAGATCTGTCTAAAAGGAAACCACCTTTTGGGTGGATGCTTAGAATCACATGCATAAACATGACAAGAGTTTCTGTATAGACTTGGACCTAAACCCAACCTATGTTTGTACATAGACACAAGTATAAACCTGACCAGTGTTTGTGCATAGAATTAGACATGAAACTGACCAGTGTTTATGTTTATATATTTCACATTAAATAATATAACAACAGTTGATATATCATTAAATTAACCACCTTAATCTAACTCAAGAAATAGTGAGAGAGAGAAGTAGCATTATTTGTTATTGCAATTAACTCATGACAGTAGATTTTTTTTCTTTTCTCTCCTTTAGCTCCTTTTAATAACAGTTAAATAGCATAAAACCTTTTTGCTGCATTCCACTGACAATCACTTCTTTTTTTATTTAATCCTTTTTTTGTATAAAATTTGAAATATGATTCAAAACATCTGATAATTTTAATTTCAGAGACCAGAAACTGTAACCACTTTATCAGAAATAAGACTAAGCAATGGTCTTTATCAAGGCCATGCATACAGTGTCACTGGAATGGTTCAAGTTCAGGTGAGTGCAATACAGTTTTCTAACTTTTTGATCCATTGTTGTGTCTACATATTTTAGATAAGAATCAATGTTAGAAGGCTTTTATTCCCCACTTCTCATTCACTCTAAATAAATTGATGATCATAATCATAAATTCATTGAGAATGACAAATCCTAAGAAAAGCGTAGATCTAAAACCTAAAATGAACTAGATACACACCATTTATAAAATATCATTTCAAATCCTTTCAAATATGAGGAGAAATAGGCCTTGTTCATGCTCCACTGATGCTTGGCATGTTGTCAGGGAGTTTGAATTCAGAGACATTCTCCTACACTGATTGCCCTACCAAAGCAAGAGTCAAATCAACTTTACTATTTTACCTATAGCTGGAGACAAGAGATGGAGTCATGCCTTTTCTCGAGGGTATTAGTGCCAAGTAAACACAACAGCCTCAGTTGAAATTTGAACTTTGACTTTCCTATTCCATTTTCTGCTCCAATAACCATTATCTAACACACACACACATATATATATATATATATATATATATATATATATATATATATAACGTCTCATAAAGAAATAATTTATGCAAGGAATTAGCAATGTTAATGAGATTAATGATGAAATCACGCCACTAACAAGACTTAATGAGACATTAACTTACTATCAATTCCTTGAATAATAAGATCCTTATATTTGAGTTGTTAGATGGAATTGATGAGTCTAGTACTTTTGACAATTTCAAATTGTCATCCTCAGGGCTCAATTTTTTTTTTCCAATATACAGGCAAAACACCAAGGCGAAATATGTGTAGTGTAGACCGAAAGATGTTTTTTAAAATATGCTATTTATTGACAGTTATGTTATTTTGGAGCATGCGATGCTGCGACACTTAATTCCTTGTTCAAGTCAATAAAGTAAGAATTTTGTTTGAATTTTGTGAAACTGTCAATAAATAGCATATTTAAAAAAACATCAAGACTCATCAATTCCATCTGACAACAATTTCAAATATACGGATCATATTATTCAAGGAATTGATAGTAAGTTAATGTCTCATTAAGTCTTGTTAGCAAAGGGATTTCACCATTAATCTCATTAACATTGCTAATTAATTCTTTGTATCAATTACTTCTTTATGATATAACAGCTGCACAATCTAATATATATATATATATATATATATATATACAAACTATTTATCATTCAAAAGAAATACAATTCATCCAAAGGCATTTGATTATAGCCTTTCAGTCCATACCTCATACAGTATATTACATTTTTGAGATTTGACTAAAAATATACCAAGCACATGTGTTACTATGTAACATTTACCCTTATCAACTCATGCCACACACAGACTCTCTCCGACTCTGTTTCTTCTTCTTCTCTTCTTTTTACTCTCTTTCCTAGCTTTGCTAGCTCTGTTGACTAATACTGACCTTATGGGTTATCGTTTTTGGGGTTTTTTTTTTTACCCCCTTGCTTAGGGCTGGCATGTTCATCTTGAAGTGTTGATTCAAGTTTCCCAATATAAGATTGACCGCAAAGTCTAGTGTGAACACCTCTATGTATGCTGTGTACTGTAGTTAAGGAGTCATTCTCAACTTACAGCCATGATAAACTTTGTCTCCTTGCATCCCAGGACAGGTCTGAAATCAGGCTGGAATAAGAATGGAATAAAGGATCAATTGAAAGTCAGTATATTGCATTTGAAAACCTTTTCTTCTAAGTGCACATAATATTATATTTTTCTTTTCTATGTTTCCATTCATGTTATAAAAGCAAATTATTACTTTTTATTATATACTACTAGCTTAAAATCAGCATGATAGGGAATCATTTAAGCTAGCTCATGTGGAGGGCTCTTGATTGGGCATTCAGCTTGTTCAGGAGTTTGAGAGTCTTTGCATATTTTCAGCATTGGAAGATCTCCTGGTTGCCATTTGATCTGGGTTTTCATTTGCACTTCATTTTCAGCCGCTCAAAGTAGAAGTTTACTGTCAAAATGGTTATGATAAATGAGGTGTGATATGAGGGAGAGGATTGGTAGGAAGTGATTAATTAATAGTTAATTAGATAATTGATTTGTTTTTTTTTTATAGCCTATCAACACTTTGTGGCTTATTCAAAGCTGAAACATATTTCAGATTGTAGAAGGTTGCTTATAGTACCCTGTGATACCCCATCTAAGTACTGACTGAATTTGACACTGCTTAACTTCAGTGATTGAATGAGAACCAGTGTTGCTAAGGACTGATGATCATAAGGATAAGGAGGTCAGATAATGATTGACCATTGATTAGAAGAAGTTAAGATTGTAGTATCCAGGGAAGCATTTGTGTATGAGTCTGTACCACAAAGCAGTTCTTGGGAAGAAATTTGAGTGAAACTTTCTCTTTACATTTGGAATATGGGGGAAATAAGGGTGATTCAACTCTGTTGAAGTAGCATAGTGTGTTCTAGCAGTAAATGCCTGAACTTAGGAACTAAAGAATTGAGCTCATCTGAACATTTGCCATGGAAATAGTGATAGAGTAGCAAAAGGCTTGTACTGTTGTGTCTGTGGGAAAGAGGATACAGAGTGGAGAATAAGTCTTTGTAGAAGTGACCAACAGAATTGACAAAGTTTGTAATAAATAACAAGAAGAAAAAGAAAAGAAAAAAACAAGGCAAAATAATATAAAGCAATCAAATAATATATGCAAGGCAAATAAACAGTAATAAGCAAAACAAGAGGAGTATGTCAAAAAGTTCATAAACTAAGAACTGGGGTTAACACACAAGAGCAAATTTGGATAAGTGAATGTAGCATTCTGACTTCAAGACAAGACAGACCGGGACTGAGTCATATGAAACCAAAACCTGGCCTGTTTTATCAGCTTGGAACAAATCCAAGTATGCATTTGTGTGCTTCTGCCTATAAATTGGGGAGTGAAAAGTATTTTGCAATCATTCCAGCAACCAATACTCCACTTTGGGTCTACTTTGATTCTTGTAGAGATCAAGCATGGCAGGAGTCAGGTACTTCCTTGTGCAATAGAATTCAGTCAGTTATGTGTCATGCGTGATACATGCTTAGGTGATCATGTATCTTTTGATACATGACTGACGAGGCAGATTTTTTCCCTGCAGTTGGTTGCCATTTCTTTATGCAGTAGACCAGTTGCCATTCAAGGCTATAGAACCCGGTCTGTCCTGCTATTTACCAATAGCTGGGGGGAGGAGAAGAAGATTCATAGCTTTTCCAAGGATATTAGCACATAAGTGAATGTAATGGATCTGACTGGAATTCGAACTCGGCTCTCTGATTCCTCAATCCAAGTTGCTATCCATTACTCCACCATGCCTCCTATATGCAATAGAATTAGCTGACCATTTTTCTAGTAAATTTAACAATGGATCATATATATGAATTTCACCTGAGGTCTGGAATGAACTTGAAGCCTAATAGATATTCAAAGTGTACAGCCTCATTGGGAGTGCAACCATTCATTATGACTGTCAAAAAACATGGTTTCTCGCTATATCTTTTATATGCTTCATGTATCTTTTTCATTCTACATTGATTGTAAATTATTTTGAGCTGAGAGCCTTTCTACCAAAAGAACCAACATTCAGTTATTAATAACAGTCCTCAATCCATCTGGTCAAATACTTGTTCACAATATGGCATTACTTTACTAAGCTTAGCTTATGACACCACAATGATAATCAAATTCACTACATGTATAAATTCATCTGTGAGCAAAGCATTCCTACTTGCTTGTGCTTTGGAATGAGAAACTGGAAAGCTGAGTTTGAATTCTACTCGGGTTTATTACCTTCTCTTAAGTACAAATACATTTGGAAAAGATATAAATCCATCTCCATTCACCAACTATGGGTTAAATAGTGGGAATTATATCTAGAAAATGCATTGTTATTCTAAGAAAAAATTGTTAATGCAAAATTCACTTGCAACAAAATGTTTTGGCTTAAAATCTTTTTTAATCATTTCACCCCAAGCAAGGCAATAAAACCTCTTTAGAGAATATGAGAAAAATATACTATTAAGAAGAGAGGACAATAAAAATTAAGATAGAAGATAATGATTGGCATTGCATTTAATCTTTTGAAGATCAAAGTTAACTGAGAAGCAAGAAACCAGAAGAGTTCCACAAGTGAGAAGTGCGATTGAAGAAACTGTTATCATAGAACTTATGATTACATCTAGACATTTCAACTGTAAAATTATGAGACCTTTCTGCCAATCTAGTAATGCATTTAAATTCATAAAGTCTAGGTACCATAAAGTTTATCAGAACAATTACCATAAAAGTATTTATAGAAGCTTTATGACATGATGAAAGTGACTGAAGCCAAGATGCCATGTCAAGACTAATAACATTGCAGATTCTTTTTTAGATTTTATCAAATAGCTCCAAATGATAAGTCATAAAAAACAATTCTGATTTTGTAGAGATTTTTACTTTTAACATTTTTTATTACTATAAATAGAAAATAGTTTAATTTATTATTTATGTGGCATTCATTTAGTCTGACTGGTCTATAATTTAACATCAAACTTATATAATACCCATTTAATCATTATAATGGGCATGTAGCTAAATGGTTAGAGCACTGGTACTCTGATTATGAAGCCCAGGTTAAAACCTCAACATGGTTGATTAGCCAAAGATGTGACTCCTTGAAAATATAATCCTGAGAGATGGTCCCAGTGTGCAGCATCGTTGGGAAGAGGTGATCCCAGTGTGAAGCATTATTGACCCAAGCCTTGTGAGTGAAAGTGGACAGATGAAACTGTTCTGGAGTAGTCAATGTTGTCCTAGTAAGTTACTAGCAGAGCTAGGTGACACTTCTCCCACTGTTTAACAGTCATCAGTTAAAGATTATCTTATTTTGTTAACATTGTGCAAGTGAAAGAATACTCATTATGGACATTCCAAGACACAAGCACCAAGAGGAATATCTGTAACTTAATTTCAAGAATATATAATTTTACTGATTTTGTTAGAATTCTACATTTTTTTCAGTATGGGAGAAAATGATATATAAATAGACTTTGTGAACTTAAGTGCATTACTAGACTGGCATTATCAATTTACATTTGAGCTGGCTAAATGTAGCCATAAATTCTATGCTAACAGTTTTTTTTTTTTTTTTGCTTATGCAACTCCCTTCTGGCTCCATGCCTTCCAGCCAACTTTAATCTGCAAAAATTTAAATCCAATGTCAATCACTATTTACTGTTCCCTCAATTACTCTTTCCTTTTCCTGCTGATTATTGATATTTCTGTTTCTAATCCTTCCACACCCTGAAATTCCTTGTGTCTTAGTGGCTTTACGGCCTTGTATTGGGTGGTACTGATTAAAAAAAAAAAACAGAATAATATCAGGAAAATTACTGACAAAGTGGAGAGGGCATGCTGAAATTTAAATCTTTTAAAAGATTAAAATTTCAGTGTCTGCTCTCTTTCATACGCATATGTAGTTACATCAACATAAACACTTTAGTCTGCTGAGGTCCTTAAAGACAAAACGTGTTATACAAAAAAACAAAATTCCACTTTATCATTAGTTTTCCTAGTATCCTGTAAAGAATGATCTATCATTGAAGAAAAACTTACTTATTTGGGAAAGAAGTGAAGTAGCAGAAGTTTATATACAGAAAGAAATAAAAATGTCTAAGAATGTGTTGTACTTAAAAAGTATATTGACTCAGTTCTAAAGCAGATGCCCAGATGTTTGTGGCTGAATGTACAAATTTTTTATGCCAATCTAGAAATTTTATAAATTGTTCTACAGTTGCATACTGGTAATGCCAAAGTCAGCCTGATGCGTTTACGAAATCCTTGGGGCAAAAAAGAATGGAATGGACCCTGGTCAGATAGGTAAGAAAAAAATATTTCAGAATTCTTTCATAAAAAGAATTATATTAAATAAATCATTTTAAAAGATTAAAATTTCTGTGTCTCCTCTATTCATTTATTTTGATATAACTACATAGAGACAAAAGTAAAATTTATCTTAGCAATGCATTTTGTCCTCTGACAGACTTTATCAAGGCAAATGCAAGGACTTTATTTTGTAACAAGTATTTATATACAAGGGCAAAAATGTTATTGGTTTTTCAAAACTTTTAAATTTAAGAATGCTCATAAATATTCATCAGGTCAGCTGAAAAGTTGGCTAAGCTATGGAGGACACCAAGTGATTCAATATCTAATAAACAAAAGTGAGTAAATTATGTGCTTAAAATATTTTTTTTTTTTTAATGGCAATTAGTATTTAAATTATTTTCATTTGGGATGAATTCATGTGTTTATAATTTATATTTTAAATAACATGAGGTTATGAATTTAACCATTTTCTTTTCATTTTTAGCATAATAGTTATATATGTTAGCTTGAGAAAGTTTATTAGACATTGAATTGTATCATTTGGTGTCCTCCAAAGTGACAAACCTTTTACTTGTATTCATTCTCTCTGTGTGTATATATATATATATATATATATATATATATATCCAGGTCTGATGAGAATGATGAGTTTATTTTGTTTTTAAATCTAAATAAATCGTTCACTCGCCAGTTATTAAAATCGCCTAATGAGAAGCATTGAAACACAACTGCAATTGTGTAGCAATTTTTTTTACATGTTTTCAATGTAATATCCTAAAATGAATAAGATATACAAATCTATATATTAAAGAGATAGTGGGTAGTTGAATGACAAAAAGGGAAAATCTATGTTATGTGTTTTGTCCTTCAAAAGGTCCTCTTCAACCTAATAATGGTTTTATCAATAGAGCTTTATATATATATATATATATATATATATATATATATATATATATATATATAATGAAGAGAGAGGAGAGAAATACAATGAGCTTCAGTTACAATTTTACATTGAGAAACACTTATGAAACACTAGAGACAGATAGCTTTAACTTTATATAATCTTATTTTCAGATCTTCAGAGATGAAAAGTTTGACCAAAGAACAAAAAGAAAAGCTTCACCTAGTGGCACTTGATGATGGAGAATTTTGGTAAGTTGTTTCTTCTTGGTAAAGATGAGATCTACATGTGTTATAGAGTAGTTTCACACTGGAGGTTTGTATTTCACTAAGTCGGTCCTAAAAAGGTTCGACGTACAAAAACGTTAGGAACGTGATATAATAGTTAATGACGCAGCAATCTAGTTGTGGTGGCTGATACTTTAATGTCCGACATCGACTGACTGACCAACTCACTCAGCAACTTTGCGACTGCTACTACTGCTACTTATTATAGGTGGGAGAATCTATTAACTATAGAATAGGTGTGTTCCAGTATAACAACATGTTGTGTTTAAAAATGAAACAGATTGTCACCACTTGGTCTTTTACTCCATATCCACTTTTATATTTTTATATCAGCACACACTCTATTACCAAAATTGTATCAAAATTTTCTGGTTACAACTAAGTTCCTCAAAGACAGACACACTTGTAGAAGAGAAGCAATGCAACAATTAACTTCAACATGTTTATTGTACAAAAAAGATGTATGCAGAATAGGTAAAAAGGCTTTCAAATATAATTTATATTTACAGACTTAACTGTTAGAAAGAACAAGTAGGCTTCACAGCTTCTGTATTCAATTAACCTTGAAAACGGCTGCTCCAATAAACATGTGGTCACTATGGCTGTCAGTTGCAAAAGAGGAAGATTTCAGGATCAAGTTTATCATGTGGCCCCAAGAAAGAATACTTATTAAACAGTAGTTAGCCAGTCAGAGTCCATGATTAGTAAGGGTTTTATGTTCAAGGTTTATCTTTAAATGGTAAAGGGCTAGCTCCCTTTACTATTCCTTTCAAATTCTTATAATTGAACACTTTTACCCAGGAATATAGCCTACGTTAAAACTATGTTTTTATCATGTATAGTTGGATTGATGTGAGTTTGTGACCCTGGGTTTCACACTATTTGCGATCATCAGACAAACTGATTAATTTTAAAATTTTGGATTTATATATGGTTGCGTATATCGGTGTTTTTATGGAAGTGGGAAGAAAAATTGTCATTGAAACACCTTTACTGTTCATATATGTTTGTTTGTGTGAGCTGCAATGCATGAAAGCGTGTGTATGTATGTGCAGACATACAAACATGAGCCTGATGAGTCTTAGCAATTTCTTCAATGTTTGGGCATATATTTGATAGGCAAACTCTCATTTCCTCTTTTTTGTACTTAATTATGGTGAGAGCAGAAAAGCCTAATTCACATAAATATGAACAAGATGGATACCACAATATAATAAAGTAAATATATTTATTTCTTATATCTGGACACATATTTCTCTCTGGAAGATGCCAGGATGCACCTTGACATCTTCCAGGACACACCATTTGAGAACCACTGCTTTAAACTGGTGTCTTATTTTTTCTATATAATGTGACAATTTTGTTTATTTTTTATTTTAATATCAAGTGAAACTCCTACATACAATAAATCACTAAAGCAGTCTGTTCCCTGTATTACTCCAGCAAGTACCTGACTCCTCCTGTTATCCTCTACCTTTACAAGAGACAAATAAGACTAAAAATAGTGTATTGCTATCATATATAGGCAGGAGCTGCCCAGTCTTCACTTTCTAGTCTTGATGGAGTCTAAAAGTATCTCTGCATCCTTGTGAATGATGAACCTTTCCTCCTTTATGGTATTTCTATGGATAAGAGAAGCTATTTAGTAATGATCTCCCTTCAGGATGAAGTGATATCTTTATCTCACAAGAAGATATAAATTCCACTCAATATATTTTCAAGAAAACAATACAGAACAAAAGCAAAATGCAAGACAGGCTGAAATTAAAAATGCCACTTATTCCATAGGAATAGAATAACAAAATTTTGATTGCAGAAGGGTACACATTTCATTGACCAGAGAGTCCACATGTCTTTTTTATTTATTTTTTTTTTTTAAGCATTATGCCCCGAGCAAGGTGTGAAGCCACTAGGATGCAGGGGGTTGCAGAAGATTTGGAGCAAGAGCAGATAGGAGTGATAGAAGAAAGGATGAGGAGAGGGATAGTGGGTAGATCAAGGTAACTGGAGATGTCGATTGACATTACATTTGAATAGTTGGAGATTATAGCTCTCAGGGAAACAGTAATTGGGAAGGGTGTTCCACAGGTGAGAGGTGCGAGGTATGAAGCTATTGGAGTAGAAGATATGGCTACATTTAAAAGTTTCTACAGTGTAAGGGTGTGAGCGGGAAAAGAAAAGTATTTTTTACATTGCTAGCTGTGGGAAAATTCTCCAGGGGATGGAAAAGGGAGAAAAAAAGAAAAGGTTTCTGTTGACTACATGAGTTTATATGCCAGTCGGCTTCTCTTGCTATTACTAGTGTATCTTTTCTACACACAATAATCTGTGTAAGGTGGCCTAACTCACTGCACAGGTAATAGTTATTATTGTATGGAGTCTGAATAAGATAGATTAGTTCTTCATATTTATTTATTCTGTTACAGGGATTTGCAAGGGAAGTAAACATTTTGCACCTGATCCTACAAAAAAAAAAAAAAGAAATCAAGCTTTCAATGTTTTTTTTTTCTTTCAGGATTTCCTTTGAAGATGTAATGGAAAATTTCGATGAAATTGTTCTTTGCCATATGCATCCAGATGCTCTGAGCTCAGAAATGACGACTGACAATGTAAGTAATAATATTTTTTTTTCTAGATATGAAGAGGGAATAATTATTAAACTATGAGCACTTGAATAAAAATGGCAAGAAATGTCTTTTCTAATTTAATTCTTGGTTCTGTTTTATATTTTTTATTTTTATTGGTCAGAATAAAGATTTGGTGAGATTACTTTGTCAATAATTTACCAAGAAATGACATTGATTTTTAAAAATCAATGCAATTTCAGAGTTCAGTCCCTGGGCTGGGTAGTACAGACTTGGATTCAGTGGCAACAGGGTGAACAAAAACCAAGCAGTACTAAATAAAAAAACCTAGATGGGATATCTGCAGACATGGTCAGTGGAATGAGAACAATCTATCACTATTGATTAAATAAAGGGTTCAGTTTGAAATTTCTTGAAGGTTACCTGGATCAGCAAGCATCTAATGAAGGAAGCAGCATGGCTGGACATTTGGCCAAGAGACATTTGGCTGACAAACATTTCACAGAAAAAGTACTAGTAAAAATAGTAACAAGCAATACTTTAAGTATTTTAATTAGCAGTATTATAAGGTAGAATAGGACTAATAATTACCACTGCATTTCAAGTGATTAAATTACTAAATCTAAATTTAAAGTTAAGTTTTCTTATTTCAATATTTGTTTATTGGAATTAGTATTTTAAAAAAAATTTGAGTGTATTTGGTTAAAAAGTAGCATCTAATTATTTAAATTCATATTTAACAGTAAGATAAAAGCTACTTCATCCCTTTAAGATAATGATCATTAAGAGTGAAATTGAAAGATCTTTCATATCGTAAAAGCTTAAGATTTTTGCTGTAGTAAAATGTGCTTTTTCTCAAAATACTTACAGTAATATTTGAAGTAAAATATAATAGACAGAGAATAGATTTTTTTAAAAAAGCCTGTCAAAAAATCGAAAAATTATAAATTAATACAGTAAATATAAATATATGTAGCACATTACGATAAAGAGTGTGACATATATGTAAGTACGCTACTACATTTTCGGCCAAATGTTTGAGTACCAGGAGGCACAATGCCACAAATGTTGTAATAATAACAACAAAGATCAGGACAATAGTCCCAAATGTAAATAATGTAAATAAAAATATTTAATTTGATAATTGTAAAAAATATGCATTTGTAATTGTTTATGGTGATCATTCGTGTAGATTCCTTGTTGAGCATCGGAAATGGTTGTGACCACACCTGACAATGGATTAACTTTAGTATAACAAAAAGAAAGATCTTTTTGTTATGCTAAAGTTAATCCATTACCAGGCTTGAGAGCCACTCGAACTAGAGAGTTACTTTTAAAATGGTTATTAGGAATAAGGTGTGTGATATGAATGAAAGAAATGATAGGAAGTGGAGATTAATGAGGTTAGATAACAATTTACCTTTTACCTGAAGAGATTAAGATTGTCATGTTCACAAAATGATCTATGCAGGAGTATATTCCACAAAGTAACAGTTCTTGGAGAAAAAAGCTGTCTGGATGGAAATTTTCCCTTCCATTTGGAATGCAGAGGAAATGAGAGTGATTCAACTCTTTGGAATTAGCATGGTATGTTTGAACTGTAAAAGCTTGAACTGGTGGAATGAATTAGTAGAGTTCATCTGAACATTCCATGGAAATAGCTATAGGCTTACAATGTTGCATTTATGGGAAAGAGTCTGCAAAGTGGAGAATGTCACCACTTAGAAGACCTTATAAATGATTTTGATCTCTATCAAAGCCAGAAAGTGAGGATTGAGAAGCTGCAGCCTCAATATGACAGCCATACTCCATTTTTGGTGTAATCTGATCCTGTGTTGCTACAGTTACAGTAGGAAGTAGATTAAAAGTAAAGTTGTTAGCCCCATACCCAACCCTTCTCCTTTAGCCAGGATTGAGTCCTGATCTGAATTTAAAGTTGTCCTTCTCTTAGACTGTTTGCTAGCTCAAGCTAGAAAGCCCAGTGTACCTTGTTATTTTACCAACAGCAGAAGAGATGGATGCATGGTTTTCACAAGAGCATTAGTATAAAATAAACACACTATTACAGCCAGAATCTGAACTCAGATTGAAAATTCCATTTTTTTGTGTTGCCAAACATTAAGCCACCCATGCTACCATATTCGTTTTCAGTGCTGACATTTCAGACTGTGTAAAGATTGTTGATTCTTAAATTCACAAATATCACACAAATTTTGAAATCAAGCATTTACTTATGGAGATTTATACGAAATGACTTATATTAAGTTGATGTGTAAATTCACCATCTTTTGTATAATGTTATGAAAATGCATTTGAAGTTTATTCAGCTCTTCATTGTTTGTGAAAACGTTATGTTATCTGATTAAAATGTAAATTTTTCATATATAAAATAAATGAACCAAGGGTATGTGGTTTTGGGTCTTTCTTCAAGATGTTAAATCTTCTAGTGAGAATGTGAGGAATTCTATTTCTCTCTTCATAGATCAGGTATTTATATAAGTACATGTTAGTTGTCTTATGTGTGTATATCTAAAGTTCAGCTGCATTCACTTCCTTTTTTTATGTTGTTGCACCCACCAAAATCCTTTGAGACCTGATTCTATATCTAGCAGCATTGATGTCATCATCTAGATTAACCCATGCTGCTCCAAGATCATTTGACATGCTGAGATGACACTGAGTAAAAATAAAAATAAGCTATCTCTTGAGGTAAACCCAGCACATGTTGGGGTCACCACAGATTAAGTCTTCTTAGATCAAAGGTTCCTGATGGATATTAAATTTGAGTCAGATGCCTGGTATTTCCTGTAGGAGTATACATTTTAAGAATTGCTTTCAGAAAAGTGTTACTTTTACTATTTTGTTATTTTATTATTATAACATCTTTTACTACTGCTTACACCCAGTGGTGTAACCACGCTTAGTGGTCTGGTCCTCAGGGTCTTAGGATGACATTTTAACCACAGGGCTAACTCTGCGCTGGTCAATGTTGACACTGGTCCAAGCTGGTTGTTGGTCACTGGCCACATCAATCCACACCAACTCTGCCCACATTGTGTTCTTGACCTCAGAGCTGTGGAAGATTAAATGTTGTAGTAATCGCAGTGCTGGTTCAAGACATGGCAGGTGCTATATTAAGGAAGAAAAATATCTTCACAACAAAATAAAAATGAAAGATTCATTGGTTGTTCAAATGTTCAATTGGTTTATATAGTTCTTGGTACAACAAAAATTAACCCTTCTCGCATCAATCTCTATAATGATACTATTCCTCACCTGGGTTCAAAGTTCTTTAGAATCGGGAAATCTCGTGGCAGCTGATATGGATTCCAGAGGCACTCTATGTAGATTCTCAGCCCTAGTCTTCAAGCTCTCAAAGCTATCTGCTTATATGCACTTCAGCCCAAAACTGTCATGGGGCTGAAGGGTTCTTGGAATTCATTGATTCTTCAATTTTCACATTAATCCCAATAAAGATTCTTTGTTCCCTATTTCTGCTTTCTTAATCAACTTTCCAAATTTGGAGAATTATCCACCTTCTTGGGAATAGTTAAAGGGATTGCTCCTCCCCTAAACTCCAACCTACTTCACTTCTCTCACCACCACTCCACACAGGTGGCACCAAATTCTGCCTCCTCTTCCTTCTCAGCATTCCACCTCAGCTTACTTTCCAGGGCAGGCATAACTGTCTTTGTGACAAATCTAATTTTTAAATCATGTGGACAAAAGAGCATAGTTTATTCTAGTCATTAATTTTAATTCTCTTCTTTCCTCAAAGAAGAGATAAAATTATTTCTCCATTCTTGGACTTATTTTTGTCTAGAAAAAACAAACTAGATCACCTGCTTGGCAACTACAGGATTTGTTTTCATAACTTCAACTCTAAAAGAAAGGTTTTGTTCTTTGTTTACATTTCCCAATTTGTTTTCATCAAGGAAAATATAAGCCCTGTCTGTCTCTCCTCTCATTAATGATTCAAGTAAAACCATTTCCCCAAATCTGTTTTTGTCTACATACCAGAATCTCGATAGATAAGAAAAATAAACATTAGGAGAGAAGAAATCCAGACAGCATCATTTTCACTAAGGAAAATGTATCCACTTTCTCTCTCTCTCTCTCTATCTTCCAGCTTACATTCCATTTTGGACTTAACCCTTTCCTGTTCAGAATTAACATTTAACTACTTCATGGCCTTAGTGTCACATTACTTTTAAAAGCATTTCTCAGTTTTTTAATTTTTTTTAAAGAATTTTAAAATGATAATCACTCCTCACAAAATTATAGGCAGTCTCCTATTACAATTGTGCTGGTCCTACCCTTCGTTAGTTTGCATGACTGTTGCATCTTGCCAAAAGGGAAAAAGACACTACTTGGTTTCAGTGAGAAAATGAAAGACGGAAGGAAAGGATGATAGAAGGATTTAATGTCTCCTGCTAATACCTCATAAATAATGGACTATTCCATTTTGATCACATGGAAATTGGGGAAAAGACACTACTTGGTTTCAGTGAGAATCTGAAAGAAAGAATGATAGAAATGTATAATGTCTCCTGCCAATACCTCATAAATAATGGACTATTCTGTTTTGATCATGTTGAAAGAGGAGAAAAGTCACTATTTGGTTTCAATGAGAAAATGAAAGAAGAAAGAAGGGAAGATAGAAGCATTTGATGTATTTTTCAGTGAAATGGAAAAAGTTTTCAGTTTCAAATCTTTTCATTTGTACCCACTTCTTAAAATAACAACCAGCATTCATATTTGGTTGTTATTGCAATATTTTGTCAAGTTGTTAAACTCAAATATTTTACAATGTGATAGGGTAATTTCCACAGATATTTTATTGTCATAGAACTTGACATGAACTTGTACAATTGCTAACTGAAGATTCATCAGAGAATTCAATTAGGAAGACTGAAATTTTCATGGACCTTTCTAGTAAATTGTTCCTTTTCAAAAGATATGAATTAAAGAATATAGATTTTATATTGAAGATATTGCTTTTGTTTTTCTCAGAAAGCCTTTGTTAAATCTTATAGAATTGTTAGTTTTGTTGTAGATTAGCTTCAGCCTGCATTTTGAATTTCAACAAGTTAGATATAAAGTTTTGACCACATGTCCTGAAGGGACACGCCACAGGAGGAGGAAGATAAGAAACCTGTATCTCTGTAAAGGTTTAACAAAGTGTCACCAGTGATTTTATGAGCACCATTTCTAAAGGCTATGTCAATTATTCTTGCAGAACAGAGATCAGTGGTATGTGACTATGTTTCATGATGCTTGGATCAATGAAGTCACTGCAGGAGGCTGTGGAAATTCAGGCTTTGAAAGTAAGTATCATTTCTTTCTTTTTTTTTTTGTGTAGTTTTTTCTTTTCATTAAAAATTAATCCCTTTTACTGAGCAAGTTATGTCATGTGGGTTCAATCTTTGAAAGTAACTGATTGTTTAACCCATATTATTACAATATTAAACACTAGGAATCTTCATTATGGTAGTGGGAAAGTGACTATAGCCAAGATGCCAGGTCAGGGCCTTTAACATGGCAGATTCTTTGGATTTTGTCAAGAATCTCTATATACGTAACAGAAGCAGCAGACCAGATGTGGCAATATTTAACATTTTTAAAATTTTATTTTATATACATCATATTTATTTCCATAACAACTTTCATTTCATGAATTTAAACACAGTACTAGATTGATGGCAAGATCGCATCCTTTTACAGTTGAAATGGCTATAGGCAGATGAATGTTTAGGCTAGAAGTTCTATGCTAACAGTTTTGCACTTCTCACTTGTGGAACTCTCTTTCAGCTTCTTGGTCCCCTGTCAGCTTTGCATTTAAATTTTTGAAGATCAATGTCAATTATTATCATCTCTTTTCTTAATTCTTATCCTTTTATTGTCTTCTCTTATTAATAGTATATTTTTCTCATATTCTCTAACACTCAGTAACCTCTTACATCTTAGTAGCTATAATGCCTTCCTAAAAATTAAAAAAAAGGATTAAAAAAAAAAAAGAAAATGCATCAAATTTTGTATAAATATTGATATATTATCGATATTTATATTGTTAGGATAGGTATTCTCTCTGACAGATGGAGTCTCATCAAGAGAAGATGACTCTCCTGTAGGTGTAGCGGGGTGCAGGATTAATTTCAAATTCACCAACCGCGATGTGAATGAGTCCAAACTTTTATTGTCGATAACTCTAAAATGGTAGATTTTATCAAAATTTCACTGTTATTTTCGAATTAAGCATGTGCATTTACACCTAAATGGAATGATTTGGGACATTTTTGTTAGAAACTGAGTGCTGGGCTTGAAATACGAATTACCCTTTTGAGGTTCTGAGTTGAAATTAGTTCTCTCACCCGGTATAGTGACACTGCCTTTTAAACAGAATCTAATTTACATATCACTATATATATATATATATATATATATATTAATTTTAAAAAATGATTCCTTCGCTACATAAGAGTTCTCATGATACTTTAGCTCAATTTAATTTTAATAATTATATTGAGGTTTTCAGCTCTCGTTTTTGAAACATGAGAACTCTTATGTAGCGAAGGAATCATATTTTTTTTTTTAAATAATTATAATTTAAGCTCTACTTCTGTATGGAGCACTGTGTTTTAAAAATAAAAACAAAAATACTAAAGAACTCCGGATTATTTACCTAATGTGTTCTTTCCTATTTTTCTACATATCTGCACACACATACACACACACATATATATATGATAAGGGCGGGGGAATTGTAATTATGGATGAACACATTTACCAACAGAAGATGAGGGAGCTCATTAATGATGATAACATCTATGAAAAAGTAAATGAAAACATAGCTATAAAAGAAACACAAAAGTTTACAAGCAACATTAAAAAACTACTAAAAAATGAAAACTTCTCCTGGTTAAAGCTTACTGAATACCATCCCAAAACACCCATATTATATGGATTACCAAAAACGCATAAACCGAACATACCAATGAGACCTATCATATCAGGGATAGGCAGCGCTCCACATAAAATAGCCCGCAAACTAAGCAGAATTTTAACTCCACTTCTCGGCACTATTAGTCCATCACACATAAAAAATTCAGGCGACCTCTTAAACAAGCTAAAAAACATAGACATTGAAAACAAATATATGACTAGTTTAGATATACAATCTCTTTATACAAACGTCCCCATAGACAAATGCTTAAATCTACTTAAAAAACACCTAACAAATGCAAAAATCCAATTACCTATATCTACACAAAAATTATAAAACTGTGCCAACTAATTACCAAGCTATGCTTCTTTACTTTTTTAATAACCAACATTACAGACAGAAATTTGGTTTGCCAATGGGATCTCCTCTCAGCGGCATTCTTGCATGTCTATTTTAGAATTTCTAGAAAGTGACTCATTCAAAAATATTCTCCTACAAACTCTTCATATTTCAGATACATAGACGACTCGTTATTAATAATTCCAAAAAACACCAATTTAACGGATCTTTTCTCCAAACTTAACAACATTGAACCTACAATAAACTTCACTCTCGAAACTGAAACCAACTACACTCTTCCGTTCCTGGACATTTTGTTAATTAGAAATAACAACGAACTCAATTTTGACGTTTACAGAAAGGTGACAAACAAAATGATCTCATCAGCTTCTACTCAAACCACCCTTCAAAAATTAAATCTGGAATTATTATAGGTTTCTATCTAAGAGCATTAAGAATCTGTAGTCCTCAATATTTATTTAAAGAAGAAACATACATAGAAAACACATTCAAAACCTACAATACCCATATCATTTCATCCACAATGCAAGAAGAAAGGCATACAAAATATACAAACGAAACAAAACTAATAACACAATCCGCAATAGTAAATCACATGAAAACAGATACATAATACTACCGACCAATTCTGCCACGTCCACGATCCAGAATAACCTATCCCATCTAAATAATCTTGAAATAGTCACAAACACCTCCAAAACCATTATAGATATACTAAGATCTTCAAACAATAATAGCACTAATATTTCTGAAGCAGGCATTTATAAAATAAATTGCCAAAACTGCTCCTCCCAATATATTGGAGAAACAAGTAGAAGTTTGAAAAAACGCATTTATGAACACAAAAGAGACCTCACAAAAAAACAACTTAGCTAATGCAATAGTCATACATAGAAATAAATACAACCATAATTTTGATTTTAAAAATGCTGCACTCATAAAAAAAGAAAATAACTCACTCAGAAGGAAAATACTGGAGAGTGCTGCCATAGAAAATTATCCAAATATTAATTTACGCCCAGGCTTTTTCCCTATTTCACCTTTCTTAACAAAATTAATGCTCTTACAAACAAATATGCACAACAGATTCATAAAATCGAAAGAAAATGGTTGAATACATCAACACAGATATAATGACAATATTCTCCACACGTGACAATCTCTGACGTTATTTTTCATTTAAAAAATATGAAAATAGCGTTTCTCTACATTCCAGTTGCTAGGTACATTCTGTTTTTTGTTTTTATTAGTTACGTTGTTCATTTAATTTCATTTTCGTATTTTGCTTTGATAAAGTCCACATTGGACGAAAACGCGTCAGCAATTACCAGTTTTCCTATTGTCATTTTATTCATAAATATATATATATATATATATATATATATATATATATATATATATATATATATATATATATATATATAATGATGCAGATGAATGTTTAGGCTATAATATGAATGTATTCATAGATTGTGAAGTAAATCAATTTTAGGAGCATTCATTCTTTCCTTTGTATTTATTTATTTTCTTATTTATTTATTTAGTTTTGTTTAGTCTAGCCATAGCGTCTACATCTTATCTGAATGCAAAGCTTTTTGTTTTTTTACTTTTCCTTGAACTTTTAGGTCTTTATTGGACAAATCCTCAATTTTTCATTGAAATGACTGAAGCAGATGTTGATTCCGCAAGTAACCTTTGCACAATGATTGTGTCATTGATGGAGAAAGAAGTGAACAAAGTTAAAATTGCAATCAACTTTGATATTTATCGGGTAAGTCTCAGAGTGGAATTTATTTACTTGTAAATTAAAATGTTTCTCAGTAAATTTGACATCACTAATGTAACAAGTCAGATTGTTTTCAACCATACCTGGTGAACAATAAAACTTCTACTCTACCATAATTGGGAAAAAAATTTCCTTCAATCATACCTAACAAACTATAAAATTTTCTTTCAACTATATTTGAAAAACTATAAAACTTACTCTCATCCATACTTGATGAAGTATAAAATATGTTTACAACACAATCAATTTGGCTCTAAATGAAGAGGTTAAGGGTCTGTTAAACACAATCACTACTGAAGTATTACATATCTCAGAAAAGCAGAGAAAATCCTGTATACAAGATGTAGTTTAGCTGGGGACTGAAAAGCCCTCAGAGGGGAATGAAACTTGTCTTATCACTACAGCATCCTTTTTTGATTGAAGAGAAAGGGAATTTGAGTCTTTTCTTTCTTCCATTCTCTGCTCTATACAATGCCACTTAGCAGGGGTTAAGAGAAATCCCCTGGCAGACAAGGTGGTGATAATCCCACACTGTGAAACAAACCCAATTTATTTGGTTTGATCACCATACTCATAAATGTTAAGCTGTTCTTGTTTTCTAGTCATTTGTAAACAGCTCAAAAGGCACATTCAGGGGAATATTATATTGGGAAGGGCAAATGCACTTGCTGAACCTTTGTAGCTAGTTAGTTATATTTGGCATCAAATTTGGGGTCCAACCACATTTACATTTGGGGTCCAACCACATGATCAATTTCACACCTTTTATTAGGTTGTCAATATGATCAGACTTCATTGTACATTCTTTTCCAGGACTGAAATTTCTCTTCTAGCAAATGTAGCATTGCACCTTAGGCCAGCAACAAGTTACGTTTTACTTCCAGCTTCTTGGTTGATTACTTGATGTAGAAAAAAAGGGCATCATTGAAAAGTAACCCAAAGAATAACTGTAATAGTTAAAGGAATAATTACGGCTTATTTTAAACGAAGATGTACTTTGCATTAAATTCTGTCTTTTCTTACAGCTGCGAACAGAATTTCCTGTCCATCTAAACCAGAAAAATTACCACCAAATTGCTATTCGTCAGAAGAGAGAGGGTGACATATATCAATATTATCGAGAGGTTACATGTCACTATAATGTCGCACCAGGCATTTATGTTATCATTCCAAGCACGTTTGAGCCCTACCAAGAGGCAAAGTTCTTGCTCAGAATCTACACAAAGTCAAAAGTCACAAGCGGGTAACTTGTATTCCTTTAAAACTTTTATTAACAATGTTATTTTTGTAAGAAATACTTTGTAATTTCTGGGATGAGGAGTTATTATTTACATTATATGCAGACTGTTGTCCTTATCTTTGTTGTTGTTATCACAGCATTTCGGCCATTTTGTATTCTGGCCTTTATTAGTTGTATGTTGATTCAGGTAACCTACAAGGAATTTTGAACTGAACACTTTATTCAATCTATGGGGTAGATTATTCTTGTTCCACTGCCCATGTCTAGAGATATTACATCTAAATGGGGTGAGCAATAACTGAACAGTACTAAATAAGAACTAGATTAGTTATTTTTTTTTTTTTAATCAGTATCACCCCAAACAAGGCAGTACAGCTACTAGCATAAAAGGGGTTACAGGGTGTGGATGAATTAGAAACAGAGACATTAGTAATGCAGAGAATGAGAAAAGAGCAATCAGGACAGTAGATAGCAATTGAAATTGCATTTAAATTTTTGCAGATTAAAGTTGGTTGGAAAGCATGAAGCTGGGGGGGGGGAGAGCTCCACAAGCTAGAAGTGTGAGATAAGAAACTGTTAGAAGTTACGTCTACATCTAGCTAGCTCAACTGTAAATTGATGAGATCTGGCCACAAGTCTAGTATTGCACTTAAATTCATACAGTTTAGTCACCCTATTTAAGAGCTCATCTGAACAATTGCCATGAAATTATTTATAGAAAAGGCACACAAAGGCAGTTTTATAGGGGTAGGCAAGTGACTGAAGCCAAGCCACCATATCAGGACCAATAATATTGCAGATTCTTCTTTGAATCTTATCAAGGAGTTCCAGGAAAATAGCAGGGGTACTGTATCATATATGGCAGCAATATTCTAAGCATGAATGAATGGTATACTTACAGATATGCAAGATAGATTCCAGAGAAAAACTGTCTCATCCAACACAGTGAACTGACTTTTAGTAGCTAATCTAGTGATAGATTCAATATAGTCTTTTCACCCTATGTCAGCTGAGAACGTTAGCCTGAGAAGACGCAATGAATCACTTTCTTGGAGGATAGCATCAGCTTAGATGGGCAGTGAAATGAAAATAATCTACCCCCGTAGATTAAATAAATTCAACATTCTCTGTAGGTCACCTGGATTGGATTGCCGTAAGCCAGATGAAGGCCAGAGATCACAACCGACAAAACATAACAAATAGGAGGACTATAGTCCACATGTAAATAACGTAAATAAAAACTTACTTTTTGCTAGTATGTAGCCATCTCTTTATAAGATAAGGCACACAAATATTATAACAGATACTGTTAACACTTTTGATAGGAAGAGGGTGAGAACTTTCAAAATAAATGAATGTATGCTTATATCATATATTTATACATAGAATAACAGAATTTAAGAAGAGAGACAAATATATTCTTATGCATATAGGTAGACATAGTTCTGAAAAGAGAAAAGAAAAAATATGTGCTTAGTTGTAGCATATGCATGTCTGTGAGGTGTGATACATGGTTTGGTGAAATTAAGTAGTTGGCTTTCTCAGGGTCTAAAAAGTTTCTCAGGAGGAGAAGACTGGACACATCTATCTGCCATATCATGTTACTGAGAGTGCAAAAGAGAAAAAGAGTTCTTTGTTTTATACTGCTTGTTACCATGCCAATTCATGGGCATTAATTGAAGTCTCCTGGCAGATGAGGTGGGGGTAATCCCACAATATATTTTCTTTTAACTATTATATTGCTGTGGTTCTATGTTGAGTAACTTCTCTTTATGGTATCTCTCAAGGCAATGGGTGTTAAATTGGCACACTTCAAAACTTTATATGAATTTTTTCTCAATATTATAGCAAAAAGAACAGATCTAATTCATCATTAGTCATGGGATGTAAGAGCAGAAGAAACAGATAACCACCTCCAGGATGATCTGTTGGCAGTGGCTCTCAGGAATTCCAGCATTGTCACATCAGTCTACTCTTTGATGTTGTCCGACCAGCTCTTGCATTGACATCCTGCTTGTGTCTGCTTTTAACAGTGCTTTGGATAATGGTCTTGCAGAGGCTGTTATGCTGTGGGATGTAGCCAAAACCATGCCATCTTCCAACACTTAATAACAATGAGAGATTCCTGTCAGCTCATAAGACTTTTGACCTTGTTCTGTACATAGACATTCCAGTAGAAGATGTCCAAACCAGAAGTGTCAAGTCACACCTGAAGAGGAGGCTAGATCCAACAAGCATAATTAAAAATGGACAAAAAGGGATTACAACTGTGGTAGTTTAATGCAGGAAAAAAAATATCAGAATGAGCTAACTTGATTGAAGAAAGTAAAATTGTGTACAAAAATTTTACTCAACTCAGTTGAGTTTTGATATATCAAATTAGGTCAAATCTTTATTTTCTTTTATTATAAAATTATTAATTTTTTCTCTTTTTTGCAGTAAGCTACCATAGTTGTTTACTCTTATTAATTATGTGTTCTTTAATAAGAACTTCACTCAATATGTATCATTAGAACTGTTTAAAATTGTTATACATTTATCTCTGACTGATCGGAGGCACGGTGGAGTAATGGATAGCGGCTCAGATTGAGTAATCGGAGAGCCGAGTTTGAATTCCATTCGAATCCATTACATTCACTAATGTGCTAATACCCTTGGGAAAGGTAGGAATCCTATTCTTCTCCCCGCCCAGATATGGGTAAATAGCAGAACAGACTGGGTTCTATAGCCTTGGATGGCAACTGGTCTACCGCAGAAAGAAATAGCAATCTACTGCAGGAAAAAATCTGCCTCGTCAGTCATGTATCAAAAGATATGTGATCACCCACGTGTGTATCATGCATGGCACATAACTGACTGATCTCTGACTGCATTTCAACAAAAAGAAACATGGCTGATATATAAGAGACCTGATGTTTTGCCATTATTATTGGATATTATTATATAAAATGGTTATATAATAACTATATAATGAAGTAAACAAAACAAATAGGTGATAGGGAATGGATGACAGGAGCAGGTTTTGGTGAAACTGGAAGCTTCTAGGCTTGAACCTGCACATTGGTAGTGAATGTATTCATCAACACCATCATTGTAAAGGAAACAATCAGCAAAAAAGAAATTAAATTCTTGAATACAAGATAAAGCTGCCTGTAATAAATGTTATTTATTGATATTATTGCTATCTAATAACAATAATAAATGTCATTATTATATGCATGATCTATGTTATCTGGGGTTTTGTCATTATTACCTGATGTGCTGAAAATGAATTGAACTACATTACCAAATTCTGTATGTATTGTTATCATAATAATGGCATTTCATTATTACTATAATGTTATTAGATATGTGTGCAAGTATCACAATATACAAAGGGATGCTGAATAGTTCTCAGCAAAACCACAAGCCCACTTCTCAAAAGGTGACCAAATAACAGTTTTGTCTTTTTTGAAAGTTTTCTTGGTTGTGCTAAGAATTTTTCAGTCTTCTCTCATATTATCAGGAATATATAATTAAATAATTTGGATTTTTGTGTTAAATTACCATGTAAGATTCATAATTTAACACAGCTAGAATCTAATCAAATTAAAGTAAAACATACATAATTTGGGTGTCACAGGACTTTCACAAATCTTTGCCAAAAACTGATACTATTGATGCTAACATTTTCCTTTTTAATTGTTGTAAAAGAAAGATGTAAATTATTCCTTGAGTTGATTAAAAAAAATAATCTGTAAATATTTTAAATTTAATTTAGTGCTTTTTTTTTTTATTTCAGTGTTGTTGATAAAAACCCTACTATTCCAATGGTAAGTTGTGTTTATATAACCAAGTTACAAAATATCTATATAGAATTTTCTTTCCTTTCTTCAAATAGCTTCTATAGAGAAAAAAAGTGAACCAGTCTGTCATTATCAGACAAGTGTTTTCTTATCTCTATTTGAAATTCTCTTTACCCTGACAATAAAAAACATAAGTTTCTAGGCATAAAGAAGTTACTTTATCTTTACAATAGAATATGAACATTTACTAACTTGACTCTCTTTATTCCAATCCTATAGTTAGTCTTTCTTGTTAAGACATTTACTCATTTTACTAAACATTTTTTAACTTTAACTAATACTAGAAGATATATTAGTGATGAATATTTCTGTGAAAGCTTATTGAACATAATTGTTTCAAAAGTTATTGATTTGTCCATAGGTAAGTCATAAAGAACCAGATAAATAAAGCAAATAAAACAGCGGACCTCTTAGTTTCACTTTCAGTAGTTTTAGTTGCCTTATGGCTAACCCCAGCAAAAAAAAAAAGCATTAGTCTAACTTAACACTTGTCTCAAAGGGCAAATGATGTTGGCATCTTGAATATGTTAAAGCTGTAAGATGTTTCCTTTAAATGAACACATATATGTTCTTGACATAACAGAAAGAGAAAAGAAACTTGTTAAGGTTACTAAGATCTACAATAAGAACACATATTCTATCCATCACTACTTTTAACTTATAGCAATCACTTCCAAGGGATATTCAAATAAGCAAATACAACAAAATTGTTATGACAATGGCAAACTGTTCAAAGATGTTTAGATTGATTGATCTGTTTTCTACAGCTTATTAACCTTTTGCAGGTTATTTAAAGCCAGAAAACATTTTTCAGATTGTAAGAATTTTTTTGGAGATAATAACGATTTAGTGATAGATGTCTTACTAATTAACCCATAGCTGGGAGGAGAAGAGATGCATACCTTTTCCTAGAGTATTTGTGCATAAGTGACTATAACGAACCCAACTGGAATTGAAACTTGGCTCTCTGATTAACAATTCTGAGTCATTATTTATTACACCACCTGCACATCCAAGCTTACAGCACAAGGTATTCCCAAGTGGTCAGCCATCTAGATACTGACCAGGTTCGACATTGATTAACTTTGATGATCATACAAGAACTGGTGTTTCAACATAAAATGGTTGTAATCCAAAGATGTTTAGGTAGCCAGAAAGTGAAAAATTATACTCTTTTACAGAGTTAACAATGATAATTAAAAAGAAGAAAAATATATTTAAAGACTCACATGTGAAACCCTTAAAATAGCAAGGACTCAACAAAATATCTATTGCATATGTGCCTTCATTTTCAATGCATGTAATAAAACTAGATCTACTAGTATTTATTAGCAGCAGAAACAAATTTTAACAACATAAGATATACAGATGACACTGTGTTGATAGCAGACTCAGGAAACTGCAACAATTCCAAGATAAAGTAGTAAAGGAAAGTAAGAAGAAAGGACTAATGATTAACTGTAAGAAGACAAAATGTATGGTCATCAGCAAGAGGTACAACCCTAGATGTGATTCTATCAATTTAGAGGTATCAGAATCGAGCAAGTATAGAAGTTTAACTATCAGGTTAATGTCATAAAAGACAACAGAAAATGTGACACCTAGATCCAAAGTTGCATTGGAATAACAAATAATGTCTTCCAGAAGCTAAGCAAAGTATTAAGTGAGAGGGAAATGTTACTAGAAACAAAGGAAAGAGTGCTGAACTGCTATCTAATATCTAATCTCCTATATGGCAGTGAATACTGGACAGTGATGATGATGAGACTTGAAGAAACGGGGATGTCATTTTATAGAAGGATGTTAAGAATACCATGGACAGAACATGTGAGCAACAAGGAAGTTTTATGGAAAATGGGGAATGAAAAGGACAATTAGAATCAGAAAGAGACAGTTGAAATTTCTCTATAATTTAATGAGAAAAGATTGTAGAGAATTTGACACTCACATGGCCTACTGAAGGCAAGAGGGACAGAGGAAAACAGAGTAAGTTACATAACAAGCTTGTGTAAATGACTGGCAGAGTAAAGATAGTAAGGGGAAAAAAATATTGCATAGGAAGCCATGATCATACACACCCTGAAGGGGCATGATATAAAAGAAGTGTGTGTGTGTGAGAGAGAGAGAGAGAGAATGTAAAATTGGACACTGAAGTCAACACCAAGCAGCAACAGTCTAGTTCATGCTTGAACACAATCTTCAGATAATGTGTGTTGTGTTTTGACTCAACTGTTTATATATGCTGGTCAATGGTGTATTATGGGTAATTGTGTATTTACCTTAATGGTTATTAAGTAGGTAGTAATGTTTAAGTTTCAAATTATTCTTTACATATACATAGGCTCTATCTCTGATATTGAGCAATTTTACCTATAAATATAGCATGCCTTGAAAATATATTTTTATTATATATAATATAGAATTAAAATATATTGAGAAATAAAGCATATATTTATTACGTATATAAAATAATACATAATAAAATATATAACCAACCTTTATAATGAAACTCTAGGGTGTTAAGAATTTAAAATTTGAAAATTAGTGTTCATACATTACAAAAGAGTATAATTATTAGATCTGTTAATAAGCTTTATAGACTTATCAAACATCAGGCCCTGATGAGTGTTTCTATACAAACCAGATATGTCACTTGAACTTTTCTTGATTATTTGAATATATATATATATATATATATATATATATATATATATATATATATATAAGCACAGTGAGTGGTGATGGTAATAAAACAGTGCTTCATATATATAACAGAACTACAATTTTTAATAAGTAAATAAACCACTCTACCATCTTAACAGTTGGTTATAAACATTCATTATATATAGGTCTCGTGGTTGAAATATTAAAATTTTAACCACTCAGCCATGCATCCATAACAGGAATATATATATATATATATATATATATATATATATATTTTTTTTTCTGTAAAATGGATGCATGGCTGAGTGGTTAAAAATGTTAATATACCAACCAGGAGACCTGTGTTCAACTCTCACCATTGGCAATTTGTCTACCTAATAATATACTATGGGTTGACCCAAGCTTTTTTAGGTGAATTGCGTGAACACTATTGTTCAAAACAATGAATGTTTGTGCAAGCACAAAGTCATAAGTCATCATGACTGAGGGTTTGAGTGTATTCATCTAGTTCAAAACTATTGATCATATCAGATTATATACTCTCTGCCAGAAACTGTAACTAAGGTCCTCTCAGCATAGTTGCAGTATGAAACTATGGGCTGACTCTGTGGGTTTTGAAGAAACTCAAATGTGCCTGAGCAGGCACCTGCAACAGAGTTAGCTAGCCACCCTAGCAGACGGCCATTCTTGGAAAACAATTAGCCAGTCATTACTTATTACTTTTTTTTTTCTATTTGTCAGTAATACACATGCTAATTCCTGGACCATGACAATCTATTTTTTCTTACTTATGTATACCAAGTCCAAGTTTAGTCAGCTCTATAATACAACCATGATTATTCTTTTTCCACTACCAGCAGAATTTGCTGTGTCATATATATTTCATTAAAAATGACTTAACGGATACTTCTGTTAATTTTTTATTGTATTTGAACAAGAGATTAATATAACAAACAAGCAAAAACAACCCTTAAAAACATCAGCTATGAACATAGCCACAATGTACTGGCAGTGTTCAGAAATGAAGAATACATTAATTTTCAGCAACTTGTACATGATTTACAACACCACAACCAGAATCCTTGAAAATAGATAATAGATTAGCTGAAACACTCCAAACTAACAATCATTTGTACAATTTTTACACCAAGTAAATGAAAAAGATATCTCATGCTTGCATATAAGAAAAATATAATAAAAAAACTTAATAAAAGTACTGTGTTAATAATTTTTAGTGAAACATGTTAAGGAAGGATTACTACTCTCAGATACACAAGTGTTGCCTTCAATGTTCACTTTTATATTTACATACACTCTATCTCTGGTATTGAGCACTTTATCCCATAAATATAGCACACCTTAAAACTACATTTATTCATATATATATATATATATATATATATATATATATATATATATATATATATATATGACAAAAAGAAAACTTATCTTAGCTGATATGTTTCATCCTATGAGGTACTTTCTCAAGGCAAATGTAAGGATTTTATTTTGTAAACAAGTATTTATAAACAAAAGTAAAAAAAATTAAAGGAAAACATTTAAATTCATAACCTCCTTTTAGTTGAAATATATAATACATAAATTCATATATAAAATAATATAAATTATATTAAAAAAAATACATTATTTACTCACTTTTGTTTATTAAACATTAAATTACATCACTTAGCATCTTCCATAATTTACTTTGATTAACCTGATAAATATTTACGCGTTTCTTAAATTTTAAAAAGCATTTTTTAACTTGTTGCAAAATAAAATCCTTACATTTGCTTTGATAAAGTTTATTAGAAGATGAAAGATAAGTTTTGCTTTTGTCTTTATACATGTTGTCCTTTTACAGATATATTTTAGTTTATATCTGAAATTTTATAAAAACATACACACATACATATATATATATATATATATATATATATATATATATATATACAGCTATTAGAGTAAATCCTAGTTTTTCCATACTTCTTTAATAAATCCTCCTTCTGCTATCAATGGCTACAGTATCCTCCACATTTTCTTTAATTGGCTTAAATAAAATTGGTTACATGTAATGAACAAATATTAATTTGAAGGCTGATGGACCTGCAGAAGAGCCATTTGACAGACTTTTCCATGTTTATGCCCGGGGTGATAAAATGGGGGCCAGAGAGATGAAAAGATTCTTAGCAGACCTTTCGTACAAAGGTGAGTATCTTCCAGAAATAATTTCCCTCCTACTCACAAACTTTTTCATCAATTAACAAATATTTGTCACTAACTGTATGTATATATTATTGGTTCTCAAAGACTTCAGAATTGTTTACTAACATTTTTATAATAGCTGAACTGGTTACTGAAAATCTACCAAGTGGATTTTCTTATTAAATTTAAAGTTATAAAGATATTTGGAATATCTCTTTTAAACTATTTAATTATGATGATGTATAATTAATGCTTATGGGAATTTAGTTTCTCCAATAATAAAAAAGAAAAAATATGCTTAAAAAGCAGTTTTGATGTTCTCGATAATCTAAGCAATTAAAAAATTATAATATTCTCATTTTTGTTGTTATCCCAACGTTTCGGCCATCATGCCCTCTGGTCTTCTTCAGGGAACCAAACTGAACCTTTTATTTAATCTATGGAGGTAGATTATTACTACTCTGCTCTTGATGTCTACAGATATACAAATAGAATACAGATAGTCTACAGATAGAACTCATTCCAAGAACACTTGTTTGACTTCCAAGCTCCCACATTTGCCAAATTTAAAACCATTAAACATGGATGGGATATATCTCACAAAATTTCATGCTGCCACACCCAATAAACACAACCCTGCTATTGACAGCCCTGAAACATTTCTGGAGAATTTCTAGGATGTGGAGTTATCATTATTTATATTATTTACATCCAGACTAAGGTCCTCATCTTTGTTGTTATTGTTTCAGCCATTGTGCCTTCTGACCTTCATCAGGTGTCTGTCAGTCTAGGTAACCTTCAGAGAATTTCAAACAGAAACCTTTTTTTAATCTAGTTTGTTATTGTTCTACTATTCATCTCTTTAATCTACTGGGCTATTGTTCCATGGGTCAATAGCTTAGTGGATACATAAATAGTTTTTTATTATATCCTATTATAACGGTTCTTGTCCCTCCTTTCGTTAGTCCACATGAATGTTATTTCCTGCCAATATTTCATAAATAATGGACTATTCCGTTTTGATTGCCTGGAAAGAGGGGAAAAGACATTACTTGGTTTCATTGAGAAAATGAAAGAAAAAAGGAAAGATAGAAGTCTTTAACAGCTATTTCAATGAAATGGGAAAATGTCAATTTCAGATCTTTTCATATGTACCCACTTTTTAAAATAACCAGCATCCATATTTGATTGTTATTGCAATATTTTGTTGCTCAAGTTATTAAGCTTAAATAGTTAATAGTACAATAGGGTAATTTTGACAGATATATTGTTGTAGAACTCGCCATGAGCTTATACAACCATTAACTGAAGAATTAAGACTCGTCAGAAATTTAAAATGGGAAAACTGAAATTTTCATGGGTTAAAACTAGTAACCTATTATACTTATTCTATTATTAGCTTGTAATAAAAATGAAGAATTAGTAGTACATGGTTGTCAACACACCAGTGCTTGCAACAAAATAAAAATTGTTGCGAATTTAGAATATGAACTAACGCAAATCATACCCTAAGTGCAATTGCCATTCCAGAAAGCTCACAAGTGAACTAAGGAACTGTCTTGTGCTTGGATTAAGTCTATCAAAGTCATTTGAATGGGCAGTAGACGGACACCAACAATTATTTCTTGGCAATTTTCACTGCCCGCCACAGTAAACTCATGGTGATCACAGCCATTTTTCCTTACTATATAGCTAATGTTGTTAATCACTTATTGTGCCTAATTCACAAATTAAGCGTTATCATAAATATGTATTTTAAGACATTTTTATGTTTATACATTCTTTTTATAGATACAAATATTTAAGTAAATGCTCTGTTTATAATAAACAGTACTAATAACATTCAGGTTGGTAAATGTTATTATAAACAGATCATTTACTTAAATATTTGTATCTATAAATAAAATGTATAAACATAAAAATTTCTTAAAATAATTGTCGGACTTTGTCCATTTTATAATGCATGACGTCATTTGTTTACATTTGGATATGCTTTGAGCAGATATGAATGTACGTGAGAGATTCATAGAAGATTGTAGTTTAAAAGCAGCAAAATCGTTATCAAACGATCCTCTGTGGCTCAATCGGTTAAGGCACGTCAGGCTATATGACGGTTCCATATAGGATACAGGTTCAATTCCTGTCAGAGGATGAATATTTTTCATGAAAATTTCTCAGACATTCAGGCCGGTAAATGTTATTAATACTGTTTATTATAAACAGAGCATTTATTTAAATATTTGTATCTATAAAAAGAATGTATAAACATAAAAATGTCTTAAAATAATTGTTGGACTTGGTCCATTTCATAATGTATAAATATGTATGTATAAGGAAAATACACTATACATAAGATTCAGTACTAACTTTTTCAGTCAACTACTGGGAATCTTAGAATATATATCTCCAAGAATGACTTTCTACCAAAGTTGGCCTCTAGTGGAACTCTCTACTATGTGGAGTATGGACTAAGTATTAGCCTAAAAAAAGACTTATATCAGTGGATTGCTGTGGTCAATCAGGGTTTGATGAATAAAATCATATTTATTAACCAATTAGTTTTTGCTTGATTTTGGATCCTCTTTACAACTATAAAAGTATTACAAATTGACAATTGTTATTCTTTTTCAAATGACTCCACTGTTTTCAACAATACTTTTCATCCTAGTTTCTTCAACCTGCAACTCTTACATTTCCTTGTACTGACCTACACATGAACTCTTGTCGTCCAAATTTCTTTGACCTACATATGAACCCTACCATAAAATCAAATGAAGCTATTATCGCAGTCAGACAGACAACTGATATGATCTTCAATATATTTTAAATAACAGCAAAACATGTCATTTTAATTTTAGTTGATTTTCATTGCAACTACTCAGACCATCAGTCTGTCGCTGTTAGTGAGCACTGCAGATTGGAAATAAAAGATAGGTTCTTGAAGAGACGAGAACTTGCATTCCTTCTGTCTCAGAAAGTTAGTTTTATTCAACTTCCCCAAAACTGGATATGAAACATTAGTCCATCCATGGCTTGGGATCTAGTGTGACCTCTTTTTATTGTAGATGCATACAGTTAACTCCTAATGCTGTCTCTTGATTGGTTGATTTTGTCATAATGAACTTTTCAGATTCCTTTTTTTTTTCTTTTTTGCAAGTGGTGTTTCTTATCAGTTTTTGCTTGACTACTTTCTTTGCCACATCATAACAGAGTTACTTACAGGTTTTAAGTTGGAGAAGGAAGAACGAAAGGGAAATATATTTCTGTGTAATCATCTTTGAATGCTTTTTATTCTTTTTTTGTATCAAAATTTTTGTCATTTTGTTTTGTGTTCACTACAAGATAATGGTAGTGCTCTGGTTGGTCAAGATCAGTGGATGGTGGGGACTGGAGCAATCTCTCCAGTGTGCATACCTGGGTAATGGTGTAGGGTGGCCTTGAACTGTTCAACCCTTTTTGGTCAAACTGACAAGATCCAAGTGAATGCAAGGAATTACATTTTGGAGCCAGCTTGGCAAAAGTTGCCAGAATGAGGCTAATTTCAACAATCAACCAACTTTGGAACTCCACTCTGGATTTTATATCAGAATTTGTTTTCATAACTTTTTCCAGGTTTTGATATGGCTGCAAGTTTTTCATTTTTCTAGGATGCTACTCAATGCAAGAAAGCATCATCTGTTCTTTTATTTAACTGATAGTTGGAGGAAGATAAATCCATTCCTTTTCCAAGGGCATTAGTGAAAAGGGAATGAAACCTTGTCACAATTTGAATACAGTGATTTCTCAATCTATTCCTATAACTGATACATAACCTATACATCCATATTTCAGTACAACTAATGCTGTTTTGAATTTTTATTAGATGAAACTTTTTTTTAACTATTATTAATTTTTGTCTTGTATTTCTTTCATCTTAATTCTAGTTGCTTTTCATTGTGACTATTCAGGCCATCAGTCTGTTGCCATTAGTAAATGGTTTGTGTCAGAAATGGTCACAGACTAACGGTCTGAACAGTTGCAATGAAAAGTAACTAAAATTAACATGAGATACTGATCAAAAATGAGTAATAGTTAGTAATAAACTTCCCCCCCCATTAACTACATTTAATATTCACTTCAATATTGGTGACAAATTCTTTAACAGTTCTTTCTAAATAAATACTAATATTTTGTTGTATTACCTCTATCCCATAATAGTTATTACATTTACATTTATTATTCATATACAAAATGTAACAATTATTATGGGATAGAGGTAGAATTTGATACACACAAAAAATTTATTGAATTTAACACTTTTTTTAATTGCAGAGTTCAAGAAAGAATTAAAATTTTCTTTGGACACATGCCGAAGTGTTTTAGCAATGTTGGATGTATCCTTTACTGGCAACATTTTTTTTTCTTTTATCATATTTTGTCAATGTGATTCTAAAAGGGTGTATGATGATATTTAACTTTATTTGGCATATTCTTTCATTTTTGAAATGAGCAAACTGATCCTTATAAGAATAATATTCTGATGCAAAGACTTTGTGTGAAGTTAGGACTCAGTATTTTTGAATTTTATTCTGAATTTTTATCTTTAAGGTGTTTTTTGTTGTTTCACAAAAAAAAAATCCACCTATGCTCTTTGAACATTGCACTGACAATTTGCATTTAACTTTTGGTTAATTTGCAGTGTAACACCCACACTCAGTTTGCATTAAAAATTTCCAGAATACTTATATTTATGTGTAATTCTACATTCTCCATTTGAATTTGGCTTGATAAAATCTACTGTTTTGGAATTATCGACAGTGAAAGTTTGGATTCATTCACGTTGCAGACAGCCATTAGCTATCAGTGTAGGTATCATTGTACAAAATGAGTGTATCTACATAAATAGTTCTCATGCGCAGTAATTGAGACAAATTTAGACAAGAAAGAATAGTTCAGTGCTTAGCTTTCTGCAGCAGATGTATACAAACAAAATTTTTTTATAGCTGATTTTTTTTTTTTTTTTTTTTTTTACATAGGCAGAACCAACTGTAGGATCTCTTCTCTATCATATATTAGGATACATATCTTTGAGTATACATCCATGTTTTTTAACAGAGAAATTGTCACTTAAAAAAAAAAATGCACACAGATTATGTCCACTCAAACATTTGTATCTACTGAATATAACATTTACAGCAAATAATAAATCTATTCCTCTCCAATTTTTTTTGATCAGGAGAAGATGTTTCTCCCTTGTTCCCTGTTTAAGATGGGATTTCTGGTTCCTTCAACTCTGTACTTTTCCACTTGAAATCTGAAATTTTAGTCAGTAATTATTTTTTTCCTCTCTCAATAGAAGTAGATAGGTTTGCCTATTATCTGGTTCACACTCCTGCCCAGTATTTGAACAGGAGTAGAGGTTCATCCCTTGTTTCTGGTACCTTCTAAAGTCTACTTCAACATCTCTACCTAAACTCTGAAATTTTCTAATTTGCTAATTAAATTTCTGAAATTCGCTAATTAAGCATTGATCTCTTCAAGTCTAGAATTAGCTATCTTTTCTGTTATCTTGCCCTTTCTTATGTTAATACAACTCCACACAGTAATGCTCTACTTTGAGTGGCCCTTGGGCCTTGTATTGGGTGAATATTAGTAAAACACACACACATATGCATTGGAGTAATGCATAGCTGCTTGGATTGAGGAATCAAAGAGCCGAGTTCAAATTCCAGTCAAGTTTGTTGCATTCACTTATGTGCAAATACTCTTCGGAAAGGTATCAATCCATCTCTCATCCACCCAGCTATGGGTAAATAGCAGGTCAGGCTGGGTGCTATAGCCCTGGGTGGCAACCAGTCTAAAAGTATAACTCTGAATTCAAAATCTGAGGAGGGTCATTTGGGGGCCTTGTGACACACTATTCTCTGTATTCAGTTTTCAAAAATTGTGGTTAGTGCTACACAAGCCTTCACTGCTATAATCAAATAATGTGTAGATAGTACTGGCTCTTTGGTTCTAAGAGCTGAGTTGCTGTAACAACAGAAGAGTCCAGTTTTATGCGTGCACACACACACACACATAATAAAGTCAGTAATAAAAAATTAAAATTACTTGGTCTATTTAAAGTAGATTTTAGACTGTAATGTCAATTTTTGTTGTACACAACTTTGATTGCATGAATGATATCTGTTAAAAAATAAAGTAGCTGTTATAGAAATACAGGATTTGATGAAAATCAATTAATTTAATGAATACTTGGATTTTTTTGAAAATAAAAAAAAAAATTTGCTTAAGATGGTGAAAATATGTTTACAGTATCTGTTATCTAATGACTCGGTTTGAAGGGTAGTGAGTCAGCTTTCCTTACACAGATATGATGGAATCTCTTTTAAACTTATAAGTATCTAATTGAACAAGTGAAGTATGGAAGATCAAAATGACAATTTACGCTGGCAAAATATATATTCCCAATACTATTATTGGCAGACAATATTCTAATTACTTTATAAAATTTACACATCTTGATCTATTAATGCTGAACTTTTGAACTTTCTCCCTAAATATAAAAATTAAGATCACCGATTTCAATCACTATTAATAGTCATTATCCTTAATAAAGATTCTTTAGCGGAATCATTCTGGAAAATTGACCCTTGATGAAATGAGATCAGCTTGGAAAGAAATTAAACTATATCATGTAAGTATCAGATTTATTTTACTTTTTCCTTTCATTTGTCAAGTAGTGTAATCATCTTTGCCATCAGCTTAAGTCAATTTTATTTGCACTTAGTTTGGGATTTTTCATTAATGAATACATACATCAGTAAGAGGCAGTTGAATTATGTTGAATACTAACTTAGAAAATCAGCACCTAATCTTTTTGAGACCAATGGGCAGAGCATTTGCAGTCTACCAGTAGCTGGATGATGAAGCAAAATTGAATGATGACCAGATAAAGACTGGTTTAGTTACAGTCTTTACTACGGATTTGTTCATGGCATACAAATAACTGAATGAGCGGCAACTGCATTACGGCAAATCTGTGGATGTATACCTGGCTGAATTGAGGAAACACATGTTCTTGTTGGGTGGGATGAGTGACTGTATTCTGGCTTGTTCATTTGTGCATGGTTTAACAAAGAGGACTCTTCGTATGTTGTCTAGGATGGATGTGCAGTCTATTGACTGGTTGCTTACCCAAGCCAGGACAATTATGACAGGTGAGGAGATGGAGGATGTCATGGTAGCAGCAGCAGCAGCAGCAACCTGGCTAATACAAAGCATGGAAGGTGATGTCAGAAAGTGCTTTAGATGCAATGGCATTAACTACACGGTGAAAGATTGTCTGAGCCAAGAAGATGACAAGCATGAGGACCACACAATATCATGTGCTATTACCATTGCCATACTGTGAGCCATATGTCTTGAAACTGTTCAGGTAATGTGAAGAGAAAATATGTCAGTGCCAGTATTATCTCTAGAATAAGCGAGAGCTAAACACTACCTGTGGTTGTGTTCTAGGTTGATGGCAGAACAGTCACCATGCTGTTTGATACTGGTTGTTTGTTGTCTATAGACAGCAGAGAGATATGCCAGTCATGGTAGAAAGGATCTGTATGCATAGCAACTATCAACAGAGAGACCAGTGCCTGCTGTAGTCAACATAACTTAGAAAACCAGACAAGACAAATACAGGAAAAAAAACCATAGATAACATCTGTGCTCCAGTCAGTCAAATAATTTAACCTTGATGTCATTAATAACCAATTTATAACATAATTTTGTAAATATGTGATTGGAAATTGAACCTTAAAAAGAATACTGTATTCAAGATTTCAAACAATTTAATTTTGAACAATCAAGTTTGATTTATCAAATAATTTTCTAAAAATTCAAAAAATGGTAATACAGTCTGTGGCAGAAATACCTCCCACATCATGGTAGGACAGTGAGGTATATGTGGGAGGTGTTTCTGCCACACCCTGTATGAAGATTCATAATTGGTGTTAAAGAATTTACATAGACATTTTTTTCCAATTGGGTAAACTGAAATCATTTTATTGGATGTTTCAGGAGCTCTTCTTGTCAGCTGACCGAAATGGTACTGGATTTATTGAGACATACGAATTGAATTCCTTACTTCAAAAACTTGGTAAGTTTTGTTTATAAGACAAATGGCAAATTGCAGAGGAATATTTTATAATCATAGAGTACCACAATGTATGCTATGTTGTTCATTTCTGCAGATTCACTGTGGATGATGGGAAGGGCCATAACCATATCCAGCAATGATGCTGCAGTTTCAGTAGTAAGTGAATTTTTATGGGGATGGGTTGTTAGCTTAATGGCCAAGATAGACTGACTGACAAAACTAAAAAGTGTTCCTAGAGCTCTACAATTTACCCACAGCTGAAAAGGAGAAATAGATTCATCCCTTTGCCAAGATTATTGGTGCAAGGTTAACACAAGCTGTCCCAGTTGGAGTCTCAGTTTGTCAATGTCTTTCCATGCCAGCCCCCTACAGTTTAGGTTGTTCTAGGATTGCATGGGTTAAAACTTTGTGCCTATGCTCTTTACATTACCTAAATGGTTAAATGCATTGTTTGTAATAATTATCCAAATTATTTTCCTAAAGTTTCTTCTATGCCCTGAAAATTGTGTTTAAGCATGAAACGGACTGTCGCTGCTGGGTGTTGACCTTAATGTCCACTTATATGTATATAGTGGAAGTCAACTTGCGACTAAATAAGACTGTTTCTTGAACACAAACTTTCATTACTTAGTTAATGATGACATCTCCAAAGGCTTTTAAGGTCTGCGAGAGTCTTTCAGTTCTTCTCACATTGCTGATAATTTAGTCTTCCTGCTGTAGCTTGACTTTCTGGATGATGGCTGTGAAAATGTCATGTGAGTATGCTTGTTGATTTAACACATTTTATGGCAGATTGTACATGTATGATCATCAGGGATGTTATTGTTAGTTGACATCACGATGACTCTGCGTGTGGCTGAGTGGCTGAATAGACCTGCTTTTGAAAAAGAAATGTAGTCACATTGATCACATGTAAGAGATTCTATGTTCTGGGAGAGGATTGATACCTCTCATGACCAGTAGTTTTTGGTGTCAAATTCTATCCTATATATATATCTCCTATAGACAGAAAAGTACAAGTGGCAATAGAAGCCTCTTATTTCTACATAAGTAGTTAGACATTTAGATAATTCTACAAATTCATTTTGGTTACACTTGACTAATTTGTAGTAATGTGAAATGCTTATTACAAATACTGCAGGAACTAAGATCATATCAAACGTTAATGGGTCTAAAATTATGGAAATTTATCAAAATTCTAATACTTAAAAAATTATTTACTTTGCTTCTTTAAAAAATTATTTTTAGAAGCCACGTTTATATTCATTTTATGTTTTCCTTAAATGTAAACACAGTTTTTTTTCCTGCTAACTTACAACTGAACTTTGTATAGAAACATGAATAAAAAAAAAAAAAAAAAAAGAAACTCTATCACAGAAACATTGGTTACATATGGCAATTTTAAAAAAATTTTGAATCAAAAATAAATAAATAAAATGTTCTTTTTCTCATTACATGGAACCATTTAAAATTTTGTTTCTTCTAACAATAAGTCAGATTGATTTGTTAGAAAATAAAGTTTTCCAGTTTATTTGCCTTTATGAATATTTTTTTTCTCATTTAAACCAGGTATCCATCTGGATAACAGCGTGTTAAGATCAATTGATACTCGATATGGTGGAATTCAAAAATCAATTTCATGGACAGACTTTGTCCAGATTAACTGTAAAATAACAACTTTGGAAGGTAAGTGCCAAATCTCACAAAATATCTTAACCTTTGTGATTGGGGGAGGGTGCGCAAATCCCCAAATAAAAAAGATTTATGTAAAGTACAGTTGGTGAGGAATGTCTGGGTAGTTTGGGGGGTTTTCTGTAAGTGCCAGCATTTTTCATTCATATTTTAGAATAGGAATTGAGGAAAGAATGAAGAAAAAAAAAAAAAGCAAAGAAATTTACAGCAGAACCAATTAAAAAAAAAATTATAAAGTATAAATTGGAAGATGATGAAATGAAAAAAATAAATTTTATTTCTAAGTTTAATTTATGACTTTTTAAATTCAATTTCTTTTTCTTTGTAAATAAAATTTCTTTATTTAGATATTGAACCTTTTAGTACATATCGTTCCACTAGTGGAACATATTTTAAGACATTTTTTTTTTTGCTACCAGATGGACATTATATATTTTCAATAAAATAATCAAAATTAAAGAAAAGACTAAAATATAATATTTGCTTATATATCGTGTTAAAATACTATTTATGACTTATTAATTTATACTAATTTTCATAAAGATTTTGCAACCATTCCAGGCAGTAAAAGGTTAAAAAATAACTATTTGTGCTTTGTCTGAACATGAGATCTGGATCTGTGCCTGCTCTGATTATTAAATTGTTTCAAACTGCATTTTTGTTGTATAGTGCTGCATTGAAAGCAAGTTGATTTCTTATATAAAATCAAATACTAATCCTAAAATAAAGATTAAGCAAAGTATGTCATAATTCTTTGTTTATGTTGTAAAATAGAAAGGATTACTGAATGAGGAATAACCAAAACGGAGGTTGGAAATGAAATGGTAATCTCTTATAACATCAACAAAATACAATACTCGCCAGCAGCATGAAGTAGGTAAACCACTACTAGTGGTGGACTACTTAGACAGCATATTACCCAGCCCCCCAACACACACACACACACACAATAGTGAGTTATAAGGAATGGGACATAACCATTAGTGTTCATAGGTATGGTATATAATGGTCTACAAACATTGGGATCCCCATATTGCATGTAACATAATTAGGATGTTGTCAGTGGGAAAATGGGTAGCAAAATCAATTTGGTACTGAGAAATCACTGTAAAGATGCTTATGTCTATCTCTGCTCTCACTGAAAAAAATAAATTGTTTGAAATTTGACTGTATTTTGATGAAATAATGCAAATATTGAATCTATTTTTTAGTTTTGATACATGAGGATATCATCCACTTCTACTGTACATTTATTTTTAAATAATTAATATTTAATTTCACAGTGTTTGTAATATAGCACCCTGTAAGTCTGTCTGAGAGTAAGGAATAACAACATCAAGTTTATTTTTAGTCTTTGTTGTGTGCCATGTGTGATATACGCTTAGGCATTCTGTATCTTTTGATACATGACTTACCAAGCAGATTTTTTTCCCGCAGTAGGTTGCCATTTCTTTCTGCAGTCAACCAGTTGCTGTCCAAGGCTATGGAACCCAATCTGTCCTGATATTTACCCATAGCTTAGAAGAAGATTCATACCTTTCCCAAGGGTATGAGCATATAAGTGAATGTAATGGATTCGACTGGAATTCAAACTCGGCTCTCCGATGCCTCAATGTGAGCCGCTATCCATTACTCCACCATGTTTTCTGAGAGCTACACTGCAATGAAATTGTCCAGTACATTCTAATCTTAAAATTGAAGTGTGTCAATTGTTAACTTGGATTATGAGTAAGAGGAACCAATAGTTTATATAAAACATAGTTATTGATAGAACACTTATACAAGGGGGTGCTGAAAAACTCTTAACCAACCTGGACCCATGAAATGCACGTACAATTCCACATATTTACTTTGCTATTCAACAGAGTTGGCACATTGTTTCTCAAGTTTCTTTAAAGTGTCAAAGAAAAAAAAAGATCTGACAATGAAGTACTGATTTTGGAAAGTAACTCCGGCCAAGAACTTTTCAGCACCTTCCTCACAGTATGTACATTACATTATGATAAAAATGTCAAATGCATTACACTGTATATGTTAGTATACAAGATGACCTTTTAACTTCAAACCCCCTCCTCCAAAATAGGAGGCTGTCTTATACTCCAGGTATAAAATGTGAACCTTAAATCCTGAGGTTTATGGTAAGTTGTTAGCATGGGAGATTTTTGACGGTAGGATAACCCCTGCCTCACCTACTTTTTTTGATAATGTTGAACAAAAACGCAACTGGATGTGTGTCTCAACAAGCTGTTTAAAGATCGGATTCAAGAACAGTGGAATAAGTGAATGGTTAGTAGGAAAAAGTCATTCAGGCTACTGTAATAGCCTACCGAAAACACGGCACTCACTCATGAGGTATTGTAGATTACGGTAGTTAATTGACAACATCTTCCCACCGTTTTTTCATTAGAATTTGAGTGAAAATAAAATATATATTTACTGAATTTATTTAATAAATTCAATACATTTTAAAATGTGATTGGTAGGGGGTCTTATAGCACAAACCCTACATTTTAAATTTGAAAATGTAGGCGTTGTCTTATACACCCAGTCACCTTGTACGCTAGCATATAGCCAGACAATATGATCTTCTTAAATAACATTGTATCTTCATCAATAATTCTGTTTCTAGAATGAATTTTTGCAATTATTGACTTTACTGAATTTTAGGTTTTCTGGCAATACCAGTTTTGGAATATAGCAGTGGTTTATTATTGGTTACTGTTTGGTAATCTTTATTAATGAACTCAACTTGCCCTAGTTCTGAAATGAAAACATTTTGTCTACCTACAAGACACACATACACAATTTATTTTTTGTAAAAGATTGAAGTGTTGTCTACTCAAGTAAACCTAAGATTACTCTAAAAGAACAATTTTAACTGCAGTGAAATAATTTCTTTCCAGATGCATTCAATCAGCATAAAGTTGATCCACGAAAAGATGTGGCCCAATTTACAAAGTCGGAGGTAAATGATCTAAGCACTTCCTTTATTTTATGAAAAAAAAAGTATTTACTTTGACCCAAAGCCACAGCAGTACAGTATCTTGTAAACATAAAAGCCTTTGGCAATTAACCAATGTCTTATAAGCAGCTCTAGATATTTATTCAATTTCTAATAAATTAATGGATTTATTTTTTATAAGCTGACATTATTTCTTTGTATTATAAAATGTTTATTTAGTAAGTACATGTGTACATGAAGTCATTTTTAGCTGTTTTTTTTTTTTTTTTTAACACTGTTTAATAATAACTGACATATCAACTCAAACCTATGTAGCTACTAACTATAACATTTATAATCAATTATTTTTGGAGAACAACTTTGGTTTAAATCTTGATCCATATAACAACCAGAAAAAAAGAGTTTTTGAAGCTGAATGGTTTGTTCTAAAAGAAGCTTGAGTATTATTTTGGATTGTATTGACAATTTTTCAAAGATATTTGCCCTCCTTTTCTGTTATTCTTTTCTATTAAAGAGTTTGATAGTTAACTCAAGTAGTAGAGAAACAAATTACTTGTCCTGTATTTGGCAAGTAACCTCAATTCTGCTGGAAATCTTTGAGTCATCATGACAAAGCATGTCCTTTAAGATTTTAACAATAACATTCTTGACAGTATTTGGCATAGGTGTCTGGCAAAGTTTTAAAGGAATTAAAATGTGATGAACAGAAACCTTTACTTGTTTAAAACTAGATTCTATTTGTCAATATTTGTGAGATGAGGTATTATGTAAACTATTTACATTATTCGGACTAGTGTCCTCATCTTTGTCGCCATATTTATTCGGCAGTTGTACGCTCCGGCCTTCTTCAGGTGGTTGGAATGTCGAACTGAACCCTTTATTTCGCTCACTGGGGTAGACTGTTCTACTGGGGTTCAGTTCGATATTCCAACCACCCGAAGACTGTTCTAGTTCCACATGCCATGTTTAATCTCCTGTTATTTCCCCTCTGCAAGTACTCCACTGCCTTAACTGGGTATTAAACTCACACTCTTTGGGTCCTGGATCTAACATGTATCCTTGAGGACATCTGTGTGTGAATTTCTGGGTATTATAAACCTAACCTGGTTTCTGAGACATTAAGTTTACAATACCCAGAAATTCCCACACAGATGTCCTCAAGGATACATGACACAGTGGATAAAGGCATTGGTTAGATCCAGTGACAGGACCCAAAACATTTTTAAAAAATCTAGAGTTCAATACCTGGTTAAGGCAGTGGAGAACTTGGAGAGGGGAATTAACAGGAAATAACTGATATCCATTAAACATGGCACATTTTATTTGCCATTAACCCAACCTGGAAGAATTACTGTTCAAGGCTTGAGCACTCTGCCTTTGTGCGAAAGTGAATGCAACAGACTAAGCTGGATGTTATCTTAATCAAATTGTATTTAAGAGAGATAAATCAATAAGGTTCTTGTTAGTTCATAAATACAAGTTAAACCAATTCTTTGCAACTCAGAAGGAAAGAAATGTATTTGTTAATTAAACATTATCTAAATTGAGAATTTGTTTACATGCTTTTTTTTTTTTTTTTTTTTAGTTCTTCAAAGCCTTCCTTCTCTACTGATTTCGGAATACTCTTTTATAATCCATTTATATAATTTTTTCCCTTTTTGCTCAAATTCAAATCTACGGTGCCGTCTCTGTCTGCAACTATTCTGCAGACAAAAATCTCAAGGAATCACCATAACAGACCTGACAAATCCTCTCTTTGTGAAAGTACAGTATTGAAATTCATTAAACATTTTTCAAAATCATTAAATGAATTTTGTTGATTTTTTTTTCTTTTAGTGACTTAAATGTAAGTAATAGGAGTGGTTCTATGTTTTACAAGAACAAAAAACAAACAAAAATGCTAAAATTGTTACTCAGCAATGAAAACCATAAAACATTTTCATTGTTATTTTGACAAACAAAAAAACTCCATTTCAAAAAAATATATTCATCTATTCATCAATGGTCAATTAGAATGAAAGAATGTGGTTATAGAAAAACGTAGGTGTTTATTTTCTTTTAAAATAGATGACAAAATTGATGTGTGAATGAATTTCTTTCATGCTGACCTGACCAGAGCCAAAACCTTCTGTTGTTAACTTGGTTGATCATTACTTGAGGGTTTGTAGAATGCATTGTGGATGTCTTTACGAACTTCATATATCTAGGGTAAAAAAAAAAAAAATGATGACATTTAAATAAAAATTTAAAAAATCTATAGTGAATTGTTTCAAATATAAGATTTCATTGAACTTGTATCTGATATCTTTATCAGCTAAATATCAGTTTTATAATAAAAAAATGTTATACTCATATGTTTAGATGAAGTACTCTGGTTTAACAGCTATGGAGACAGTGCAGTAATTTTCTTTTTGTTTTGTTATCAACTACAGAGGAAAAAGAAAATTGGTTAACTCACTTGGATGTAACTTTCTGATAAAGTAATCATCTGTGGTAGGATATCAGCCACGTGCAAATCCTGCAGCTCAAACCATTTGCCTGTTCCCTAATGTAAAGAAGAAAAGGTTTTTTTTTATTATTCTTTAAGTCATGAAATTCATATTGAGGCTACAAAGATTAAAAATCCTGAAACAAGAACATTTCAAACCAAAGTAAGAAATAACTATTTTGAATTAAATAGCCTTTATCTTAGACAACAGCTAAAATGATTACCCCCTCACATAGATGAAGGGAGACAGTTTACAATTTCTATTAATGGGAATATAAAAAATGAAAGGTTTTACTTAAACAAAAAAAAAAATTCTACTTTTTGTATCAATGAAAAGAAAACTAGGTGAAAGGAAAAATATAGATGTGCATACATAAAGGATGAAAGTTATAAAAACAAAAAAGATAGGTTACTGGCTGAATAACAAGAGACAATGGGCAAAAAACTGAAAGGAAAGTAAGGATGGAAAGGTATAAAAATTGTGATGTATTAAAATTATTTTTAGAGAGATAAAGAAAGATAAAATGCAGCCAAAAAAAAAAAAAATTTGTCCATTTCTTTTTTTTTTTTTTTCCCCTCATATGAAAGTAATCAGCCTGTATAACATTTAAGTTCACGCAGTACAAGACTTGAAAACCACACAAAGAAGACTATTAAAATGGGTGTATGAGGTGTATGATATGAATGGATGAGAAAATAGTAGTAAGTGAGGAGAAGATGCAAGATAATGACTAACTCTTGATTTGAAGAGGTATAGAGTTCAGCGAAGCATCCACGTGGAAGTCTGTTCCACAAAGTGGCAATTCTTGGAGAAAACCTAAGTGAAAATTTTTCTTACATTTGGAATGTTGAGGAAATGAGAAAGATTCATGGCATATCGTGTCCTGTCCTAGACATAAATGTCTGAACTGGTGGAATTAAAGAACAGAACTCATCTGAACATTTGTCATGGAAATAGTGATAGAGTAACAACAGGCGTGCAAAGTTGCATCTGTGGGAAAGGTGTTGCAGAGTGAAGGATAAGTTAGCAAACCCCACCGCCACACCACTGTGGTTATGAAGAAAACCAATATTGAGTGGATATTGATCTCTATCATAGCTAGAAATTGAGGATTGAGCAGCTCCAGACCAGATGTGGTAGCAATACTTCATTTTTGGTCTGATCTGAATCTTGTAAAGATAAAACATGGTGGAAGGAGCCCTGAATGTTAGACTTTTGACTAACTGAAATAAAATCCATATTGAGAAAATTGCCTTTATAATCACTGTTTTGTAAGAGTGTTCAACACATTTTAAGTGCTTACCTATAATTCTTAATGTGGCTAGAATCAAGTAGTAAAAAGATGAAGAACAGATTAAAAGTTAGTTTACCTTGTGCAGTGTGTGTACACGGTAAGTTCCTTTGTCAGTACCAGAAGAATCCCCATCATGTACAATATTTGCAATGAGATCGTATGTTGTGTAAGGATGGATTGCACGGATTTCAGGAGTGAGCAAATCTCCAAAATCAATATTTCTGTACAAAAAAGAAAAGAAAAATTTATGTGCAACATATAAAATCCTGATCATCTTTAACTGATAAATCAATAGAACTTTACACTCTAGATCAGCGTTTCCCAACCTGGGTGATTAGAAATTTTAGTGGGCAATGTAAGATTATGAATATTAAAAACGTATTTCAACATAGGTTATGCAAAAAAAAGATTGTTTTCATTTGTTCTTTAATATGGTAGCAGTTACTGCATATGAACCAGTAACAAACTTTTACCAAACAATTTTGGTATGCTTTTGAATATTTAAGATACAAGTGAGCAGTGGAAAATATTTCCATGTGAAAGTGGGCAATGACACAAAAAAGGTTGGGAACCCCTGCTCTAGACTGATTGATTTGGTTTTTTTACAGCTTATCAACCTTTTGCAGGTTATTTAAAGCCAGAAAATATTTTTAGATTGTAGGAATATTTTGGAGATAATAATGATTTACTGATACAAGTTGTACTATTTAGCCCATAACTGATATATAGACATATGGACCCTACAGTAAAATTAGCATTCAAGTCACCTATATTTGATACAAGGACAGAAGTCTTGCACAGAAAGAACAGCATTTTAATTTAAGATGTCCATTCTTTAAAATTATTTCTCTCATCTGAGTAGACAACAGGAAATAAAAAAGACATTAAAAATTTACAATATTAAGTTTTAAAATATGGTAGTTATATTTAAGGAATAAAGATGGGTATGAAAGAAATGATAATTAGGTTTTTAAACCTGGTAACTGATCACCAGTTATTTCAAACAAATAATTAAAAAAAACAAACTGTGTTTCTCAAAATCACTACCAATCAGGCCCAAATATAATGAAGCTAAAGCAATTGCAAACAATTCCGTGATAATAAACTAATCTAAATAAATCAGGTGTTCAAAGTAAGAATTATAATAATTCATGGTAAATAGTCTCAGGTTGAACATAAAATTTAAGTTCTATTTTCAATATCAGGCTTTCAAGATAATGTCTATAATTTTTATAAGTCATTATCATTCCAACAGTAATTCAGATTATTGAAATTATTTTTTATTGCTATATTTTGAGGGACTTGTATAATCCATAAGAAAAGAATTTAAGAAATGGTAGCTTTTCCATAGATTGGCTTGGCTCATTCCCAGCAACATGAGCCATAGACACAACAATTCTCAGCAAACTATGTAATGTCATTGATTCCATATTGATACTTGAGAATACTCTTTAATTCTCTTTCTGTAGAACAAAACCATTTCTGTTAAAAAAAGAAAAAGGAATTTTCTCTTTCCTTATGGATAGTATATCTGAAGATTCTAGAATTGGTTTTGATGAATAAAATATTGAGGTTACAACATAAAAGGTTGAACAACTCTTGGAATCAGGTTTTCAAATTCATAATCATTATAAAAATTTACAAATTATAAGAGTAAAAAGAAAATATATTTACTTGATAGGGAAGTTCACAATTGTAGGATTCTTCTCAAAAACAAAATAATTCTTTGTAAATCTCTGCAATAAAGTTAGAATAAATATATAAAAATATATATTTCTGATAAAATTTCTTAAAAACTGTTATATCTCGTACAAGATATAATAAACAAAGTAAACCCGATAATAATTTTATAATCGGATGTAGGTATGTCAAAATACAGAGACAGCATAGGAGTAAGCTAACCGCAATGGTGTTAGTAAACGAAGACCTTCTTTTTTGTCTCTCGTACTGTTTACTGTGGTCATACTTTATCGGCCACCAGAACGTCCATTATCGTGAATGGGGAAGTTGGGTTATCTCATCACAACACCTCCCCCCGAAGCTGAAATTCTTCCTTTGAAAATTTCTGCTTCTAATGTCGTCTTCTTTTTGGATCCGGACTAAAACGCTCCACTGGTTTTCTTTCCCGTGTGCTCCTTCTTTTAGTCATCACAATTTGATCCTTTTTTGGCGAAGATAATTTCCGCTTTTCAGCCCGTAAGGCTGGTCCATGCGATACAGGTTCAAATGCACTATTGGATAGTGTCATGTTAAAAGCATCGCATAACACTTCCATCGGAATTTCTTCTTCGCTTTTTTCACTTTCTTCACCATATCGTGGTCTAATCTGATTGATGTGTCTTTTACACGTAAATTTTTTACTTTTAATTGTGTAGACCACTTTACCAATCCTTTTCTGGATTATGCCATCCATCCAATAGCTTTTCCCACTTTTTAAAATTTAAAAAAAAACTTTGTCTCCTGGAGTGTATTTTTATGTTGACTTTTCCTCTTTCTTAGCAACTTTTTTTGCCTTGATAGGGTAACAATCTATCGAAAATTGATCTAATTTTTCCTTGCGAACATAATTTCCATGAGGTGACATTTTCGCATCATTGTTCTCATTAGGAGTTACCCTATAGATTGCTAAAAACTTTTGAATAGTTCTTTCTTCAGTGTCCATACCTCTATTTTTTTTACGTAAAGCAATGTTTAAAAGTGTCAACAAATTTCTCGGCTTGACCGTTCGACCTGGGATGGCACACTGGTGTAGTTATGTGTTCAATGTCTAAGGCAGTACAGAAATCCTTAAATTCCATACTTGTGAACGCCGCATCCATTGTCGCTAACTAATGTTCTGGGAACCCCAAAACGACTGAAAATTTCATCCAATGCACTGATGGTGTTCCTAGATGTAGGATGCTTGCACTTGACTACCTCAGGCCATTTCGATAAAGAGTCCACCAATATCAAATAATAGTGCCCATTAATTGGTCCAGCATAGTCTATATGTAGACGTGCCACGGCAAATCCGTTTTCGGCCAAGGATTCATTTTGACCGGAGGTGCCCTTGCAGCCAATTGACAACCTCTACATAGTCTTACAAAATCTTCAATATCCTTGTCCATTCCCGGCCAGTATACGTAACCACGCACGAGTGATTTCATCCGAGACATTCCAGGATGACCGGTATGAAATTCTTTCAGCATATCTGTACGTAGAGATTGAGGTATAATAATTCTATCTGCGTACATCAATGTGTTGTTGCAAATTGAAAAAGGTGAAATCTGAGTTCCCTTTTTCTGTCTTTTGTTCCATCATCTGGTTCCTTAATTTCACAATATAGTGATCTTTTTCTGCTTCTTTTTTTTATTTTGTCCAATGTTACCAGCAATTCCCTGATTGTATTCAACAAGAGACCTGAGATTTCTTTTTCCTCAGTTAATGCTGTTATAACCATCTCTTCTAACATTTCTTCATTTTTTGGAATCAGCCTTGACAATCCATCCGCATGCCCATGTTCTTTAGATTTGACGTATTCCATCCTAAAATGGTAATTAAGCAGGGTTACACCCCATCGCCGTAAGCGATTAGCTGTATGTGTAGGAATGCCTTTTTACCTCCAAATATTGAAAGTAACGGTTTATGGTCCGTTTGCAGTACAAATGATCTACCATGTAAAAAGCGGTGGTATTTTTTTTACCCGAACACAATCGACAAAGCCTCTTTCTCGATCTGGCTATAATTTTTTTTCAGCCGAAGAAGAGTCCTCGGCAACGTCTTGCGATCGGTTTTAGTAGTGCCATCTTCATATTTGTGTAGCAGTGCAGCACCCTCCGCATACAAACTTGCGTCAGTTGCCAAAATGATCTCTTTCTCAGGATCATAATGTGCTAAAGCGAGATCTGAGAGTAGGCATTTTTTATTTTCTGAAAAGCCGTCTAGCAATCTTTTGACCAAAACCATTTCTTGTCTTTTTTAACAATTCGTTGAGGGGGCTCTTAAATCATACATTTTAGGTATGTAGATTGCATAATATTGTGCCAACCCCAGAAACGATTGTAGTTTAGCAACTGTGTCGGGTGCAGGCATGTTCTTAATTGCATCAGCTCTCTGTGGGTCCGGTTTCCTGCCTTCACTGTCTATTACCTGTCCGAGGTACGTAATTCTTTCCATGAAGAATTTACACTTCTCATGGCTTAATTTAAACCAAAATCTTCTAGTCTTTTGAATATCGCTCTGATGTGCGTTTTTATGTTCTTGAACATTCTTACTTTTGACTAGAATGTCATCTAAATAGGCGGTACCAAACTCAAGGCCTGCCAGCATAGTGTCCATCACCTGTTGAAACAAAGCTGGGGCGACCTTTAAGCCAAAAGGAAGCCTATTTAGCTTATAAATACCTTTTGTGTATTTATACAAAATATTTCGAACATATTCGTCACTCACTTTAATCTGCAAGTATCGTCAGACAGGTCAATTTTTGAAAAAAATCTTCCCACCATTCAATTTTGAAAAAATATCTTCTGGTGAAGGTAGTGGATAACTGTGATTCTTAAGGCAATCATTTAATCCTGTTGAAAAATCTGCGCACACTCTTATTTTTCCGTTTTTCTTCTTAACATAAACTGTGGGCGAGGCCCAATCCGAATAGTCAACCTTAGACATCACTCCCATTTTTTTCAACTCTTTCCAATTCCTTATTAATTGTGTCTAAGGAGGAAAAAGGAACGTTTCTCTTAGGTTTGAAAATTGGTTTCACATTTTCCTTGAGTTCAAATTTGACTTCCGTCTTAGTACATAAACCCAATCCCTCAGAAAAAACTCTGGGATATTCTTCTTTTAATTCATTTATGAATTTTTCATTTTTAATATTTTTTTTGTTTTTCGGCACTGTTTATTACGTTTGCAAAATGAGTTAATTGGGAGTTCAAATAAATCAAAAAGTACTATCCAGTCTATTCCAAAAAGACATGAATTAATCCCTTGATTACATACACTTTCATTTTGCAGTCTTGCCACATAACGAAATATCGCACTTTAATTCTCCTTAAAGTTTAATTTCTTTCCTGAAACCCCTCTAGCTTTTTTTTTTGGTTTCAGATAATTTAGGTCTTCAATATTTTTCCATGTTTGTTCATCAATGATGCTTATGTCTGAACCAGAATCCAGTAGGAAAGTAATTGTATGATTATTTATCGTTTTATCTATTACTTTCTATTTTTACCTTTCTGAATTTCTTTTTCTGATAATACCAGGCTTACATCTTGTAATTTTCTTTTCTTTCGCAAACCGTATATTTATGCCTTTATTTCCGCATGATTGGCAGAATTTATTTTGTACCAACACACGTCTTTGGTATGATTTTTTTTCCACGATTGGCAGAATTTATTTTTGTACCAACTCGTGTCTTTGGTATGGTTATTTTTTTCACCACGTCTCACATTTTTCTACCTTTTTTGGCTTTTGGAGTTTTTGAGTTTTACGTGTCGAACATTAGCAACACTTTTCTCCTCAATTTGTATATTATCCCTTTTTACGTTTATGAGACGTTGGCATTCTTGGTCACCCTTTGTAATGTTATTTTCGAGTCTTGCTCGACCATTATTAATATTCTCGACCTAATTTCTTTATATTTAGGATCAGTTGGTCCTTGAAGAAAAAATTAGGCACTTGAATACATCTTTGGTTATTTCTTCTAACTTGAATTGTTCAACCAGAGAGTTCACTGTTCCGCGTATGTCACAAAATCCTCGTTATCTGCTTTAACGATGTTTAGGCATCTATCGCGTGTGGAACAGACTATTCCTTTCGTCAAATATTTTTGACAGAATACTTATAGTTTCTTCAAACAAAACTTCTTCTGGCTTTCTGGGCAATATCAAGTTTGAGTACTTCCTATTCTCGTTTGTCCCTAGTTTCTGGACTAATAATGTTACTCGTTCCTCATCCGACCAATGTTGACATCTCTTGGTAAATATAGTTTCGAAACGTTTAAAGTACACTGGAAATGTAATGCCCGAATCAGGATCATAAATAAATTCGGATAATGAATTTGCTATTCCTTCGGCAGAAAAAACAGTATTTTTTCTTTCTCCAGTCGCCAGTTTCAGAATTTTTTCGAGACTTTTTTGCTGTTGCAATATTTGTTGTTGTAAGTCTTGGTGCTGTTGTTGTAACTCTTGATGCTGTTGTTGTTGCTGTTGTAAGCTTGTACACAGCATTTTAGTCATTTCGACTAATTGCTCCATCCTGACTTTCTTTAGAATTCGGCAAAAAAAAAAAATTTTTTTTTTTTTTTTTTTTTTTAGACAGTTAACACTCTCAACAGACAATTTACAGCCGTAATATTTTTACCACCCGTAATTTTTACTTGAATAATCAATTATTAGACCGGCTCGTATCTGAGTCGCAGTTCTATATTTTTCAAATCACAATTTAACAGTAAAAATTCTTACTTTTCAAAAAGTTTCTTTTTGACTTGTGACTCTGCTTTCGAAAATCCGTTCAGCGTATTTTTTTTTTTTTTCCAAGTAAGTACGTTGCACAATCCTTCATCGCCAGCTGTTATATCTTGTACAAGATATAATAAACAAAGTAAACCCGAGTGTGGTTTTCAATAATAATTTTATAATCGGATGTAGGTATGTCAAAATACAGAGACAGCGTAGGAGTAAGCTAACCGCAATGGTGTTAGTAAACGAAGACCTTCTTTTTTGTCTCTCGTACTGTTTACTGTGGTCGTACTTTATCGGCCACCAGAACGTCCATTATCGTGAATGGGGAAGTTGGCTTATCTCATCACAACAAAAACACTGCAAACTCTTACTACCAAATCATATTTCAATATTTCATTATTTTCATTAAGTTCAAGGGAGATAATAAAAATAATATTTGTAGAAGTAAATTGCTTTTCTTTTAAATTGTAAAGAAATGAAAAGAAATTAACATTACAAAGTTGGGTAGAAATCTAATGATCAAGGCAAATCATTTAGAGAGCAATACAGAGGTTCAGTTGAAATTCATTAAGTATCGGGTAAAAATTTCAGATTTCAGAGATTATTGATTTAAATGTAATACAATGAGGCTAGCATGTAACATTGTATGCATAAAATAAAGAAGAATAATTTATGGTTAACAATTAGGAAAAGAAAAAGATTTAAATAAAAAACAGCCACACAGTTGGAAATTTATTGTACTTCTGAAATATGATATATTTGATAGAGTCAGTTGACAGGTACAAGTCTAACAAAAAAAAGATATAGCAGGCTTAGGTACCATTTAACTGGACTGTGAATTAATGGATCAGCAATTAATGAGAAGGCAAGATTACAGGGTAAAAAAGGAATTTCCCCCTCCAAAAATTTTCAGGGAGAATTTTTTGCTTGGTAGCAAACATACAAATCTGAAACTGCTAGGATTGGAAAGTCTCTCACTTCTCCCTCTCCATCATTGACAAGTTAACAGCAAAATTTCTCTATTAGGGACAATAAAAGTAGCCAGTACTGAACAAATACATTGTATTATTTAAAAACAACAAAAGAACAACTTTCTTTTGGTGAAAAGAAAGCTGATTTAATTTTCAGTAAGAGACAGAAGCAGTGTGACTTTAGTATATTGACCTGAAGACAGCTGTGGAGAGAAATATAGTGACATAACCGACTCAGCCCACTACAGAATGATGCTAATCACTAAACACCCTTTCAAGCCACATACTTGATCACATATGATGTTGTGACAATAGCATAAGTGGAATATGTAAAATAGATGAATTAAGAAGTACATCATTCTAGATTTGAAACCAAGATCCTCCTAGTAAAACAAGATGAAATATTAATGGTTATGCATATCTTGGCAAACAGAAAATTTATTAGAATCAGGATAGTAAACACTCAAAAAAACAAAACAAAAAAACAATCAATCTTGTCAGGGAGAAACCTGATGCATGTTGAGGTTTTTTTTTTTTTCGTTTCACCCCAAGCAAGGCAGGAAGCCACTAAGACACAAGGGGTTACAGAAGATTTCAAGCAAGATCAGATAGGAGTGATAGAGGAAAAGATGAGGAGAAGGATAGTGGATAGATCAAGGCAACTGGAGATGTCGATTGACATTACATTTGAATAGTTGGAGATTATAGCTCTCAGGGAAACAGGAATAGGAAAGTGATTTTGTCTAACGGCATACCAACCTCTATGGGTTATTTAATGCCAAAATCTGAATATTTTGAATGCAATTTTATGGCTTCAATTGTTTGTAAATACTTTTACTCAACATATAAAATTATGTGTTTTCAGATATATAGTTTGTAGATCATAAAATGTATTGTTGGTAATGTTATGATAAAAATCTATTTTTATATTTTTTTAGTTTAACATTGTCATTTTGCAATAAAAATGTATTGTTGCTCATTTTATTATAAAAATGTACTATTTATTTTTGTTTGGGAGTTCACTATTTGCCTATAGCTAGGACCCTAACAGGTGCTACCACCCTGGGTCAGAATGAAATTAAGAGGTAGTTCCATGCTTCTCGAAACCTCCCAATCAGAGGCTTTGCTGCAGGATGTAGTTTATAGTCATACCCAGGATGCTAAGAAGTTACTGCCAGAGAGCTTAATGAATGGAGTATCTTTATTATGTCTTTATTTTTCTCATGCAATATAGAAATACAGATAACCAAATAATTTACCTTCAATATACATTAAAACAAAACAACTGCAAATCCTCAATTGTAGAATTTCTTTTCCAGATCAAATGTGCATGACATTAAAGGCAACAAATAAAGATGGCTGTGCTGCTATAATTCTGTTACCACAAGAGGACTTGTATTTCTACTGTTTTGCAGGTGTAATTCTTGACAGTGTTTCATTGCCCATTTTACAACTGAGCCTTTATTTATGTTATCCTCCTTTTACAAGAGTGAATCAGTTACTGTAGTTAGTTAAATAAAAGCAATTTGAGTTTTTGCAGCCAATAAGTACATTGTTATTTTGCCTGGTGATGACCTACTCCCTTCTTTCCTTCACCAGAGATGTTTCCCTACAGTAAATCCTCTGAAAACACTATAACACAGCCACAGCAAATAAGTACTTTACTTCCAGACACATCAATCATTACTGGAGAAAAGGCACGAGAGAGTGAAGCAGAAGCAATTTCCTACAAACAAAGAAGTTTCTGACATTTGAACTGAGATGGATTGGAAATAAACGGCTGCTGAAGCAACAATTTGGAAAGAAAAGTCTATGTTGATTGATGCTTTTCATCTGAACTGCACAAAACTTTTCTATTATATTGGGTGTTTTGTGTGATGGAAGCGATTAACATTGAAATAATTATACAGTTAGAAAATACTTTTAAAAAAAGAAATAAGTTTGGATACACTTAAGTACCCAATACAAATGGGGGGGGGTCTGAATAATGTAGGGTTGAAATTTTCTCAATATACAATAAATGGGGGGGGGGTCTTAATAAAAAAGGTGGGAGTGGAAAATCACATTAATAAGCTGAGGGAGGGGAGTCAGAAAATTTTCTAAAATGTAAAAACTAATAAATAAATAAATGTCCACCATCTTATACTAAGCTTTTAAGGGTAATATTTTGGTCATTACAAAGTGGTATTATATTTTCACTTTCTGATAACTTCTTTTGAATAAAATAACGAGAAAATCCAACTGTCTTTGAAGCATGCAAAAATCATGGTTATGGAAATGTAACTGAAGGCAATATGCTTAAATAAAAAAAAAAATTAATAACAATCCCTCCCCATAACAAAAAAGAAAAAAAAAAAAAGACAACATGGAAGATTTTTTTTTTTAACTTACTTTGACATAAAGAATAATATAAGGAGGCAACTTGGTAATTTTAAATCTTTTCATTGTTGAATCTTTATAAGTTTTGTATTCCTTCTCTGTGACGCCATTGAACTTGGCTAAAATGTTAGCCAAGGGCACCTGGGGGATAATGTTTTCACGTAAATCATCTGGATAAAGTGGAGGTGCAGGCAAATCACATGTCAAGTATAAAAATCTTGTTTCTTCCATTGTTTCTACAAAAAAGAAAGGAAAGATAAAAGATTATATTTTTTTTAGGCATTTTTCTATTTTACATAGAAATAAGATTTTTTTTTTAAACATTATTAAATCATCTTAAAATATTTAGGTACATGAAGGTACATTTTTAAAATATTTAGGTACATTTAGGTACATTTTTAAAAATAAAATCAATTATATATTTCAAATAATTGAACACATAACCCAACAGAGATTCTTTAGTAATTTTGAAAATAATTAAGCAAGTTGAGAACTATTCTTTCTACTATGATCAAAACAAAGAAATTCTCAAAATTAGTAACTATAGCAAGGGCAAGTAACTATGATTTGTTATGGTGGTGATAACCATTTTTTAATCATTAACATTTCATTTTTTTTGCATAACAATTTGTATCAAGTTTTAGTTCAATTGGTCCACTAGTTTTGCTGTCAAAAGGACACACACATATACACACCTTTATTTAAGAGATAAAAAAAATCTAGATGATATTTTGCAAATAAAATCATATATAAGAAATTAATTTTCAATATAAAAATGTATTCTTCCCAACCTTTGGAAAATTTTTAAAACTCCCCTTATAGTAAGCTTCTACTTCCTTCTTTTCTCACACATAATACTCAAAAACTGACTGCCTTGTACAAACTATACACTGGTTACATATATCTCTTGTACCTCATTACAAATGAACTTTGCATATTTTCTTAATGGTGTTTTACAATGAAGAACTGAACTATAATCATTACTTAAATAGATTATCTAAAATAAATTTGTTCTTGTGAGTTCTACACAAAAAATATATTTCTCCATAAAATGATTCTTTCTAAAATGTATGCATTAACACTTTTACAACACAAAAATAAACTTAAAAGTATCTTAAAGTCAATAAAAGGAGACAAGAATAAAGCAATAATCTAAATGGATAGAATATTCACATAATTCAATAAAGTTTTCTATGGAAGTCACTAAGTGCTAATAGAGAACATCACAAAATACATTTTTTAAATATTACTCACCTTGATATTCTTCTGTTTGAAGTAATTTTTCTTTTTCTTCTTCTTTCTGAAAATGTAATATAAAAGAATAAATACTTCTAAAAATTATACAATATATGATAAAACTGTTAATTCATTAGGTTATTAATAAAAATTGGCTACTTTTTTTATCTCATTTTCAAATATAAAACAACTAAAAGATAATTTAATAATTATTCTCTTAATTTATTCCTACTGATTTACTGTCTGCATTTCTGAGATGAGGATTTATTATTATATTAATTTTTTTTTAATCATTTCACCCCAAGTAAGGCAATAAAGCCAAATAAGGCAACAAAGATGCCAAATGTTACTAAGTGTGAAAGAATAAGAGAAAAAAGAAAAGATCATTAAGGAGAAAAAACAATAAAAGAACCAAAAGATAGAAGACAACGACTGATATTGCATTTAAATACTGAAGATCAAAGTTAACTGGAAAGCTAGAAATTATTCCACAAGCAAGAAGTGTGATAAAAGAAACTGTTAGCATAGAACTTATGGTTACATCTAGCAGCCATTTCAATTGTAAAATGATGAGACCTTGCTGCCAATCTAGTACTGTGCCTAAATTTGTGAAGTCTAGTTATGAATTTAAATTTATATATATGAATTTACATTTAGGCTGTTGTCCTCATCTTTGTTGTTATTATCACAATATTTCAGCTGTTGCACACAATGGCCATCTTCAGGGGGTTGTTGATCCAGGCAACCTTCAAGGAATTTAAAACTGAACCCTTTATTTAATTAATGAGGGTAGATAGTTTTCCTTCTGCTGTCCATGTCAAAAGCTATCTTATTTTCTTCTTATAAGAGTCATTAATGACTCGCTTATTGCTTGCCCTGTTTACACTGGTCTTCAGTCTGTACAACTCAGCCCAGAGATTGAACTCACAATCAATGTCACCAAATTCATGAATCAATACTTTAATTCACTAGGCTATTGTCCCATGGAAGAAGGCCAGTGGGTACAGTCACCTAAAGGTTGTGATAATAATAAAGATGAGGACAATAGTCCAAATATAAATACTGCTTAGTATCAATAATTATATATTATCAATAATTTAATTAACTCAAGCAAAGCTAATTACATAAAGAAAGGTGACAAAGGTATGTCTATAGAATTCATTAGTTGCCTGTATAAATTTCTAACACTAACCATTCACTACACTATTTTTTGACTATATTATGGGAAATGGAAGATAAGTGGTGGTTGGGCATAGCTGTGGAAATGCAATCAGCCACAGACAGCAACAGCAACAAAGAGTTCTATACTCTTATGAAGAAAGCATTTGGCCCTAAAATGGCAAGTTACACCATCAAAATTTACAAATGGCAATAAACTGCTTACTAGTATAACTGAGATCTCTAAACACTGGAAGCAGCATTTCTCAGAATTGCTGAATAGATACAGCCAAGTAGATCTGAGTACCCCCAACACTCTAGAACAACGAACTGCAGTGGAAGCAATGAATACTCCCACTCACCAATCAGTGGAGTAGGTTGAAGTATTCATCTCTAAGTTGAACATTGGTAAAGTAGCAGATATGGATGAACTTTTTTTCTGAAATTGGAGACCACATGGTTCAAATTATGCATCAAATTATTAACATCTGGCACAAAGGTGCTGTCCTAACAGATTGGAGAGATGGTATTCTCATTCACTTGTATAAGAGAAAGGGTGTAAAGGAATTGTGTGGTCATTTCTGTGATATTACTCTGCTGTCTTTTGCCGGTAAGATCCTTGTAGGTATCATGCTCTTACAACTAAACATATATTGTGGACACTATTTTTCCAGAATCCCAATGTGAATTCTGACTTAAATGAGGGACAATGGATATGGTGTCCACTGCCCACCAGCTTCAAGAAAAGTTGTATGAACAGCAACAAGGTTGCTTCCAAGTTTTTGTAGATCTGACAAAAGCATTTGATTCTGTAAACAGGGAGCTGCTTTGGCAAATCCTGCATCAACTTGGTTGCCCAAACCCCTTTGTAAATGTTCTTCAGTCCTTTCATGGAAGTCTCAGTAAATGCTGGGGGTGGTGTACTTTCTGACCCATTTAAGGTGACCAAGCAGGTGTAACAGGGTGACCTATTAGCATCTATACTGTTCTCAATCTTCTTTTCTGTAGTTTTATTTAAAGCCTTTGTGGATTGTTTGCATGGAATCCACATTCGATATCACACATCTGGTAGACTAATCTTTAGTGTCTATCAACTAACACAAAAACTTTTCAAATGTTAGGGACCTCCTGTACACTGATGATTGTGATTTAGTATCTTATAACAAAGAGGAAATGCAAATATTGATGGATAGACTCAAACATGTCAAGCTTTTGGCTTCATTGTCAGCCTCAATAAAACTCCAACCAACATCAGGTAACTGTATACTGAACCTTCAATATATGTGTATGGCCAGAAGTAGCAGGTTGGGGACAAGTTCACTTACCTAAACAGTACCATCAACAGGTAATGTACCTTTGATGATAAAATAACAAGTCAGGTACAGAAGGCTACTATGGCCTTCACTGCTCTGAAAGATTGGATATGGAACTAGCGAGGTTTGAAACTGGCCACCAAGATATTAGTTTATAACATGTATGTTCTTACTTACCTCTTGTATTCTTGCAAAACATACAGAAAACACCTTGTTACCCTTGAACACTTCCACTAGTGTTGTCTGAGATTCATCATGGACATACACTGGCTATCTCATACACCTGAAACAACTGTCCTTGAACGAGTATCATCTGTCAGCACTGAGGCCCTAATTCATCACTACCAGCTTCAATGGACAGGTCATGTTATTCAGTTAAAGGATTCTTGAATTCCCAAGCTTTATGGCAAGCTAGCTCAAGGAATGCATCCAAGACATAAACCTATCAAAAGATTCAAGCACTGAGTAAAGGAATTTCTGAGTGCTTGCCACATTACTGATGATGGGTGGGAGAGAGCTGCTTGTGATAGGGGTAACTAGGAGGAGGACTGTTTATAGTTTCTGTGAGCAGTTCCATGAGAGATCAGTGGAATGGACACAGATAAGACAAGCTGTGACAAAGGGGAAAATAGTCAATCCTGAGCTTAATCAGTACCCATGAGTGCAGATGAGTTTACTTATCTAAAACAGGTTTAGTTAGCCATTGTAAGTATCACCTAGATCAAGCATCTGCCAACTATGGTGAATTCATGCAGCTCACCGACTTAAGTTGTGCTGTGTGCCAGAAGCTGTGGCAAAGTCAATCAGAGTTGACCCAACACATCAATATCAGGAACAGTAACAGCAGATGCATTGGCAGCAACTCCAAAACTTACAAAAAGATCAAACTGCTTACACTTGTTGTTTCTGTCAAAAGCATTGCAAGTCCCTTGTTGGCTTTAAAAACCATTGCTGCACACATAACAACTAAGAGGCAATAATTTAAAATCAAAATAACAGCAAAAAGAGGACCTAAATAAAAGAAGAGAGAAAATAGTCACTGAGGGTCATGCTTGTATGATAAGTTCAACAGCTGTTATTATATATATATATATATATGTATGTATTTGGCAGCATATCTTCATTCAAGCATGTTTGGTTGAATAATCTGGACATATTATGACTATGTTTTATTTTAATCCTCTTGAATTCTCGGATCAACTTTATAATGTTGATATTAAATGCATTAAGGAAGGTACCATAGATTTTTTTCATTTCTTTTATTTTCTTAAGTACTTTCAATCTTATCCAAAATCATCTTCAGGTGAATTGCTAAGACAATATATATATATATATATATATATATATATAAAAGGGCAGCATTTAAGTTTGTGCGTGTATATATATATATATATATATATATATATATATATATATATATTAGCTTAAATGCTGAGTGGCATTTAAGCTAGCTCCTGTGGAGGGCTCTTGATTGGGCTTTTGGCTTCCCTAAGTCTTTCCCTATTGTCAGTATTGGTGTGTCTAGTGACTGCCGTTTGATCGGAGTTCTTATTTGCACAGGACTTTCTTTTCCTCATTGCAGCCTTGGCTCTTTTGATTGCAATCTGGTCCTCTGTTGGCAGAGATTTATTTTGCAAGGCATCCTGCTGTCGTATGAGCTAGGTAACAATAAACTGCTTAAGTACTCAAAATTGATTGCTTCATTTAAGTATTGTATTGATATTTACGCTTATCTTTTAAAAAGTTCAACAATAATTCTTCTGCTGCCACTTAATTTAAAGACAATTTGATGTATGTAAGTCCTTACTTTCCATACAAAGAATTATTTTTATTTCATGGGTGAGTTTCGCAGGATTTTGTAACTAATTTTGATTATTCCCAAATTTATTTCCAAGTTATAAAAATCTTTATCATATAAAAAATCACATTTAAAAAAAAAAAAACAAATAGCTGAAAACAATCGCAATAATAAAAACTTGGAAATCTGAAATTTCAGGACTGCAGGTCTGGATCCAGCCTGGATTGATTTTAATTTTGCTTATGGAGTTGGCCTGATTCTAAAATGGTATGATATGTTGGGCTACAGCCTCTAAGAGTAAAGTTGAAAAAGTATGACACACTGACATTCACACATTATTATATATATATATATATATATATATATATATATATATATATATATTTTTTTTTTTTAAGCATTTCACCTCAAGCAAGGCGAAAGCCACTAGGGCGCAAGGGGTTACAGAAAATAGGAAGATCAGATAGGAGTGATAGAAGAAAGAATGAGGGTAGTAGATAGATTAAGGCAACTGGAGATGTCGATTGATTATTACACTTGAATAGCTGGAGATTATAACTCTCAGGGAAACAGGAGAAGGGAAATATATATATATATATATAGAGAGAGAGAGAGAGAGAGAAGTTATTCCATCTCAAATTAACCAGCAGCCACAGGTAACCGCACCCGCTTTACAAGTGCTTCTTAATTTATTTATTGATAAATCCCAAATATTAGATACATATCTTTAATAGTTTTAAAAATAGAGCATCTTGAAATTTCACTGCATTTTTTGTGTTTTACTAAATAAAGCTTTCAATGAAATTCTGACATTCATATGTCCAAGGATATTGCATGTACAGATCTGAAACTTGGTGATAATAGTTAATACTTATTATAGATTACAAGAATATAAGTAGATTAGGTGTGTCAACAACCAAAATTGTGTGGTTAGCTTAACGGTGGAAAGGGTGAAATGTGGGACCAGTGAACAGAGTTCAAAATTTGGGCCAGGCAGGTGTTGTTCACCTTTCACACAAATGTGCCTAGGAAAGACATAAATCTGTCTTCCTGGCACCTAGATATGGGTTAAATAGCAGGGTAGACTGGGATTTCTAATCTTGGGTAGAAACCAGCCTAAAAACTTCTAAAAGAAGTCAAACATTGATTTCCAAACCATGGAGGAGGCAATAGGAAACCATTCTATCTTTCCGAAGAATACATGTCAAGTCCCAGATAATGAAGAAAATGAATATGTTGAGAGCAACAATTGCTTATGCTCTGAAGGAACATAAGAAAATAAAATAAAAAAAGGGATGGTGATGATTACAATATACTAATCCTGGCATTCTACCGTTTGGTAAGAAGTATTAAAAAAGATAAAACAAAAGAGTCTCACCAAGTCAAGAGGGGGAACCATTCTGGAGTAGACTGTCATCTTTCCACGGAATGTTTTATTAATAATACTACTGTTCAACTTTTTATTTCCACCCAAGGCAGAATGCAGAGAATTTAGAAACCATGACATGTAGTCTACTGCATCACCTGTAAGAATAAAAGATTAGAAAATAATTGAATGAAAAATTAATCATCAGAGTAGACAAATATATTTTTTTACAGTAAGGCCCAGGAGCCACTTAAGGTAGAGTGGTTTATGTGGATAATAAACGAAGATAATGGTTAAACCTAGATTTGAACAGGTTAAGATTGTGGGAAACATCCTCTTGGGAGTCAATTCCAAAGAGCAGTGGTTCGCAGGAAGAAACTTTTCAAGAAGAACTTACTTCACACCAGTGGAATACAGAGGGAATGTGGGTGGGGTTTGTTACAATGTGTGTGGAATGGCAGGCCTTAGTTATGAAGGTTAGAACTGGCAAAATCAAGGAATGTAGTTTGTCTTGGAACTTTTCATGGAAGTAGTGATAGAGCAGTGAGAGGCTTGCCATATCCTGCCTCTGAGAGGATTTATTGAAATACCAGGGGGGGGCAATCAGAAAAAGGAATGTCATCTGTCTGAAAACTGGCTTCACTAAAATCATTAAATCTTCACTTCATCAAATGGCGTGAAGCCACATTGAGATGACCTGCCTATATCTCTATCTATAAAAGGCAGGATGTGTGTGTAATGACTGCACGGCTGCAATTTTCGACGAATTTGCACCAAAATTTACATGCACATGCTCCAAGTTAGTGGGAAGGCCAAGACCAACTTTGCATTTACCAACTCTCATCGATAGTGGAAATAAACGATTTTTTCATGCTTCTACAGCAGTTTTCATGTAGTTTGTGGCCATTTTGTACTGGCCAGAGTGAGAGCCTATAGCTGGATGCCACAAATAGGCAGGAAGATTCTATTGGTCAGCGTGAGAGCCAACAGCTGACTGACATGAATGATAACTACCATGCTAGCATGCAAAAAAAAAAAAAAAATCGATAGCTGCATTAAATCACAAGTGGGAAAAATTTAAATCTGCATGGCACTTTACTCCAATTGGCTCATTAAACGCTTAAACTCAATGTTGATTCTGATTCTGCAGAACTGGGTTGGGCGTGAAAAAGTATTTGTTGTTAACATTCTTTTTCATTCGGTTTTTTCAGTTATGAGTCCTTTTTAAAGCTGATCGTTTTGTGTTCATTTTGTTTAGTTCTTTTTTTTCGTAACAGATTTAATGTTTAGTATAGAGCTTAGAAAAAACCGCGGTGTGAGATAGGCAAGAAGTAAAGCATGTAGCAACATCAGCACGGCAAAGGGCACTCCTTTAAAGGCAATGAAGAGCAAAAATATTTTAAGTGATAGCGATTGCTGCATGAGTCGTACGATTTTTGAATCAAGCACGGGCAATGCCGGACCATGCTGCTAGTACAGTATATAACCGTGTTCTTCTCTATAGTATGTCACTATTTCTAACCCTAAAGACAGTGTGAATAGTGGTAATCTCATATCTCCACTACACTTCCTGCTATGGAAATTAGTGACAGTAATAAGCCTAGTTCAAAAATTTGCTATAATGGATTTGTGTATACCAAACATGTCACTCACAAAACCAAGTTGTGACTTTTTTCCTGTATCTTTTTTTCTTAGCCAAAATTGTGACTTTATTATCTGCCATGGTAAAAAAAATGTTAGACATTTTCTTGACAGTCGTCTTCAAGTATAGAATCCAGAGGTTGGCAGTGAATATTTCGGAGACAGTAGGAAAGCAGGTTCACAGTGGATATCACAGCAAGGTAGCAGAGCGTAGTTCTTCCGTCTGTCCTGTTCGCCGGACAAGTTGCCTCTGGTCATTCCAGTAAGAAAACAAAGATGGCCGCCTTTATACACGACGGACACAGTGTTGTGCGGCTTCTGATTGGTCAACCTTCTATTGGTCGACTATAAAGGGAAATAAGTCATTTTGACTTGCTCACTAGTTATATACAGTATATACCCAAAAAACTGTAACAAAAAATACATGCATAAATAAATTAAATATTGAAAAAGTTACCTTAATAATTCATACTACTCTTTTTATTTATTTTAATATTTATATTTTTGTTGCTGTGAAAAAATAACAATTAGTTTTTTGGCTTTAACAAAGTTCAGCATTAAATAATCCTTTTACATAAACCAACTGACTTGTTATTAATCATTCATTATTGTAAATAAGCAATAATCAAATTAACAAGTGTAATTTCTAAATGATACATAATTTCGAAAAACCCCAGGTATAACAGTTATTTGATTTTCTATGTTTGGATTTTTCAATGAAGGGAATCATTCAGACAAAATGAAGATTTGATTTAACACTTTTGATGAAGCCAGGTTTCAGACAAATGATATTCAGTGCTATGAAATACACCCAGAAATAGCACATTAGAATGAAACTGAAAGGTTTCATATGCTGGAATAATAATAATAATGATGTAATAATATTAATTTGATGTCAGTCAGTGGTCGTCTAGTGATAACAGTAAAAAAAAAAAAAACTTTATGAAGTGGTTGATAGCCATCATTTTATTTGGGATGTTAGAATGAAAAGAAAAAAAAAAAAAAAACAGAGGTTGTTCAGAAGACAAGGTTTTCTTATTTCAGATTTTCTGAGTTGAACAAGGTACAACTTTTCTTGGTTCAAAACAACTTACTATTTTTGATTATGAAAAAAAAAAGAGAAGTATTTGAGTATGAATGTACTGTGAAAAATACTCTTGTTTGTAAGAAATGTTTACCGGTCATCATACTTATTATAAAACCCAGGTTGTGTGTGTGTGTGTGTGTGTGTCTGTACGTTTATATATTGAATCAGATTTCCTACATTTTTCAACCGATTTCAACAAAACTTCACAGGACTATGTAAAATTATCTTGCGGTGGTTCTGACAGCGCCAAAAATTGGAAAAACACAATTGTTTTTGCACGAAATCAATTTGAAAACACTATTAAGAGGCATCGCGAGAATGGAAGGGGGACAACTCATATCAAGTTATACTTATTATAAAACCCAGGTTGTTTGTGTGTATGTATGTGTGTGTGTGTGTTCGTTTATATATGGGATCGGATTTCTTACATTTTTCAACCGATTTCAACAAAACTTCCCTTTTTTGGGGCAGGTAGTGTTTCTTATTGTCTTGCACATTTTTTTTCTTTATTTTTACATTCAGAATGCTTTAAAAATTCCATTTAGAAGACAATTGTTTATAATAAAATTCTATTCTATTCAATCGGTAGACTCATAACGATTGAAAACAATGTTTTTGCTTGAGTTTGGCTTTGACCAATTCGTAAAAAAAAAAAAAACAATAAATAAATAAAACTAATTAAGACATGCGTGTCCATCAACCTTAAACAATAATCTTTGACAATTTTATTTTTCAGTCTTTATGATGGTCGATACTTGATCTATCTCTTACTGTTACATCCCCGGGCTACGCCGGGCTCTACTGCTAGTTTTATATATGCATAGTTGAAATCATATTAGCATTGTGTGCATTTAGTCATGTGATTCCTTGAAATGTATTTACTTGTATGCTTACAGATACTTGGTGGCTTAATTTAATCACTTCATGTTATGAATTACTGTATTTTCCGGCTTACAAGACACTTTTTTCCCCTGAAAAATACGTGTGCATCTTCCAAGATGAATGTAAGGCAAGGCCCAGGCTCAAGTAAGTTTGGACGGTCACCTAAATGGCTTGACTGATAAGGACGTGGAATTATATGTTAAGTCATTACATTATAATGTTAGCTATCTCTCTAATTCAGCCATGTATATCATGTAACCTCAGTACTTAGCTGTTACAAGTATTTGCAACACTATAAACCTTCCTGGAGCTGAGCCACAAGCTTAAACATGTTCTGTTTACTAGCAGTGGCGGGAGCCTTTCTGCTCAACTAGTATGTCATTGCAATACAAACAGAATCAAATGAGTGATTAAGGTAAACAATATGTGGTGCTAGTATGTGATGAACGCATGGTGAATGTGTTGTTGTATGAGAATGACTTTTTTTTTTTCTTAGAAATTTCTTTCCAATATCAGGGCGTGTCTTTCAAGCTGCAGCGTCTTGTAAGCCGGAAAATGTGTTATGTGAAATGTGTCTTTTGATCAAGCTATATTATGAGAGCATTTGTTCACAATAAAGAATGAAAATTTACTGCACCTAAGAAAATTTGACATTGAAAAGGAATGGGTGGAAAATTGGAAGTAGGCATTCTATGAAACACACAAAATAATTTCAGATATATTTGTAGGGGACATAAAATTAGAGATAGAGCATTGGTCATAGGGACATGGTTAATAAACTAATCCCACAGGCTACTGCTTATGAATTCATCCCTCACTAAGTACGCCATAAAGATGTCTTTGTATGAAAATTTAGCCTCATCTTGCAAATATCTAAAATTGGAAAGCATTGACTAACAACACCATAACTTAATATTATAAAAACTCTTCTGATGAATGATTGGCAAAGTTTAACCCTCATACCTGCAAAAATAAATAGGATGTCAAAAAGACGGTTATACGATTGACATTGCTATTGCTTTATAATCCTTTGACTCCTGCGGCAATATTTACTGTTTTAAAATGTAATGTTTAGAATTTTAATTAAACCCAAACACATGAAAGTGGATTGAAAACAAAAATGTTAAACGCTATTTATTTATAATAATTTTATATTTACAAGATTATGAAAATATATGAACCAATTACAATGAAAATATTCACCATTATATAAAGAAATAAATATGAAAATAATTTTTTTATTCAAAAACGTATAAAAATATCTATGAACAAGAAAATTTAAATAAACACATAATGATGAGTAACTGTAATTATAAATTTAAAAAAAAAAAAAAACATTTTCTAGAGATTTCTTTCATTTGTTTTCACCATGAAAATTAAAACAAGAAATAACTTCAGATACAAAATAATCTGAGAAGAAAATGTCTGGAAAAATCATAGGTTTATTTAAATTTTCTTGTTCTATATATATATATTATATAGAATAGATAGTTTTATAAATTTATGAATAAAAATATTGTTTTCTGTTATTTATTTATAAAATGGTAAGTAATAAATACTGCATTGCAATTGGTTCACATTTTTATAATTTTGTAAATGAACATTACTGAGGAGGATATATTAAAAACTGTCAATTTGATAAAGTTTGCTTTTTTGAGTATTCAGGTTAAACAGTGATTCTACCCAAGCATGTTTACTGCTTATGTAAATTTCTCTTCTACAAAGAAATCAAGTAAGCCAAATATCTTATTTTGAATGTGGCTTCTCTGACACTAATTATAAAAATTGAATTCAATATACCTTTCTTTTAACAAAAATCAAGTTTGTTTTGCATTGATATAAACAAAATTTTGAGTTAAAACAAAACCTAATGAAATAGCTTACCTTGTTCTGTAATTTGAAATTTCTTTTTACTGCAGAGGACAACAGCCTGAAGCATTTCATGGGGACTGACATGAGCTTTGAAATTACGTGGGTTCCACAACTTGCGTAAGAGCTCTCCAAACCTCTGTACAAGGAGGAACATTTGGTCTCCAGGTGGCCTGCGAATGGTTTTGTAGTTTTCTTCTTGAAGAAAGTAGTTTCGCAGAGGAGGAACATGGGACAACGCCTTTGCAAATAAAAAAAAAAAAATAGTTACTGGTAAAGAAAGCAAATCCAAACAAAATTTTTTCTTTTAATCATTCTTTGATTCAACGGATTATGTTAAAATGTCAACTAGATCTTGATACAATGCCAGTTTAATTTTTTTTGTAAAAAATACTAGCAGATAAAGATATCCATAAAATAGAAAACACTGATAATTTCCATTTAAAGCTTCAAAACAAAAGTTTTGAACTTTCACACCTGATCTCTTCAGATTAACTTATCTCTGCCCCCCATTAGTATGTCTGACACTCAACTTCTCGAGAGCACCTCTCTGCGGCTGCTCAGTCTCACGTTGTTTGCTGACCTGAGATGGAACAAATACATTGTCAATTGCTTCGTCCACCGCAAGGAAAGTTGGCTCCCTGTGCCACGCCAGAAAATTTTTCTCCCTGGAATCAATCCTTCAAATCTACAAATCAACCATATGCCTTTGCATGGAGTATTGCTGCCATACATGATCTGGAGCCCCTCTGTTTGCCTTGGAGTTCTTGATAAGATCCAGAGATGGATATGCTATGTAATTGGCATGATCTGGCATGTCGTCTGCAGTCACTCTCTCACAGATGTGCCATCACCTCTCTCTGTCTTTTTTACAAATACTTTCATGGTAATTGCTCCGAGGAGCTGCTTTCGCTGGTTCCCAGACTTCATGAATTCAAGCGTCCTACAAGGCTGGCATCCCACTCTCACCCTTTCATTGTTGAAACTGTTAAATGTAGCCATCTCTTCTACTCCAATAGCTTCATATCTCACACCTCTTGCCTGTGGAACTCCCTTCCCTATTCCTGCTTCCCTGATAGCTATAATCTCCAACTATTCAAATGTAATGTCAATCGACATTTTGATCTATCCACTATCCTTCTCCTCATCCTTTCCTCTATCACTCCTACCTGCTCTCACTCCAAATCCTCTGTAGCCCCTTGCATACTAGTGGCTTCCCGCCTTGCTTGGGGTGAAATGCTTAAAAAAACAAAAACAAAAAAAATATATGATATTTGGTCAGATTTTGGGAAGGTGGTTGAACTGAAAACTTCAGCAGCTTTCTATCTTACTTTAATGCTTATAAATTTATATTCCCATAATTTACATCAATTCCTCAAGTTTAGATTTGCATATTTGGGGTTATTGGCTGTTTTATTATTTGCTTAATGACAAATGAAAGTAGGCATTGAATTCAATGTTAAGTTACTACCTACTTATAAAATTTATATTATAAATATTTGCAAATAGATAAATATGGGGAGACTACTCTGTAATTTGCCAAACTATATCTTTAAATAAGACTACTCAGTTTAAAGATGCTTCCGATCAATAACTAAAATGAATAAATATAAAATAAATGTAAAAATGATTGGTCATTTAATCAAATCTGTGGTAATGGGTCAAGTTGAGAACTTTTCAGTATCTCTCCCTACTTCTACTAATCAGCAAAAGTTAAATGATTTTTCGAAAATACATGCTTATAATTTATAAGAATTGTTTTTTGTAATAAAGTGTAGAAATATTAAATGATGGAAGATGGAAAGATAAAAAAAAATGTTTAATAGTTTTTGTATAAAATAACGAGATATTTTGTAAAAAAAATATTATTCTTGTATGAAAACAAAAAATATTATGAAATAAAAAGTATCATTATTTCATAACAATTCGTAATATTTTCTTTCTATTTCTTCTTCCAACGTTGATATGATTCTCGTTTCAGTCTTTATAACAAAGTTACACATAGAAATCAGATCATTATCTGGTTGCTTTATTTTCATCTTTACGATACTCAAAATTGGGCAGGAAATTGCTTTATTCTTCAAACAGTATTGCTCTAACAAAACTTTTGTTTTGATGTACTGAAATAAACACTGAAAATGTTGCGCAAAGTCAACCCATGAATATTAATGACCATAAGGGGAGACTACTCTGTAATTTGCTAAACTATATCAATAGTCTTTAATATTCAAAAGTCAACGTTATTTTTTCATTAAAGGCAGAATTTGATAAAAAATATAATATCTGATAATGCAGTAAAAGAAAAGCAATTCTAAATGAAATTCATTTACCTACCAGTTTTCTAGCAATTACAGTAACACCCATAAATAATAATTCCATCATAAAAACCACTAAATGAAGAATTAGCAAACAAGTTTTCTTTTTAAATGAATATACTCATTAACAAAGAAATTCTGTGATACATTTTTTTTTAAATTTGCTTAAATCTAAACTCCCAATTACAACAAATACAGGGTGCGATGGATAAATTGTCGTCTAAATTACATAAAAATGAAAATATCACTGACATTTCATTTTATCAGATATATTTGGTAAAATTACACAAAAATATCTTGAAATACTAAAGAGTAAATTTATTCAATAAAATTCGCCATTGACTTCAACCACCGCCTCCAGACGACTTCAGACAGTCTCCTTGTTTAAATTGGTGAATGGTGCCATAATTCTTGCCTTCAGTTCATCTTTGGTGTTACAAGGAGTTTTGTTGTCTCTTGCTCAGCTGCACCCTACACATCAAGGGGTTTAAAGTCTTGGGAAAGAGGTGAGATGGTTGCAGAAATTGCCCGACAGCCATGACTGGGTTCTCCTGCTTGTGTGGCATGGTGCAGATTCCTGTTGCTAAGCCACCCTCTTGACCTAGGGCAACACTACCTCCTCAAGGCACTTGATGTAGGCCTCTGTATTGAATCTGAAGCCCCAACCAATAAATTTGGCAGTTCTTTTTTATCAGAACAATCAGAGTGAGTTTTCTGAGCTGATGTACCTTTGTAATCACCATTAGATTCATCCAACTCTTTCCAAATCCTTTGCAATGTCCTCAGATTGACAACCAAACACTGAAATGTTTGTATTGGAGCTTCTGGCACGAATGCCAAGCAGTAAAGCATGCTGTTTCCAAATTTCTGACAGAGCAAATTGCATCATAGTGTCCTTTTTCTCACAGATAGTGCCCAATTAATCTTATTATACTGTGCAGTCGACAAAATCAAAAACAAACAATGCACATGTGCAAAATTAAAAAGATAAAATGGCGACAATTTACCCAAAGCACCCTGTATATAACTGTTTTTCAAGCTGCAGAATTTGAGTAAAGGTTATTTCAGTTGGCAAGAAGTTTTACTCAACTACAAATGATAGCAGGAGAGATTAAATAGGAATAGTTGAATATGCAAATATCAAAGATGTTTTTTGAAAACAAGTGTAATATTTCGAGAAAATTTATACCTTACCTGCAATATTACATTGCAATAATCATTTGCTTTTATGTTATTGAGACCGACAATACCTGTAGAAAAAAGAAGTGTCAATGATTATAATGAAAAATAAAAAAAAACTCATTTCTCACCATTATAATAGTAAAATCATTGGAAAAATAAAAATGGTAACTTCATAAAAAGAAATAATTGAGATTATGAGAGGGTGCTGAAAAAAAAAAGGCCATAAAATTAAAGGAATCTCATGTTTAATCATTTTTTGTTAGAAGTGAACCTTTCAGCACCTCCAAAATAATACTTGCAAGATAAAGTTTGTATGCAATCTAAAAATTAAAAAAAATCATTATCTGTTTGTCTGTTAAGCATAAGCATGCTGTTGAATAATGAGCTTGTTCCAGTTTCAGTTGGATTTGTATTGTTCGAGTAACACTTTTTTAAATCATATTAATTAGGTGAACAAAAAGAGTCTAGCTTAAACAGGAATTGGGGTCCATCAGGAATTCGCACCATTGTGAGTATAGAGAACTAAAAAAGGAAATCAAGATTGGCCCGATTCACATGAATCAGGATTGCAACTTTTACCCAGGTTTTGCGGAAATCTGTCAAGAGCAAATGCTTTCTATCAGTTCTGATCTTCACTGAGCTGATGGCCAAAGAATCCAGTCAAATCTGTTGTTCATTTCATAAGATTCTATTCATCTGCATCACCCACACCATTCTTGCCATGGCTAGTAGCGTAAGAAACACGATTCGTTTCACCTGAGACTACAGTGGTGACACATTATTGCACACATATGCAAGGTAGGAAAACCAACCTTAAGGCATGACGGTGACTCACCAAATATGGCATTCCCAGCTCCCCTTGACACAGATGATGGACACAGATGGCTTTGCCGACCTTAGCATGCCCCCATCCCCACCCAAAGGGAGACAAACAAGTGATCGACCACCTTCTGACATCCCTTGCAGAAAAAGAGTACTGACATTTAGTAAAGGATGAGGGGAAAGATGTACACAGAACACACCTAAGCCCAACACATAAGGACCACCACCTTCAGAGCCAAATCCAGGTTGATGCTCCTACCTTTGCTAGTACTTCTCACAAATTCTTCTCCAGCTGGAGATCAAACCTGAACCACACTCAAGAATGCAGATGGGACTGTCAGTTCAAATGAAGTGCTCTGGAAGAGCTATGTCCTTTCAAGCACCTAACTGCAAGCTGGAACTTGACATGATTAATGTTGGTCCCCATGACCTTCTCATACTGTTCAAGTGCCTTCTGCACCACCTCAATGTCGCTGTGGCACAACATGACACAAAAATGGATAAATCATCAGTGTACATGGAAACCTTGGCTTGAGACCCTCCTGGGAGACTGAATTCACATAGGGTCAGACTGAATGTCCTGTCCCTTAGCCAGTACAGAAGAGGTTCCAGTGACAAGACAAAGTGGAGGCAACAGCGGACAACCCTGACAAACTGACAGTGACAGCACAAAAATGCTCAAAGCATTCCCATTCACCTGTACCATGGCATTGGTATGAAACTCCTTGCATATGCCCTCATTAGTGTTCTCTTAACTGGCAATACGACACATGCAATGTACAAAGGCACAACAAAGTTTCTCTGCACACAATTATGCAGCCATATTTGTTGCCTCAGTAGACATTCTTTTTAACCTAGCTCTAACTACATTGATCCTTCTTAATAAGCAAGGAGGCGAGCTCTGCCTTAGCTAATGCTACCTTATTGCTATATCCTGATTTCACAGTACCGTCTGTTCTAGATTCTAGTGCCTTTTGTGCTGCTAGTCTATCTAGATTGAGTCTCTTGCTATAATTGGCAGCAAAAGACTTAATGGTATCTTTAAGGTGTCTCCATAACTTATTCCCAAACACAGAACCTGTCAGTTCCCCATGTATTGCTAGTAACAGCTGGTCCCAGAAATCCTTCATGTTCAACAAAGAAGTATCAAATTTCAAGCCAAACTAAGCTTAGCCTTATCTAAGTTTATGTGAACTCAGACAAGTCTATGGTCCAAATAAACTACACTATGGAAACTTGGACAACCTAGGAGATCTAAGTCAACTCTCCTAACTAGAACTTGGCTGCTGTAGCTAGAATGCTGCATTGTGCCCAGGCCGTCCCTCTCTGTCCCTATCCACTATCTGCTTCAGATGTTCATTTCAGAATTTATCAACCAGATTGAGCCTGGTAATAAACTCACAAAAGTTTTTTTTTTACATCAGAAGAAATGTTAATACTGACACTAGGGAAATTCCTAGGGTCCTCCATATTTTTAAAGTTTTGGAGGACCCTGAGTTCTTTCAGTCTTTGTGTTTGTAGGTTTTTCTTTACCAGATGGCAGATGTCTTCCCCTAATTTACTTTTATGTTCAGTGCTTTTTTTTTTGTAAGGTAACTCCTCTTCTGAGCTCCCCACAGAGGAGCACTATGATCTTTTACTTTGTTGCTGGTGATGGTGGTGCAGGAGGAGGTGGTGGAATGAATGGTGGATTGGGTAATGTGATGGATGAATTAGTTTTTCTTAAGGATGAGGATTTTGGAGTGGGGGAATAAGAAGATCAGGTGGAGGATATGGATTTTTGGGTCATAGGTCTCTTTTCTTTATGGAGTGAGGCAGTTCTAATACATTATGAAGATGAATATTTACTTTTTGTGGGAAGACATTTTGCTGAGGGGAAGCAACTTCCTCCTCTGTATTGTTCTTGGTAGAATCAAGTTTTTTCTTGATCAGTTTTTGTTTTGTTTAATGGCACATCAACTCCTTATGAGTCATTTAATGCCGAAATTTAATTTTCTTGGGAGCATTATTAATTTCTTTTACAATGTATTGCTGGTAATATATTTTTTTTTCCTTACAAAAATGTATTGCTGGCACCTTCACTATATAAATGTATTTCTACACTTTCTTAGTGCTTGGACCCCCAATTGATCAGTAAAAACTATTCTTTTTTTACTATTTTGAAAAACTTACACTTAGTATTGGTATTGCTGCTAGAGTTGCTTGAATTATCTCTGCATAAGATTTTGTTGGTTCATCAACAGTAGGTCCCCGGCAGGGTTGGAGGGGGCGATTGCTTTTTCCTTTTTTTTTGTGACAACCTTCCAATCTTCACTTTTTCAACCACTGAAGAAGATGGTGCCATCTTGATTTTTGTTTCTCTCTGTTTTGTTCATCTCACTGGTGGGTAAGGAATCAATTTGTTTCATGATATCCATCTTTGTTTTGGGGGGGGCAGACAAGTGACCACTTTCACCGCAATGCCAGCAAGCCAGCTTTCAACCTGAGACAATCACAGATACTCTCCTGTCATCGTATCCATCCCGTTGGGGGGGGGGATATCGAAGCCCTTGCTGTCCATCATTATGTCATTCTTGCATTTTCCTGTCTGGGTTGATCTTCAGATGGTTCCATATTGCATTAAGAAGGTGCCAACCTGCTGGCCCGGGATAAAACTGGGCACTTCAAAAGCTTTGATCTGAGTACATTTCTAACCTTTGTATTCTACTCTTAGAATACTGCAGGTCCTTTTTAGCCAGAGCTAGACAATCTTCTGTCATGGGAAGAAGTACCTCCCACATAGGAAGTCTTTGCCTTTTACAATTTGTTGTAGATTTACACTAAATTCTGCCAATGTTTTTATAACATATTCCTTGTCCTAACAATTTTGCTTTGTTTTTTATCAACCACAAATACTGTGATGATCCCGTGTTCCATTACTTCCAAGTTTGGTGGATTTATGATTAATCCATCTGGTTTAACCAGGTGAGCATATTGTTTTGGGTGGTTGATAAATTCTTCCACATCGATAAAACAAAGTGGTGGCAAATTCCAAGTACTTGATTTGGATCCTTTCCTCATATCCTTTATAGATTCACCAGTTTGTGGGGGTCTTGGCTGCGTCTTTCACCTTCATTTCTCCCTTTTTCAGGGGTGCCAAATAGGGTCTTTACCACCCTACTGAAATCTTCTTCATTCATTTTGAACAAGGAAGGTTACAGTAAAAAGTTCAAATTATTCTCTGAATGAAAATAAAATGGGTAAGTAAGGAAAAATCTGACAAATTGAGTATGCTCAAAAAGAAATTGCATCAAACTCAACCAATAGAAAAAGTAAAAAATAAAAATCTACACTGTGAATGACTGTAAAATACTCCTCTTCCCCAATTTATAGGCAAAACCACACAAATGCATGCTGGAATTTCCCCCTAGCCAATAAGATAAGCCACTTCTTGGTCTCCCGACTCAGTCCTTGTCTGTCTTTTTTTGAAGCCAGAACGCTATGTTCATTTATCCAAATTTTCTCGTTTGTCAAGACCAATTCTTAGTTTGTGAACTTCTTGTCTTATTACTGCTGCTTTGTCTTGCATATATTGTTTGCTTGCTCAATATTATTTTTTTTGCCCTATTCTTTTCTTATTATTGTTTATTACAAACTTTGTCAATTCTGTTTGTTAGGCAGTTCTGCCATTTACATTTAACTATGTCCACTTACTCTACACATTGAAGTATGAGATCAAGACAATTTTCTTACCATGATATTTATACGAAATGTGGAAACTAATTCCATTTCAGTGGAAATACTGGGAACATTTTTTTTTTTTTTTAAAGAGAAAATGGAAACAAAAAGGAAACATACTTAACACCAAGAAGAGAGAGTCAAGGTTTCTAGGGCACATAATGAGGAAGAAGGGCTTGGGAAATCTGATACTCACAGGACAGATTGAAGGCAAGAAAGACAGAGGAAAACAGCATATGATATACTGAGTGAGCTTGAGTAAATGGATGACTGAACAGGGTTTAGGAGAAATAACAAAAAGATAAAATTTATTAAGAGCTACAAAGGACAAGAAGTTGTGGAGAGTCATGATTGCCTATATCCTGGGGGGACATGGTACATAAAGAAGACTTTCTCAGTTGATTTTAAACTGATTGCTCCACTTCTAAATTTGAAAATCATATCATTTTTACTTTGTTTTAACTTAATTTAACTGTTCATAATCCAAAATATCCAAATAGCTGTTTATCATTATGTACTTTCTTAAATTATAGACATTGTCAAGAACTGTTACATTTAGTGATCCACTGAACAATTTTTGCAGGTCTATTTCTAGCAAACAATACTGCTTTTCATCTTTATTTTTTGTAAATTCTTATAAGAATCTGAACAATAAGAAGCAAAGTGGATTCACTTATTTTTGAATGGAAAAAAAACCTATCAAATCCACAAGGATTTTGTTCCTGTTGCTTAATGATATTTTAAGTAAGCACAGTTTTACACTATTTACATTGTTCGGACTGTTATCCTCATCTTTAGTGCCATATTCACAATGTTTCAGCCATTATACGCACCAGTATTCTTCAGGTGATATTAATTGGAATTTCAAATCAAAATTCCAATTAATATCACTTGAAGAAGGCCGGAGCGTACAACAGCTGAAACAATGTAAATAGTGTAAGTAGTTACAATACCTTATCTCAGAAATATAGACAGATAATCACAGTTTGTGTAATTACCACTTCAGTAGTTTTGTTAATTTCTTTATACAATCTGATTTAAAGTCTATGTCCACAATGCATTCAGATGATCTTTAAACCTCTTCTTGGGCTTGTGGAAATTTTTTTGTCTTCAGTTCCCCAAAAGAAAAGTTGTTTGGGAATCCTGTTATAAACTCTATTCTCACAATGTATTCTGGTTGATAGATAGATATAAACACACTCCTTTTGGAAAGTCCCCCAGAACTCTAGCAATCGACGCAGGCATCCCCCTGGGGTCACTTTAAGAACCAAACCTCTTTTTATTTTGCATAAATGTAATCTAAGAGTATACTCCAATCATTTGTGAATATCTATGCTGATGATATGATATATGGGTGCACCATCAAAACCTGTGATGACCAGAGATTGGCAGCTGATCTCTCCTCTGATTTAGCTCAAACAGCTCAGTGGGGAAAAACTGACTGGTTACATTCAATGCCTCGAAAACCAAACTAGTTACATTTTATCATCACTGATTGGACCCTGAATTACTACCGCCAGTCACGATGAATAGATGTTCCCTTGGGAAGGCCCTGTGTCTTGAGTGACTATCGGGCCTCAAACTCAACCCAAACCTCATCACTAAAGATATAAGAAAAATGGTTGGTTCCTTGCACTGCTCCAGCAAGTACCTGACTGCTCATACTACCCTCTACCTTTACAAGAGCCAGATCAGGCCTAAAATGAAGTAGTTCTGTTATATTTGGACAGGAGCTGCCCAGTCCTCACTTTCCAATATGAAGGGAATGAAGATAGTTTGCTACAATATGCGTGGCATGAAAAAAAAGCATTTACATGCCCTTGTGGGTAACATTATTTTGCACTCTGCAACCCCTCTCATATAGATGAGATGCAGCATGCCTATCACTGTTCTAGCGCTACTTCCATGGAAAGTGCTCAGATGAACTACATTCCTTAGTTCCACCAATTCTGACTTTCACAGCTATGACCGATCATGCCACACATATTGTAGCAAACTATCTTCATTCCCTTCATATTTCATTGGTGAGAAGCAAGTTTCAGACAAGCAGCTTCTTCCTGTGAAACCGACTCCCAAGAGGATGCTTCCCCAATCACTACAATCTTAACCTGTTCAAGTCTAGGGTTAACCATTATCCTTCCTACCCATCCGCATAAATAATGTCTCTTACTCTGTAACCTTCTACCTTGAATGACTCTTGAGCCTTGTATAGAGTGAACCTCACTGTAAAAAAGAAAAGTCTCCATATAAAGAGAAACAACACATGATCCCTTATAAGTTTATAGTTGAATGCATTAATGAGCAATAACAAATTAATATTCTTTTGTCCTAGGAAACTGAAAATTTTACCAGCAATATCATATTAGTGCACTAAATAAGTAGCCTAATTAGCAACTGGAATTTGAACTCTGAATTGGAGGGCCGAGTTTGAATTCCAGTCAAATCCATTACATTCACTTATGTGGTAATACCCTTGGAAAAAGGTATGAATCCTCTTCTCCTCCCATCCAGCTATGGGTAAATAGCAGGACAGACAAGGTTCTGTAGCCTTGGATGGCAACTGGTCTACCGCAGAAAGAAATGGCAACCTACTGCAGGAAAAAATCTGCCTCATCAGTCCTGTATCAAAAGATACATGATCGCCTAAACATGTATCACGCATGGCACATAACTGACTGAATTAGCAACACAAGCAGGAGATGGTAGTTGTAATTACTAAGTAGTTCCAGGGTAAATCTTTCAAATTTGAAAGGCTATTCAAAAGTTATAGCTCAATATGATATCAAATAAAATTTAATGAGATCTGCAGTTGCTTCCCTTGATAAAATAGGCATTTGTAGACGAAATGGCCGGTTGTTATAAGAGTTTGATTAATTGCACAGAAATCTAAACAAAGTCCACTGACCTGGCAGATAGGTTGTCCCATCATATGCCCGTGATAACTTGGGATTTGCATCAAGTTTGCTGATGTGTTCATTATCAAATGTTGGGTTAAGCACATACTGCAAAAACAAATAGAAGAAATAATTATTATAATTAATTTCAAATAATCAATCAGAATGCAAAGCATGAAGACAGACTTTAATATCATCTTTAATGCACAGTTTATAAATTTATTTAATTTTCATAAAACACTTTGTATATATCAAGATACACAAAGGGTCTGTACATAATGTATACACTTCATGGACAGATATTAACAACCATGCAGGGTTCCCACAGAACTGAGTAAGAAAAATTCCAGGATTTTCAAGGACTTTTGTTAAGAAGCTTCAAGGACTGAAACTGGCAAGTATGCACACACACACAAAATGAATGGTCATCAATTTTAAAAACACAAATTTGTGATTTATCTTTTAATAGTTTGACAGATGAGATGTCTAAAGAAAAGCTACAGCTGGTTCCAATAATTCATGTCACATGGATCAGTTGAAAACAGTGAAGAAATCCAAGTGTTGAAGGCTAAAACACAACTGAATGCAGACCTGGTTATGTTACATGTTTTGTGTAGCATTCTGCATAGTTTAGAGTTTTACTACACTTGAAAATTTTGAATTACACAATTTAATTCTTACTGTTACATATTTCAGCTATCTAGACTAGTCATGGTTTGTGAATGTCACAAAAATTCTTGACTGCTTCACATTTCCTGTAAAGTTACGTATAATGGTTTTAATGAACAGAACTATAAATAAAAATTTTCACAAAAAGACTACAGATTTTAGCTACCCCTACTACTCATGGCTTTTGTTGCACATGGCACAGAACACAATGATGTTAACATTTTTTCAGTTCATCTAGTTAAGCATTCAGCTTCTCTTCTAATTTTGATATCTCTATGGATTTGTTCTTTGAAGACCTTTGCCTGGCATTGGACTTTGCAATAAGTGTGAAGTTCTGAGTCTGCTCAGTTTTTTCTGCATAGCAGTCAGCTGACTTGAGCAATTCTTCAATTTCCATAAGCACGGATTTCTGTTTTTGCCCAGCTGCTTCTTCCTGCCTTTTTTTTCTTCTTCTGTCTCAAGGTATTGGTTGTATCCTGTTCTGGCATTGGAAGCCCTGCAGAGAAGAACCTTAGTCATGAGAACATTCCCAGCATCTTCTGTTTTATATTGTCAGTGAAAATTTCCTTATTGACTGAGAAAACTCTCTCCACTGAGGCCTGTCCATGAGTACCAGTAATCGACAAACAACATTTTTAATATTCTTTATTAACAGCAAGATAAAGAATAGAACAAAATGTCCAGACTGTCTTCATGTTTGCTGAAATTCTTGAAAGCAATATTTCCAGCAGCCTCCTCCTCTTTGTACTGAGAGATGTCGTCATCATGCTCAAACTTACTGATTTGTTTTCTGTCTGTCATGTGGGAAAGACATCTTTTTAGATTGTCTTCTGTGACAATTTTTTTTTCAAAATGTGTCCAAGGTTCAGTCTTGTAAGTGACCTTACAAGAGGGTATCTAAGGGGAGACTTTGTCAGAAGTTTTTCAATGATGGTGATGAACATTGTCTTTGTTGCAATTCTGCATGCAAACAGATCTTTCATTGACACATTTCCCTTTTTTGGATCAATTTTGCATAGCCCTATCTGCCAGAAATCTACACTCGATCTTTCCAGCATCTTTATGCATGTTTGGGTTTGACAAAATTCTTACAAATTTATTCAGTTTGAAAAATGTAATTATCTTTTTACAGTGCGCTTCCTTTACAAATCTTAACAGTTTCATGATCATGTGAAAAAGATCATCTGTAAGGAAAGAAAGCAATGGCTTAATGCTCCGACATTTTTTTTTAAACACACAAAAATCTGCAGTTTCACTGGATATAAAATGTCATTCATATTTGACAGCACTGCAGAGGACTTGGTCTGGAGACATTTTTCCGTTTCAATTTGATGACATCTGGCCAAATGTTTAGGAGTCATTCACTCATTTGTACATTTTGTCACCATCTTAGGCAGAAATACAAAAATAAAGGGACAGGGTTGCCAGATTGAATTTTTAAAGCCAAGCAATAAAAGCCAAATAAGTTTTAATATATTTCATCATTTTTCACACTTACAACAAATGCCAGATACAGGTCATTATTAAGCTAGCAAACTTTAAAAATAACATTCTTATTTTTTCAAAGATGCATTTACTATCCTAAGATACATCAAAGACACATTTTCTATTCTATCATCCTTCCCAGCTACATTTTCTTTGAGTCAAGATTCTCAAACTTGTTACTTTTGGCAACAATTTAGACAAACGTAGTTTATACATAGTGACACAGGACACGTAAAGTATCTATTTTTTCAGCATGAACTCATCCACCCCTGATTAGAGATTAAAAGGACATTTTACTTTTAAAATTGACATTTGAATAAAATTTCTTCAATTGTTCAATTTTTAAAAAACACTGATAAATTTTTTTGAGATTCTACTAAAACGTATTTTATTACTGTAAAATAATTTATTATTTTCTTTTCAAATGTGTGAATTCATTTATCTTTGATGGAGATGTTTACTTATCGCTGATGCTTTTTATCTTTGCTTTTCCTCTTTTCTTGTTGAGTGAGGGTAGCAGTTAGGAGAAGACATGCCTTCGTTTCTTTCTTGTCATTTAGACAAGAAAATACATATGTAACTACGAGGTCGTGAACTAGTTCTAATCAAAGAAACAAACCACTGCTTACAATAATTGCCAAATATTACTGACAACTAAAAAAACATTTTTCTTAAAGGAAAATTTTAGCTCATAACAAAGCCAGATTTCTGGGATTTTGTCATTTTGACTTTCATGAATTGAGAAAAGGGATATGTGGGCAGCCCAATTTATAAAATTTTCAAGGAGCTTTTAGGTTAGTGCTGCTTTTTCCAGGATTTTCAAGTCCTGGAAAAGATCCCGTCAATTTTACCCCAGGACATTTCAAAGTTTCCAGGGTCTGTACAAACTCTGCATATGACATGAGAAAAGCATAAATTAAATTGTTTAGAAATTAAGATTTGTCTCCTCTCAACAAGTTTCAGTTTTCTTAAAGTTAATTAAAATTAATTATCTTTACTGAATGACTTTAAAATTTCACAAAGTAATAATTATATCCTATTTGGCAATATTTGTGGACCCACAACCACTCACATACATTCCATAACAGAAAAGAATCACTTACATAATTTTGTCTGTTCTTTATACATTACTATATTTTTTTACAGTGGAGTAATGGATAGCATCTTGGATTGAAGAATCGCTGAGCTGAGTTCAAATTCCAGTTGAATCCATTACATTCACTTTCGTGCTAATACCCTTGGGAAATGTATGAATCCTCTTCTCCCCACAGCTATGGGTAAATAGAAGGACAGAACAGGTTTTATAGCCTTGGATGGCAACTGGTCTACTGCAGAAAGAAATGGCAAACTACTGTGGGAACAAAAAAATCTGCCTTGTCAGTTATGTATCAAAAGATACATGATTGCCTACACATATATCACGCATGGCAGATAACTGACTGATATTTTTTTCAGGAGACAAACAGAAAAGAAATTATGAAAAATAAAATGTCATAATTTATTTATGTCTTAAACAATTTTTAGTTGCCAGATTATTTACTGCTTACAGTTAAATGGATAGAACGTTTTTAACGGTTTTGTAGTTCACTCAAGTATTGTTATCAATAAAAGATGGTATGGTTAAATTGGTATATAATAATAATGAACTCCTATTAGTACTTACAATTATGTCTTCTAGAGAAGAATCAATGATTTCGTAATTATCAGGAAGACAATAGAACTTTTGTGTTTGTAGATTGAGATAAACTCTGTGGCCATCTTGTACACTGTGTGTGTACGCATGGGATTTAGTGCCACGACCTGAAAAAAAAAAAAAAAAAAAATTAAAATCACATTACCGTAAAGCTACAAAACTAGCAAAAGAAAAAAAAAAACCAAAAAAACTGAGGTTAAAATTTTTTAAAAAGATTATAACTGCATATTTATTAATCCGACAGATTTTATCACTTTAAATGTTACTTTTAGTGGATTTTCATATCTGAGTAGACACTCCGTTTATTTATTAAAAAGTATATTTATTTATCTTCGTCTACTGGTCTGAATATTTGAGAAATCTCATTAAAGAAAAATATGTGCTTTCTGGCAGGATTTGAACCTGTACCTCCCCTCATCCCCATTAGAGGGAGCCACCATTAGATAAGACTTGCTTTAAACAACTCGGCCACAAAAAATTTGTACACTTAAAGGCACTACTAAGGCTTGCTTGATTGGCCAAGGTTCTTTATGGCCGACTCAGTTAAAGTATGTTGGATCTGACAGCTCGAAAGGGGAAACATGTTCGAATCCTGCCAGAGAGTGCATATTTTTCTTTAATAGGATTTCTTGAATATTCAGGCCAGTAGACTAAAACTAATAAATACACTGCTTAATAAATAAACAGAGTGTCTACTCAAATATGAGTATCCACTAAAATAATGTTTAAAGTGATAAAATATATATGTGTGTGTGTGTGTATAATGTCATTCGTATACAGGCCTCTTTCGCTGTATCATAGTTCAACAGTGTGACTAGACAACTGAATGCTTCAAACCAGCATCTAAACATGACCAATTTGGTATCAGTCAGAGTTTCTACCCCTAAGCCATTGGTGCTTCAGTAGAGAGAAAGACGAATTCAGCGTATTGTTTTTACAAATGTAAACAAATGCCAGACAGCCAGAGTGCTCTATTTATTAATGAAGAGCGACGTGTTAGTGCTAACAGTTGCTAAATATTATTATATATGTATATAATAATTATTTTTTAAAAATATAATTCTATTGCTACATAAGAGTTCTCATGTTTCAAAAACAGAAGCTAAAAAAAACCCAGCTCTGTTTCATCCTCAAGCAAATTTTGGAATGTGTGTGTGTATATATATATATATATATATATAGATAGATAGAGAGAGAGAGAAAAATATATGTGTTTGTGTGTATATATATATACATACATATATGTGTTGTGTGTGTGTGTGTGTGTGTGTATATATATATATATATATATATATATATATATATATATATATATATAAAATGAGTTTCATTCTTTATGGAACTTGGATCCAACATTGATCATTGGAAAGGCTAAGTATCAAGTATATGCAAGGCAGCAAACAAGAAGTTAAGATATTTTATTTTGGTGCCTCTTTTGTTATTAGCATGCAGTAAGCTTGGTTATACTAATGTTTTGGCTTTTGTACCCTCTGGTCTTTGGATATCTTTGGCTGGCTTCCTGTCTTTGTATTCAGTAACCTTCTCAGAATTTTGACTCACACCCTTTATTCAATTTATTGTATTTGACAGTGTTTAGCATATTGTTCTTCTTCGCAAGTTAAGAGGTCATGGTATTATTGGATTAATTTTTGAACTGATTCAGTCTTTCTTATCAAATTGCAAAATGAAAGTTGCTTGAATGGCCACTCTTTTAGATCTTTTACATAAATGAAGGTGTTTCCCAGGGCTCTATCCTTGAACCGACATTGTCTCTAATTTTCTTAAATGACCTTTCTGATGTCATCAGTTCTCAACTCAGTCTCTATGCTGATGACAATTATTTACTCCTGTCTAAGTCTGATCAGTTTGATAAAGTCAAATTGGCAGCTGATCTAAAAAATGACTTACATTCTGTACTTAGATGGGGTATGAAGTGGCTTGTTAAATTTTAATGCTTCAAAAATTAAACTACTCTCTTTTAATCATCTGAGAGAACCCATTTACCTTCCATCAACATGGCTGATGCTAACCTCCAGGTGATTGACTCATTATGCCTTCTTGAATGTTATCAGCTGACAAAGTGGAAGGAGTATATTGAATCAATTGTTAAGTCTGCATGTAAGAAAGTTGGTTCACTGTCATGCTAGACATTTTTTCTTGCCCGAATCTATCTAACATATTTATAAGTCTACCACTTGGCCTTACTTTGAATACTGTTGTCACATCTGGTCTGCAAGTCATGGCCTGTAAATATTTTAATAATCTATATCAATATTATGTCGATAATGTTAATTTACTTTTTTGTTTTCTATTTTGGACATTGACTGTTTTCTTACAGCTTATCAACCTTTTGCAGGTTATTTAAAGCCAGAAAATATTTTTAGATTTAAGAATTTTTTTTTTTTTTTGAGATAATGATTTACTGATCAAAGTCCTACTTCATTGATAAAATCTAAAGAAGAATTTGCAATGTTATTGGTCCTTGGCTTCAGTCCTATTCCCACCACTGTAACACAGCTTCCCTGTGACTTTTCATGGTAATTGTTCTGATGAACTTTCCACTATGGTAGCTAGACATTATGAATTTAAATGCAGTATTAGATTGATGGCAAGGTCTCATCATTTTACAAGTTGAAATGGCTAGATGTAAGTTCTAATAGTTTCTTCTATTGTACCTCTTGTTTTTAGAACTCTCTTCCAGCTTCTTCCTTCTCAGTAATTTTGATTTTCAAAAATGTAAATGCAATGTCAATCATTATTTTCCGTTTTCTTAATTCTTGTTCTCTCTACTTCATAGAAGTTTTTTCTAATATTCTCTAACATTCAGTAACCCCTGGCATCCTAGTGGCTGTATTGCCTTGCTTGGAGTGAAATGATTAAAAAAAAAATCTACCCCCTCCCCTGATGTGAAGGATTTCATCCTTCATGTCATGTTTTTCACACTTTTCTCAATGTTCAATCCTTCTGATTTTGTCCCAGTTATTGTGTAGTTTTCTCACAGTCAGAAAACAAAAACTAATTTCAGCTCAGAAATGCTGTGGATCAAGCAAATACTACACTGATGCTAAGTAAGGAAAAGTAATGGTTGTGCATAAAAAGTATACAAATATTTTTAAATTTAGAAATAATCAGTTTTCAAAGTCCTTACCTTGGAAATATTTGCCACATACCAAACACGCATACACGTTGATATGAGACAAAGATACAGAGCAGAGTTTCTCAAAATCAAAATCAAGCACAGATCTGAAAGAAAAAACATCCACTTCAATCGATTAATACTTCTATAAACAAGAGTGAATATCTAAGAACAAAGTTTGCCTCAAAACAAAAATCAATGAAATAGGCATTATCGCCTATTGCGAACATTAAAATTCATTGTATAATTCAATTTATAAAAACTGCTTTCATATGGAAATTTTCAGGTATATATATATATATATATATATATCAAGGAGCCCATAGTTTAAGAATGAAGGAAAAAAAAAAGCATTTATTTTCACAACATATTTATTTTTCATTGTGCTCTCCCTTCTTGTACTTAATTCAGTGGTTAATTGTATTCACAATGCTTGAACATTATACAGTGAAAATTTCAGATCAATATTCAGCTAATTCAGAGTGCATCAGGCTACAGGTTTGTACTAAGAAGATACAAGTAAAAAAAAAAAAAAAATAGTTGTTATATTAATGTTTTCAAAACCTCCCCATCTGATAAAAAGAAGAAAAATGCATACAGGATTGTAAAGCCATAATCAATGAGGCAAACTAAATCATTCATCATCTTGCGGCCTCAGCCGAGATTGAACTCACCAATACTTTGATTGGTCTGGTTCATAATCTTGTCAAATAGCTGAATTCTTGATGCTTCACTAGGGCTATCAAGGGTGTTTTTATCGGGACACCAACACTAAATGGATTGCCAACCAAGGCTCAGAGAGACTCCATTCACCCTCCTCTAAGAGCAGGTTTGAATTCAGAGTTTTCCTTCTTCTAGACCAGTTGCCATCCAAGGCTATAGAACCCAGTCTGTCCTGCTATTTACCCATAGCTGGAGGGAGAAGAAAGAGGATTCACACCTTTCCCAAGGGTGTTAGCACGTAAGTGAATGTAATGGATTCGACTGGAATTCGAACTCGGCTCTCAGATTCCTCAATCCAAGCCGCTATCCATTACTCCACCCTGCCTCCTAAATCATTAGGAGAAATGGCTAGAAACAACTAGACAGTCCTACAAACCTTAAGTGATTGGCAATTATTAAAAATTGGTTCAGCATTAAATAGAATGAGTTTTTTGGTTTTTTTTTACCTGTTTATTGTGTCAAGGTAAGGACAAGATCTACTTCGATCAACTTGGTTCACTGAATCTGAAAAAAATGAGAATGTCTAAAATATAGTACTGAAGGATGACATTGATTGAAATGAATTACATTTGCACCCACCAAAAATATTATCTTACTATTCAGTCAGCAATTAAAACTGCCTGCACAGCAAAAATAGGCAGTCTTATTTTACAGTAGTAGAAAATGTTAAATTAAATGGCTTTTTGCACAAAAATGTTTTAATAAATTATGGTTCACTAAGAGTATTTGTTTTGTTTTTTTTTACTACACAAAGGCTAGGTAGCAATAATATTCTTAAATTCTTTATTGTTTAAATTTTTTTTAAATATGTGATTTAAAAATAGAAAAAAATAATAAATAAAAAGTGAAATATAGGAACATTATAATGTAAAAAATTAATAAAAAATAAAAAGTGAAATATAGGAACATTACAATGTAAACAAACATTCCTAATTTGTCTGTAGCATTGTTTCCTAAATTATCATGATAGCAGGCCATTGTAAAGTTGATGAATCACTTAGGTGTTCAGTTGTCACATTAAAAATTCAGATGATGATTTCTACTCTTTCAAAAGAAGTTAATCAGTCTAAAAAGAGTAATTTCTAGAATATTAAAGTTTTACGATGATCCTGGCTCCTTTAAGTCACCTAAAATATTGAGGTCATGTATGAATCAGAAACTTAGACATTATCTGCTCATCTTGAAAGATGACTGGATGGAATATATACAAATCTACTTAGAAAAATCCAGAACATCAGTTGGATCAGTTGGATATCCCATGAAACAATTAACACAATTTATGGAGAACTGAGACTAATCTCTCTTAAGCTTAAACAAAAACGATTACAGTTTGTGGAGCACTGACACCGAGCGGACAGGGAAATCATCTCATCTTTACTCCTATAGCATCCTTCTGGAAGTGTCTTCTCACAAAAATTAACTTTCCCAGACACCATAGCTCAAAACTCAGGGTTAGATATTGGGGATCTGAGGACAACAATGCAGGACTGAACAGTGTGGTAAGGGATTATTAATGGAGTTCTGACCAATCGTAGGGAGGTTGAAGGATGATGATGATGAAAACAGCCACGTGAAACAACCCTTTGATAGAATCGGGTAATTCAAAAAGTCCAGGATAAGCAGTTTTGGTATAGCAGCAAGCATTGTGCATCAGGTAATTGAAAACGTCTCAGCAGAGACTATTGCATTATTTCTGTGAATCAAGGCTTTACGCGCATTCTCCTGTCATCAAATCCTTCATTGGCAAGAAAGTTAAAAATGCCAGACATGCCTTTAAAAAAAAAAAAATTTTATTCACCCCAAGCAAGGCGATGACACCACTAAGGCACAGGGAGGCTACTGAGAGTAAAGAAGACTAAAAAGACTCAAAAAAAAAAAAAAAAAAAAAAAAAAAAATAAAAGAAAAAAGTAAAAAAATAGTAAATAAGTTTTAGAGTTTAGGCTAAAATGTTAGAAGTATAGAGTAGACTTTAAAAGAAACCAGAAACTCAATCCTAAACAGGAAGCAAGAGATAAAACTCTACTCTTGTTTAAAAGACAGGGGAGGAGTGTGAACTGGATGATATACTCCATCTCGCTCTTTTTAACTAAAGTTGAGGTTTATGCCTTTGCAAGTCAGCATGTTGTGTGGATTGCTGAAAATTGGGCAAGAATGTTCTTTAATATTTGAGGTAAATTTAATTTGGTTGGCTCTGCTGATGGCAAGCAGAATGTCAGATAGTGTCTTGGCAAGAGATTGTTTTGCAACTGTGTGAAAAAAACAGTTAAATTCATAATTGGTAACCTATTGGTGCAGGCGATGTTCTCTGATGCTGGTACTGACCTACTATTACATGATAAACTATATGCTACAGTATATAAAATATGATTGAACAGCAGGTCTCTTCTCTGAGAGTATATACTGTCCTTGGGATGAGAATACCACTTGTCATACTACAAAATCAGTAAAAAATTTTTAGAAGCTGAAATTTTCAATGTTATGGCATAGCCTGTTCAAAAACCAGTGACTGATTTGTGGTAGTAACTGAATTAAGAATGGGATGAAATCACACCTGAAAATGTGACAAATTAGTGAAATCTTGTGGTTGTAGATGAGGAGAAATAATTGCAAGTCATGGCCTGTAAATATTTTAATAATCTATATCAATATTATGTCGATAATGTTAATTTACTTTTTTTTCTATTTTGGACATTGACTGTTTTCTTGCAGGTTATTTAAAGCCAGAAAATATTTTTAGATTTAAGAATTTTTTTTTTGAGATAATGATTTACTGATAAAAGTCGTACTTCATCTCATTTTCATAGAATGAAATGAAGTGGACTCATACCTTTCTTAAGAGTATTTACCAGTAAGTGAATACAACGATCCTGATGAGAATTGGAACTTGGCTCTTCAATTTCCAATTCCAAGCCGTTATCCATTACACTACCCACACATTCAAACTTACTGTATCTGATATTCCCAAAGGTCGCCCATCTAGGCACTGACCAGACTAGACATTGCATAACTTTGGTGTCTCATATGAGAATCTGTGTTTCAACATGATAAGCCAATATTGGACATTACACAATTTTTTGTGACAGTTTCTGTTCTATACCTTTCTTTTTTTTTTCTTGGTTCTTTTTCATGAAAATCTAATTCTGAAACAAATTTTTTAAAAATATTTACTGCAATTTTTTTTTATCTAATCTGTAAAACTGGACATTTTTTTTTATTTTTAAACTTTAATTGTCTAAAAATGGATGCTACCGTTATTCCTATCAATATATTTTTCTCAATAATCAAAATTTTCCTAATTTAATATAGGTAAATTGTTTAATCATAATTTTTACTATTAGAGCGCAACTGAAATCAATTTCTCAATGCTATTTGTTAATCGGTATCACCTCAAGCAAGGCAGTAAATCCACTAACACATAAGGATGTTTCTGGTTGTGGAAGAATTAGGAACAGAAACATTAATAATGAGCGGGAAGAGAAAAGACTAAAAAGAGTAATCAGGAGGACAGTAGATACCGATTATTGAAATTGCATTTAAATTTTTGCAGATTAAAATTGACTGGAAAGCATGGAGCCGGAAGGGAGTTCCACAAGCGAGAAGTGCGATAGAAGATAATATTAGAGTAGAATTTACAATTACATCGAGCCAGCTCAACCGTAAATTGATGAGATCTCGAAGCCAGTCTAGTACCGCGCTTAAATTAAAACCCAAAGTCTAGATACCATAGCGAAGAGCTCATCCGAACAATTACCATGAAATTACACAGAGACAAACTTTATGGTGGTGGGGATGTGACTGAAGTGTTGATTTTGGATAAACTATAAACTTTTCTCGAAATTAAATTGTCTATTGTTCGAACAGCATTTAATGCTAACATTTTTTGTAGTCAAATATCGAGGCTATGAGTATGAAATAAAATTCTGTTATTTATATGAGCTGCCATAAAAAAGAACGTTACTAGAGATTCGTGGTCGACAGTTACATTATTATTTTAAATGAACATGACATGTTAAACTAGAACGGGTGGAGAATTATAGTTTTTATAACAAGAACAAAGATATTATATAGTATAAATTCCAGATGCAGGTAAATTATCTCCAAAATAAAATTGGTCACATTTTAATGAATCATTGAAATAAAAAAAAGTTATTCGTTATGTCGATTGTGCTAGGATGTGACTCAAATTCGTTATATTCACCAGCATGATTACAAACTATATATTAATACACATAAATAATAACAGGGAAATATCGCTTCCTTACGCAAGTCTGATTTCCTTTTTCTCGGAGTGACATCATTGTCTGAATTGTTTAAATATTTACCGCTACGTTTCAGGTTCACGCTTTCCGCCATGATTGCCGGAAATGAATTCTGTTGATACTTACTTCGGATAATTACGACAGCATTTCATCTGAAAAAATAATGAAAATAAAAAAACATGACAAAGACAACACTTAATTTTTTTATTATAAAATTATCAATTTAGTAAGTACTCATATGTGACATTTATATAAAGTTATCTATACATTTAAATTATGTAAGGTTGTAAATAAACTTATTTCTATTTACGGCAGGATCGAAACGGTGAAAACACGTGTTTTATATGGAAGAACACAAAACAAACACTGTCATCGATATATTTCTTTAAAAGGTACGTCTCTTTTGTTGGGCTGTTTTATTCATGATGGAAGGTTTCAGTTTAGTAAATATCGATAGAAAAAGATGTTTGATTAGTTGTCTACTACGGATTTATTTTAAAAACTGAACGGAACCCCCTACCTTTTTTTTTTTTTTTCATACGACTAAAACTCAAAAATGTGCCTTTAAAAAGGAAATGATTTTTAAATTTTAAAGGAACGTTACTTTTGTTAAAGGACCTACTGTTTTTAATAACTATTTGTGATTTATTGTATCGTATGGATTTTTTTTAATTTGCAGCAATTTTCTTTCTTTCCTTTTTGTTGGATAATAGGAAATAATTTTTCTTTGAGGTGGGAAAATAACTTATGTAGGTAGTTTATTCGAATTTTTGAACCTTTTTTAGTTTATTCTTTTCTCACGAAACCGTTCTTTTTGTTATTGAGGTATTTGTTTTTTTTTATCTATCGTTTCATTTACTTGGGGAAAAAATTACTTCAATATGATGACTTTTTTTTTCCTTATTTCTTTCTATATCTCTGCATTTTTATCTACTTTTATTTTTGTGTGTGTTCTTAATTTAGATTTTTCTTTTTTCCTAAGCAACTTTCACTTCAGGTTCAGCGTAAATGTCATCATCAACCATAAGATCATAACAGCGGTGCCTTTCTCCCAAAAGAAGAAATTGTGATCTGTTTGAAAGAGAACCAGAAAACTTTCTTTATTGCTTAGATCAGGAACTGTTCTTCAAATTGTTATCTGGAAAAAATATTACAAATAAAACAATCTTTGAATTGTTTTTTAGTCAATCACCGAGTCAACCTGCCACTTTTGAGAAGCAAATATCAACGTTTCATCCAATTTTAAATCAGAAAAGCGATAATAAAGAACAAAAAATCTTACTTAAAAAAAAAAAAAATAGGTAGTGTTAAATATAAATTTGTAGATAATGCCCCAATGACAAATTATCAGGGTCAGCGCATAATCGAGGGTAGCCGGGGGTGCTCAATTAAAATTGTCAATATCTTCTGACCTAAACGGTAGAATGATTTTTTTTTTTTTTTAATTTGTCACTGGGGCATTATCTTCAAATTTACCAAATAATATACACATCAGCAATAGATTTTTTTTTTTTTTGACGTTGCCTCAATAATGAATAATGCGTGATATCCGTCCCTCAAAAATGCCGCACCAGTAAATTTGTAGAGTTTATTTTTGATAAATAATTTTTCATTACTATCAGTTTCATACATAATATATTTGACGTCCGTTCTTTTGAACGGGTGTTTGTATTTTCCGAAGCACTGTTGTAAATTAGCCTCGAAGAGAAGACTCTATTTATTTCCTACTTAAGCACGAAAATAGAAAATTAATTCAACTTCTATTCAGTCTACTTTCTTACTAAAATAATAGATTTTTTTATCATTTGAATACTCAATGTCATACCGAAAGAAATGTTTATTCAAAAAAGATTTACACTTCCTCTTACAATTTATTAGTCATCTAGGCGCTTCTTTATTTCTTTAAAAAACGATAAACTGCGAAAAAGGAAATATTCACGTATTTACATAAGTAACATTTGTTTTAAAGTTTGTTTTTTAAAGTTTTATTTTCGTCTTCACTCGATACTGAAACATTTTTGTACTTATTGGTTAATAAGATCACTTTTCTTTCTTCGTTCCAACAAAGAAATAAACCCAGGAGTTTTATTTTTATTAAAGTCTTACTCTGTCTTTTTTTTTTTTTTCTTTGATCTCCGTTGAAAAAGTTGTCACAATGATCGCCCAAAGCAAAATATTCGTTTTTTATCCCTTAAACATAAAATAAATACTTTTATAATATTACTTTTTAATATGATTTGTTTTTACTTCCTCTTTCCTAACATTTTTCGGGCCTGTCCTTGTAATACTTGACTTGAGTAATACTTGTGTGGTTGAAGAGAAAAATAAAATTTACAGCCCAGTGCAGGAAGTGGACTCCAGTATTTTACACGAGACCTCCTCACAAGACGGGATGTGGCACAAGGCCAGTTTTTAACGTGGGGGATTTCCGAGCGCAAGAAGTGAGCCTTCTAGAGAGATTTCAGCTTTTAATAGAGATATCCTCTGTTGTCTGGGATAAGATCACCCGCTGGAGCTCTATAAAAGCCAGTATGTCTCTCTCTGTCTCAGCACGTCCATGTTGTTACCGAATGTAACGCAAGATTGCAGTTTAGTGGGTTTTTAGTGCTTGTGGAAAACCTTTGTCACCCAGGATTAACCGGGTAAAACCCCAATATTGCTCGATTGCGGAGCGAGCAAGAGAAAAAAAAATTACTTAAACTACAATAATTTGCAAATTTTGCACAACTCATAAGGGGCAGTTACTGAATCCTTTATTCTAGCTTAGTTTGAAATGCTAAAATAAAAATAAGCATTGACTTTTTTTCTTTCTTACTAAAATTTATACAATTTTTTTTTTTTTTTTTTTTAGCTATGATGGCTACATAATTTTTAGTGTGACGCATTTGAGTGGAACAAACTTCGGGAAACGAACTTCTAATCAAAGGCAACTGTATATAATTTTCAAATACCAGGTCAGGATAAATTGATCATTGTACTCAAAGTAGTTTTTTTTTTTTTGTAGTAGTAGTTGTTGTGTGTGTTGTTTTTTTTTGTTTTTTTTATCACGATTCCAAGAAAAGGAAATTCTTTTTTTGGATTACAAATGTTCGCAGAAAAAATTCTGCCCCTGCTGACCGTGTTTTTTGGTGGTTCGTTGATTCGAGCAAGACACACCTTTTGAAACCGACTTGAAAACTGAAACTTACTTTACTTGATCACACACACACACACATATAAAACGAAAAAAAAACAGTAATGAGTAAAATGATAAAATCACACCCAACCAACAGTAACATTACTGGAACATAAGCAACAAGGAAGTGATATAAAAAAAATGTTTTTCTAAAAAAAAAAAATTCGCCCTAAAAATTTAATCATGGAGGTTTTCACTTTTTTTTTTTTTTTTTTTTTTTTTTTTCAATATTTTCCACTAGACATGAAGTCTCAATCAATTAACTTACCCTTCTTGGCTAAATTAATTCGATCTTCATTGGGTATTGGGTATTCAAACTTTTAACTAGTTAAAAAAAAAAAAATTAAATGATGCTCATCCTGTACAAGCCCAAGAGCCACTCGAGGTGGCCGGTTACAGAATAAAAGGCTCAAATTATGGGGATATGTTGAAGATAACAGTTAACCCTAGATGACTTGAACAGTTTAAAGTTGTAGTGATCTGGGAAGCGTCCTCTTGGGAGTCAGTTCCACAAAGCTGTAGTTCATAGGAAGAAGCTGCTCAAGTGGGACTTTCATCTTACCAATAAAAAATGAATGGAATGAGGGTGGTTTACTACAGTGTTTGTGGCATGGTGGGTTTTAACAGTGAAGGTTAGGACTAGTGGAGAAGGAATTTAGTTTGCCTGAACACTTTCTATGGAAATAGCAATAAAGCAGCAAGAGGCTTGCAATGTTTCATTTGTGGAAAGGGGTTGTAAGGTGGAAAATAATTCATCACCCACAAGGCCGTGTAGCTAGATGCTTTTGGACTCTATCAAGATTGAAAATTGTGTTTTTTTTTCTTTCTGTTATGGGCTGTCCACAATTTCTGATAATACAGCTAATTTTGTTTTTAAAAATAGTACTATTAGAAAGAACTAAAAAGGTTAGGAAGTTGTGGAGTGCTATGATCACTCTCGTCCTGAAGAGACATGGCACATAAAAGAAGACAATCTGAAAAAAAGATAATTTGCTTCAAACTTTCCCATTGCAACAAAGGAATGTGATTGAAGGTGGAGCATATGTTGTTTTTTTTTTTTTTTTTTTAATTTGATAAACGCATCCTGGTTAGAAGTGAGCTTGATAAAATAGTTATTGTTGCATGGACAACACAATTCAACAAATCAGATATACAAAGGCACTGAGTGCATGTGATATAAATCCAATCTTTTTGTAACTACCGAGATAGCTGTCCCTGGAAGTTGGGTGGAGAAACAAAGAAAAAGGGGTGCTGAATTGCTATGTGATATCAATCCTCTTGTATGGTAGTGAATGCTGGCCAATTTCACTAGAGGTGAAGAGGAAACTGGGGACAACAGAAATTTCGTTCTACAGAAGGATATTGAGAATTTCATGGATGGAATGAGTGCGCATTAAGGAAATCTGAAAAAAAATGGTAACAGAAAGAACATAATCCGATTTAGAAAGAGACAGCTGAAATTTCTTGGATTCATCATGAATTGGAAGACTTAAAACTCACAAGAAATAGCTTGTATGGGTGGATGGCAGAAGAGAGAAATGCTGCTGAGGGCCATGGGTGATAGGAGGTTGTGGAGGGCCATGATCGTCTATGGCCTGACCGGACATGGCACATAGAAGAAAAAAAAGACAGTCTACTACCTGTAAAAACCATAGATGAACTTAATATTTTGGTATTACTGTAGGACTATGGAAACCAAGACAGTTTTACTACAAAAACTACAGGTGTAAGATTACTTAAATATGCCATTGTTTTTGACAGCATGGATAAATTACTAAAGAGCTTTATATGATAAATAGAAAAGTTGTGATGAAATGACTAAGACAAGATCATTAGCCTGGGCAAATTAATTTATTATTATTATTAATAATTCTTCATCTTACAAAAGAGAGGTCTACTTCATATGGAGTATATGGCCACAGGCTCATCTCATTAGTGTTACTGTGGTTTCCATAGCAAGTAGGTCTTAATAGGGTGGAATTGCCAGACCTATGCCCAGCTGGTTTTGAATTCAGAGTTGTTCTTCTCCTAGACTGGGTGCCAATCAAAAACAAGAGAACCCAATTTGCTCTGCTATTTAACCCAAGAGGCAATCATAACAGCGATGTCATTTGCCTGAAAACTGGCCTCACCAAAAGTGTTTAATTGAATCTTTACTTTGTTGAATGGTTCATTTCACCGAAAAATAAGACACGTGGCTCAGTGGATAAAAGCATAAGTGGAAGTATTCCAGTGACTTGACCTAAAGAGTTGTGAGTTCAATACCTGGCCACAGCAGAAGTGAACAAAATCTTGGAGAGTTGAGTTACTAAAGGGAAATAACTGAAACTGAGATATCCAAAAAAGGCATGGCATGTGGAACTAGAACAATCTACCCCAGTGAATGAAATAAAGGGTTCAGTTCAAAATTCCAATGTATATCACCTGAAGGCTGGAGCATACAACTGGCAAAATATTGTGAACATGACAATAAAGGGCAACAGTTCAAACAATATGAATAGTGTAAATAAGAAGTTAGAAAATTAAAGGGAATCTAAATAGTGCTCTTTTTTTCTCTTTTTTTTTTTTTTTTTTTTTTTTTTAAATTATGTATCATTTTAAAAATGTTTGTTTATTTGCAATAATGAATAACTTTTTCTCCATAAATTCATCACTGAAGACTTCATTCATATAATGTTTCTTAATATTTTGGCTTTATGCTAGGAATATTTAAAAACAAATAAAAAAAAAAATGATGGAAAACAAATCCATTTAAATATTTGTTCTATCCAAAATACAAGTGTAAATAAATAATAAAAAAAGTTTTCTGTATTAATTCAAATTACTCTTTTTTTTTTCTTTTTTTTTTTAATATTTAAATTTTAATAATTTTTTTTATTTTCATTGCCTGAAAAAGACAATCAATTTTGTGTCTTAACTGATTTCAACATTAAATAATCCTCTTAAATACTGACTTATTATCAATCATTCATTATTGTTGTGAAAGTAAATGCAACAAACTTATCTGGAATTTGAACTCTGCATGATGATCCAACTTTCCATGCTGATAATCGTCACATTAATCCGGCAAATTCTAGCTTAAGGTTCAGAAATATAACTTGAATTTCAGTATTACTCTTTGGTTAGTGTGCTGATCTTAAAAGCCATTTATAATGTAATCATGATACTCACTAAATGTAAATACAATCTGGTGTAAGACTAGGTTGAGGTCAAGTCATCAAAATATTTTCAACTGATATAAATAAACTAAAATAGTACTACACATGAATAGGTTTCTCTTGATGTTATAGCGATTTTCCAAGCTTAGATGTGGCACAAAGCCGAAAGTATGGGACACCCAGTGAAGATCAAATTCACTACTCAATCGTAATTGTTCTAGTGAGACAAGCTTGCTAACAATTACACCACCTCAAGATGCCCTTCTTGAAATGTTATAAGAAGATAATTGTTTCATTTTAATTAATTTCGTTATTTTTATTTTATTTTATAGATGTCTTCTATTGGGGTATGTTTCAGTGTTGAAACAGGTAAGGAGTTCATTTTTGATTATTTGAAATGTAGATCTCTGACCAGAATATATAAAAATCTCTTACTGCCTGAATTTTTTTTTTTTTTTCATGTTTCCATATAGGAAACTTTCAACATTCATTGACTGAACAGTTTGCGTTATTGTTGGTTGAGATTTATAAAATCATTTTATTGAAAGTTTTTCAGGAAAATTAGACTTAAGTCTGCTAATTGTAGCTCTTTCTAGCACTGATGAATGTTTCCTTCCTAACCTTTTGTTTGAGTTAGTGTGGAATAACAACACCTTGATTATGTCATTATTTTCTCTTGTTATATATACTACACATATTTGTTGTTGCTGCTGATTGTCAATATGTCTAAAAGGGCTGGAAATATGATTTATCTCATCACGTGACATTGTCTAGTTTTCCATATTCTGAAGGTAATATCCTCTGAGCCTACTCATGATATTATTTGTTGTTTCCTTATAAGGAAACATTCAGCATTCATTGACAGCAGCCATCAGTTGAAATTTATAAAATTTTTGTCATAAAACAATTTTTTAGGAAAATAATTTTCTCAAGTCTGATAACTGTTATTGCTCTTTCAACTATTGATGGGAGTTTTCTTCCTAACCTTTTGTTTGAAGTAGTGTGGAATGTCAACACCTTGATTGTCATTATTTTCTCTCGTTATATGTGCTACACATATTTGTTGTTGCTACTGTTTGAAGTGTTGTGGTTTTTGCTATTTGGTAAAGCTGATTGTTTGTGATTTTGTAGCACCAGTAGTCTACGATGTCTGATGAAGGATTGTCTTTTATGGCAGTAAGGTAAAAAATCCATTGGTTGCATCAAGTTTGACTTGACACCCCAACATATATCCCTCCAGAAAGTAAAGTATGAATTTGGACTTAATCACAGATTTAACATAACCAACAAAACATTAGAAATAAACAATATATACAAAGTGATACAAGTTAAATGTACTTACTATCGTGCCTTTTTTGTATTAATTCCGCTTTAGCTACACTAATATAATTGTGGAAGCTAATTGTATTTAACTGCATATTAAAATTTAGAATTAGTAAATTCTCCTTAGGTCTGACACACATCACTTGATTGCTGTCATGTCTCCAACTCCAACTGTCCTGGGTAAGACTATCAACTACATCCAACAGTAAGGCGATTTTGAGGAGCATGGAACCACCTATTAATTGCTGGTGTTCCCACATCCACCCTGACCTGAGGGGGTGGCACCTGCTAGGGTCCCAGCTATGGGCAAATATTTAACCCCCAAACTGGGGTCAAAACACTATGAAAGTTTAAAAATAGGTTTTAAGACCAGCAATGCACATTTGTAAAAAAAATTTAACAGCAATGAATTTTTGAAGAAAAAATATTACCAGCAATACATTTTTTTTAAAAATATTTTTACCAGCAATAAAAATTTTGCCAGCATTAAATAATAATAATAATAATTAATAACCAGATGTAAGGGGTGATGTGGTCACAGAAATTGAATGACTACCATGACTGGGTTCTCCTGCTTGTGTGGCATAGTGCAAAGTCCTCTTTCTAGACATAGGGTCTTCCAGCACCCACCCTCTTGACCCAGGTCAGCACTATCTCCTCAAGGAACTTGATGTAGGCTTCTGTGTTGAGTCTGAAGCCCTGTGGGAAGATGAATGAAAGCATAATGTCGCCATCACTAGTGATCACTCCAAACATGTTCTTAAATCACTATTAGACTCATCCAACTCATTCTGAATCTTTGCATTGTCCTCAAATTGACACCCAAACACTCTGAAATGGTCATATTGGAGCTTCCAGTGCAAATGCCAAGCAGCACATAATGCCTGAATTGCTTCATGGTATTCTTTTTCTTATAGATGGTGCCCACTGACTCTACTATATTGTGCAGTCAGCAAAATCAAAAACAAGCAACATGCATGCATCAAATTAAAAATAGCAACAATTTACCCATCAAATCTTGTGTGTGTATCCAACTGTAAAATTTAAAAAAAAAAAAAAGGCGAAACCTTACAAGAATCACAGTAACGTCTACAACCTTTGTCAACAAGAAAAATTAGGTATGATAATATTTCCAGACCAAAAAAAACTTTTGAATCCTAGATCAGTAATTATGACCTGTTGTATATATACTAAAATGTTCATATGAAGTGGGATCATAAAGTATGTATATTTCATCATTTACCCCCCCCCCCCCCGATATATTTCCAACACACTTGGTTTGCCACTCCTCACATTCTACCACACCCCACATCATGCATTTATTCATTCATTTTAAAAAAATATAGCGTTCATAAAAAATTTTATTTAAAAAAAAAATAAAGCATTAGAAAATCAATTGTCCAAAATCGCTTGAAGATAGCGAAAGGTTGAAACCAAGGTTGTGGAGTCTGCTGATCTTTTAATTATATATATATATAATTATATTTATGCTCTACTTTTGTATCGAGCACTATTTTTTAAAAATAACAAAAATACTAAAGAACTTTGGATTATTTACCTAACGAGTCCTTTCCTATTTTCTATATATTTTCATATATATAATATATATATATATATATATATATATATATATATATATATATATGTATAATTATTTATATTATATGCACGGTACTTATTAGAAAGCGCTCAATATCAGAGATAGAGCTAACATATCTATCCAACCAAATATATATATATATATATATATATATATATATATATCTCAAATATGGAGCAGAATCTGATAGAATAAGATAAAGAACAAATAGGAAAGGTTTATCAATCTAACATGTTTCATTTTTATTAAAGCTTCATCAGAGAATGAGATGTTGAAAAAGAAGAAAGAAATTCTGATATTTTTATTTCTGTGTAATAATTGGATTTTTTAAGAATGGATTCAATAAAAGTTGCTGATGTAATGTAATATAATTTTTGTGCAATCATAAAATATTGTGTATTTTAAACACTCATTTTTCATGTAATTTTCAATAAATAAAATAACAAATTAATCATTTAAATTTTTTAAAGTCATTTTTTTATGTTTAATTCTTTCAAAAATTGAACTGTTTCAGTGATTTTGTTATTAAAAATTTAATATACTTTAATAAATAAATATACAAACATAACATAATTATATTTTCTTAAAATTTGTTTTTATTTATTTGTCCCTGTTTTTATAAAATACTTTATCATTATCCCTACATCATAAAGGTTTAAGAATAAATCTGGTTAAATGTGCTGATATTAGACATAAGGGTAAAATATGAAATCTCTGTGAGCAAGTACTGTCATAGATTATTTAGAAAAAGTCCTGGAAAATGATTTCTTAAAGAGTGGTAGCCTTGATATGGCAATATGAGGGGTGGGGCTAATGTAAAAGGTTTACAAATTTTAATGTTTGAGAAATGGTAATTTTACTGCATCTGAGGAAACAATTTTTCAGTCAAATTTGGAGAGAGGTTACCATGGGGAATGCTAAGTGGACATTCAGCTGATGGGTATTTTTTCTTTTTTGAATAGGAAGTACACCCACTGCATCAATCAAGGAACATATCAAATCCACCTGATTCATTATTACACAGATTGTTCTTAAGACTCTTCCAGGCCAAGTAGATCTTTCAAAAGAAAATTTTCTTTGGGCATATTTATAGTCAAGGCCATATCTTCTGACAAGACAAGGCTTGATGAAGAAATTGCTGGAATGATATTTGTAACCAATTCTCCCTTTCGATTGGTGCAACATCTTCAGTTCCATAATGGTAGAGAATCTGAGAACAGGATACACACCTTCCAACAAGACGAGATTGCCAATAAGTACCTGCCTATGGTCTATGAGGAAGTACTGTATTTGACGGCATATAAGACACTTTTTTTTTTTTTTTTTTTTTTTTTTTTTTACTAAAAATATCTTAAAATTCCCCTGTGTCTTATATGCCATATGTAGGTTTAAAATTCGCAGTTAGTCAGCCAAAATTAGCTACCTGGCAACTCCTATTAGCTTAGACTTTAGAGTAACTTTTATATACCTATTGTCATTATTTAAAAGGCTATTGTGCAGATTAAAAATATTATCATTGATAATATTCATTATATTACTTTCATCATATTTAATATTAGTGCTTTGTTTCACTAAAATTATATGCAATAAATTCAAATTATATATTTGTAAGATATATTTGTTTCATTAATATTTTTCTTGCGATAACTCCTGGTTGCATTAGTATAAATACAATCAGAATTTTTATATCCTAATTATTTCACCAAGACGTTTACAAGATGCAGGTTGTACAGATCATATAAACAAAAATTTTTGACTGAATTTTAATGGTAACTGTACTATTTTGCTGAATTGTAATAATTGCTTGATTTTTATTTTGTTTTCTTACCTTTAGATATAATAAAGTTTTTATAGGCTCATGTTCTTTTTCATATTATTTTTCATTTAATTGTCATCATGGCTTGTTTAACCAAAATAATACCTCATAAATATAGCCTAGGTTGTAGCATTTACTAATAATTTTACTAATTTTTTTCTTGATTTGCCCTGCTGAAACTGGGGTGTCTTATACACCGTCAAATACAGTATATAGAAAATGTGTCGACCTCAAAAATGAAAATGTGACTCTTATTAGTTGGTTGGTCATAATTAGTCTATTATATGTCACTCTGACATCAACTGGTAACATATACCTAGTAAACACAATAGATAACATTAGGCCAACTCCATACTGCAGAATACTTTCAGGAAATTGCCAAGTTTTCAATAAAGATATCAGTAGAAGACTTTAGGCATTATGTTAATGGTGTGGTAACAGATAATGCATCTAATGTCAGTAAGATGAGAAAACTACTAGAAATGAATTGAATGTTTTGATTTATGGATGTTTTAAATTTTAAATATGCTGGCTCATGATTTAGAAGTTCCTAATATAAAACATGTGGTTTATATTGTTAAATACTATAGGAACAATCATCATGCCTCAGCAAGATACCACCAAGAAGTGGGTAATTGACTTATCATGTCCCCCAGGACACTTGTTGGAACACCATGTCAGACTGTTTGGAGATTTATATAAACAACTGGCCAATTCTCTTCCAAATTTGTGAAGTTAGCAGGGACAAAGTAGATTCACTAATGAGAAATAAGGTGGCCAACGTTGCATTTAAGCAATCTGCAGGGGAACAGCTTTTATAGTTACAACCCATAGCTAAAACTCTGGATAAAATTCAGAGTAATGCATGCACCATTGCTGAAGCAGTGGATATTTGAAAAGAATTGTTCAAGAATTTTCAAAAAACTTCTGAACAAAAATAACTGATAGAAATGGATTTAAAAAAAAAAAAAGGTACAACCAAGTCATTACCAAAGTCCACCTTCTTGCTAACATGGTTCATCTTCAAGGAAAATCATTAAACAAGGAAGAAGTTAATATTGTAATGGAATATGTCAGTGAGAAATATTCCATACTTGCTCCCATTATTAAGAAGTTGCAAGCGAGGTTTCCTCCCTTACTGGTATTTAAATTTGCTGACTCCATAAAGCAACATGTCTCTGCTGTTGAATGGTGGGATTCACATGCAGTGATACTTTCTGCAGTTAAGCAACTCCTGTCAGCAGTGACCTCATTTTCTGGTGTTGAATGAGTTTTCTTGTCCTATATACTGATGCATTTCAAACTGAGAAATTGTCTTTGTACAAATAAAGCAGCAAAACTTGTCTTTCAATTTAAATCCATGAATGCAAACATTGCTCATGTTGAATTTTAAAATAAGTTAATGGTTAAAATTTTATTTTATAGTAAAAAAAAAAAAGAAAATTATTCAGTTTATTAATAAATATTTAATTCAATACGTTTAACACTTTCTTTCCTTCATGAAATTACACAAAAACAAAATTGTATTTCATTTCTAAATCTTTTGCTTTAAATAAGGATTTTTGTAACATTCATTTAAATCGGCGACATCTTTAAAAATGATAGTTATTAGTATTTAATATCTTAAATTTTCTGTTATTTTTCAATTAAAATAGTGGATAGATGATTGGCAATAAGAATGTTTTAGAAATATCTTAAAGCCTTATTGAAATTAATAAAATTATATTATATATATCTGTGTGTGTATATGTATTTTTTTTTTTTTTTTTTTTTTTTTTTTTTACAAAATAGCTTTCAGTTAGAACCAAAATTTTACTAAAAAAGACATTCAAATTATTTTTAAGGTTCTTTTTAGCTGAAATACTGGCAGTAGCTTATATGCAATAATATTAAAGAATAATCAGAATGCCCTGACACAATAGTCAGGTGGTTTAAATATGAGGTTACAGGTATCTACTACTTCATACATATGTTTTTAATTAAATATCTATTCCTATGTCTACATTTCTCTTATTCAACAGCTGGTTATCCATTCACTGCAGGGTTAGTAGTTTTTCACTTAGGCAAAAATTACAACCATCTCCAGTTTCATTATACAGTCTGGCTTTTGCCAGTATTTTCTACTCATTTTATTTTTCTATTTAAGTCAGCTTATATTTTATTATATATATATATATATAATTGTGTATTTAGGCAGCAATCCCTCATTTATATATGTTTCATTAAAGACAACAGACAAGGTACTGCAATTAAGCTTTTTATTTGATTTTCCTTGTGTTTGAACAAGTGTTTTCTTTCTGGACACAGTGAGTAGAAACTGTCCAGATGTTCTGTAATTACGAGTGCGTTCAGCTATACTTTTAGCCATTATCAAGGATGATTTTATTTTTACTTTTTAACTGGATGCATGGGTTGTGTGTATGTATTTAGGGATGTTTTATTTTCTGAACACAGCACATTGTGGCTGTATTCGTACTTAATATTATTGAGGGTTGGCTTTTTTCTTTTTTTTTTTTTTTTTTTATTACTAAGGCTTCCATTATTTTTAATCTTTTTTTACATGTGGATGAGGTTATTAGGTATGTATTTTCTACTAGTATGTTTCGGATGGAGTTTTTGTCTGTCGTCTTTAATGAAACTTCATAATACTATACTACTAGTATGTACTATAGTATGTTTTGAATGGAGTCTGGTAAGTTTGTATATGTTTAAATGGGTTTTGACTGAGCTGTGGTCAGATAGGTGTAACGTAAGTTGTCTGAATAGATATGTAGTAGTGTGACCAATGTAATTATGAGTTTGGTTTGAGAGGAAACACAGTTCCTTAAAGGGCATTTTAACTCATAAATAATGTTTGTTCTTTGTAATTTTGATTTTGCAGGTGTGTTGTTATTTTTGAGGACGTGGTTAGCTGTTTTAAATTTTTTGCATTAAATAATTAATTTAATTTTTTTGTTCAATCAATTGGGGTTAGTGTATTTATTTTTGAGAGGAAAGAGAGGCACCCCCTTCCAAAAAAAACGTGATACCTAATGTTTAGAATGCTTATGAAAAAATTTAATCTTTCTTGAAGCTTTTATTCCAAGCTGATAAATTAAATTTAATATTTGCAATAAGCAAAATACTTTGTTGCATTTTAAACCGAATTTAAATTGATTGGACTCATTTTTTTTTTTTTCCGATTATCAGTAAAATCTATGAATCTGTCAAGACAACAGAATTCACTTTCTTAAAAAATCTTTCACAAATATACATTTCTGAAATGTTATTTGATAAAAATTGGCAAATTCAAAGTTTAATTAATCTGAAATGAAATAAATATTACTTACTTTTAGTTTAAAATAATGCAGAAAAACATCTTTTTTTAACATGGTGTGGGTGTTTTTATAAGGTGATGACAGATCTATCAACAGTCTGATGTTTGAGAAATTTAAGTAAGGAGTACATAACTGTAAAAATTACTTGACAAATGTAAAATAAACACTTTTTTTACATAATCTTTTTGACTATACAGTTATTTTGAAAATTTAAGAAAATATTCTAAGTTATCCAGTATTTTATTGACTTTATGTACTTTGGCTTACTTGTGAAGTTGCATGCTGAGAAAATTACCTCTAAATTTTAGATTTACTATAGCTCTCACTTTCTGATAATGTCATAATGGACATCCATATTTACAAAAATTGACATGTTTATGCACACATAAAATGAATTCAAAATTCTTTTTAAAATACTGGGAGTCACTGAATTGTAGTGAGCTTTTCCATTTATGATTAGTAAATATAATTTTAACTTAATAACAATATCACTCAACCTTTAAAAATTAATACTGAATTTTAAGATTTCAAATTTAAAAAATATGAAAACAATTCTTTTAAAAATTCATTATTCATTGAAAAAAGTTCTTATGCCAATAGCATCTATAATATATTTTATTCATAAAGGCAAAAGCTTTTCTAATTAAATAATATCTTAGTTAACCTGCATTTTTTATTTTGCAATTCAGGGCAGACTTTCTGTAACTGAGGGTCCTGTTAGACAAAAAAAAAAAAATTGGTAATTTAAATTGTCAAAGGACTTGTCTTTATAACTAATATAAATATTAAGCTATTAAGAAATACAAAAAAGAATTTCTCATAATTTCATAAAATTAAATGAGTGGGTATAACAGCTTATCAGGTAAAATATATATATATATATATATATATATATATATATATATATATATATATGAGAGATTTACCAAAATTTTCTAAAAAAAAAATGTTTAAAAAATAACTTCTGACAATTGTCTGATTTTTACCAAGAATTTCCTAATCAATGTGTTTTTTCACTACAGAAAGATGCTTAAATTTTCTGTTCAAATTTATGGTACTGTGTTGATACCAGAAAAACAAGATTTTTAACCAAAATATCCAAGGTTCTAAAATATAAAAAAAAAAAAAAAAAAAAAAAACCTTTGGTCTTTCATTTTAACACAAAGGTTTTGATGATAAAAATGTGTTTTTATTATGAATTGTGCATTTTTTCATGTGTATTCTCTTTTTTTAACAAATTTTTTGAGGTATGTAATCTCTCTCTATTATATATAAACTAGGGATCTCCACAAAAAACATGATACTTAATGTTTAAAATTAATTTTTAAGAATGAAAAAAATTTTTCTTGAAGCTTTTATTTTTGTTTTAATTTCAATCTATTTAATTAAATCAAAATACTTTGTTGTATTTAAAAAAAAAAAAACTAATTTAAATTGACTGGAAGATTTTATTTTCTTTTGCTAAAATAGTTGATTAGCGCCCACTCCCCCACCTTTTTTAGTTGTCTTTCATCGCAATGTAATTCTCTTTATTAAAGAATCTTCCAAAAACAAAATATAATTTTCTGAAACTTTATTTGAGCAGGATTAGGTGATTTAAAGGATAATTAATCTGATTTGAAACAAATATTATTTTCTTTAAGTTCAAAATATTGCAGAAATGCATTTTTAACCAAACAGTAGCTATGTTGACAGTCTGATGACATGTTCTGCAGAGATTTTATCTGTAAAACATAATTGATGAAAATGACATAAGTGTCTTTTTAATATAATTTTTAAATACTCAGTAATCTTAATAATTTAGGAAAATATTCTCCATAATGTTTTAAATTTTAGAAATGTTGACTTTTTAGATTTAGTATAGTCATAACTCTTTTTTTTCTGATAACGTCATGTATAGTCACCCATACTTACAAAAATGGGTACATTTACACATATATTTTTCAATTAATAATAATATCATTTTAAAAGGCTGACATTATTTTTAAAAGATTTAAAACATTTTCTTTTTTTAAATATTACAAAATGAAAACCATTCTTGTAAAAATTTTTGGTTGTAAATTAGTTATCGCTCTTATTTTCTGATAATGTTGTGTTGGTCGTCTGTACTTAGAAAAATCGGCACGTTTATACACGTACAAAAAAAAAAATTCTTTTAAAAATATTGGTGTTTGATTTGTGTCCTAAGCTTTTCCATTTACGATTAGTAAATATAGTTTTCACTTAATAATATAATTAAAAGGGAGAATTTTAAGATTTAAAACTTAATAAATTTTTCTAAAAATTAAAAAAATGAAAACTAAACAATATACTTACTACAGTACACACTGTGTGTACTGTGTATTACGTTTTTCTGGATCTTATTTAAAAAAAAAAAAAAAAAACGTACCAGACAAGTAAAAAAAAAAAAAAAAAAAAAGTTTCATTAATAAATCGATCGTTAGACGTTCAGAAAATTGTCAGAATCGGAAAACATTGTGTAAAAAAAAAAAAAAAAAACCTGAAAAATTGCCATAAGTTCAGCATTCAAAAAAAAAAAAAAAAAAGATCAAAAGGGAAAGGACACTACTACTGTGACTGTGAAATTGTTTGCCAAATCTTCAAATTCTTTTTACATCTCCATATTGAAGTCGATGGAGTAAAAGAAAAGCAGTTGTTCGGGATTTCCCAGTTTATTATTAACCATGACACAATAAATTAAAACTTACAGGCTTCTTAATAAGAAGTGAAGTTCTTATGGATAGAGAGAGAGATTCAACAACAAAGTTTCTGTTTCTCTGTCTTGTGTTTATTTCACTTGCCCCAACCAGGATTGCATTTATCTGGAATTAAATCTTACACCAGATTTATTTTTGGTAAGATATTTTTTTTTATTTGTTTTCCATTTTCATTTAAAAATCGAGGTAGGAAAACATTGAATCTTCCACTTGTTGCTGATCAACGAAATGTTTTCTACGTTCTCCTGTTTAAAAATGGATAAAAACCTTTTACTTTCATTTTTACGATATTTTGTTTCTTACATTATTATTATATTATTTTTTTTTTCTCCAGTTTTTCTTACTCGGTAGTCATTTTATTTTACTTTTTAATATGAAAATATTTTTGCTGTCATCAATCCGGAAAAAAACAACTTTTGTTTACTTCGTTAAGTTTCGTACAAAACTTAAGAAATAAGAATTCATTTTGGCTTTCCAATTATTTTTTAATGGCGATATGAAATGAATTCCTTAGAAATGGTAACAAAAAAAAAAAAAAAAAAGAAAGAAACCGCAACTCGAAAAATATTTCTTTAGTTTATTACAAGTATTTTTTTTTATTATTCTTCAAGGCAGATCCGCATTTAAGTCCGCTTAATTTTTTTTTTTTAACTGGGACAAAAAAAGTAAACAATTTGAAATTGGTTCACATGAGTATTTTTTTTACTGTTCAAGTGTTATTAATTTAAGACTTAATTTTCATTCAGTTAATAAAATAAAATGAATAACTATAAACTTTATAATTTAAAAAGTGAAACTGTAACCAAAAAAAAAGTTTCATTCAACGGCTAATAATAATCTGACCCGTTTTCTTTCAATTTCAATACTGCTTCTTCTTAATCTTATTTCTTAATCTTAAAATAGTACATTTTCACTTGACGCTTTTTTTACTTTAGTTTTGTTTTTTCTTTTGATGGTTTTTTATTTGCTTGCATCAAGTCTAATTAATAATTAAATGGAGTACAAGTGCGAATGAATTGTTGCATCATACTTAAACACTTGACTGAGGATGGGGAGAAATAGAGCTGAAGAACTAGAAAGAAAAGTAGTAATCTTCAGACTTGAAACTTGAATGAATTCTTTATCTCTTTTTTTTTTTCCTGCTCCTCAAAAAGTAACTATAGCAACGTTTTTATCTTACTAAATGAGCCATCTCATATTTCTTTCGTCGTCGTTGTTGTTGTGCCGCGATATGTCTGTTTTTCTCAGAAAGAATTAGGCGATTTATGTCTCTTTTCGATTCATTTTGCACAAAATGTAATTTGTAACTATTTCCAAGCGGTTACCCATTTAGGTACTGACCGACTTAACGTTGCTTAACTTCGGTGATTGAGCGAGAACCAACGTGTGTGTGTGTGTGTGTGTGTGTTTTTTTTTTTTTTTTTTTTTCTCACTGTGATATGACCGTAAGCTACTATTTCTGAGTTTTCTTTCTCTCTCTTTCCCTCTCCTCCGTGGTATGCCTGTTAGTGTTTTAATTTCATTTTTAATTTAGATTTTTGACGTATTCTCAAAAGTCCAAGAACCAAAATAAAAAGCTCAATTTCTCATCAAGATACCTTTTTACTTTTCGCTCTCTGTTCTTTTTTTGTTTTTGTTTTTATTAATTTTTTTTAAAGAAAAGAGATTTTTTTTTCTTTAGACTATTGAATTTGTTTATTATGTTGCTTATATTTGTAGCAGCTCATATTTCCTCTCTAACATAACCCAGGTGTCACAATGGGGAAAGGACTGACTTAAAATTCATTCATTCAAAGCCAAACTAGTAACTAGTAACATTTCACCTCCACCGAGCAGATCTGAACTTTCATCTATTATGACGAATTGGTCTCCTCAAGAAATTTCCTTGTCTTGAAGCTCTCCCCAGATCTCATTCAATATATTGTTAAAGATGCTGGAAAAATGTCTGGTTCATTGTACCTGGTGGGTATCTGACTCCCTCTCTGCTATACTTTATTTACAAGAGTCAGATCAGACCAAAAATGAACTATTGCTACTGTTACGGAGATGGAAATGGGTAACCTGGAAGACAAGACCTTGTTGTTATTACTGTTGTGGAGGTTAATTCCTTTTCTGCCTTGGCAAACATAAATCCAAGCATTGAACAAAAGAGGACATTGAGTAGGGGTAAATGTATAATTTATTTACATATATACAAAGACCGGTAACTTGTATCTGTTGCTGAGGCAACAGGGAGAAAAAGTGGTGAAAGAAGTGAAATGGACATGTGGTGGTGGCTGTTGTTGGTCGCATCTGTCTCTTGGATGTGTTGACATCAAATGCTGGTCTGGAAAATTCAGCCCCCCCCCCAGGGTTGCATGTGGCACAAGGCCGAGTTTAGCGTGGACTCTCCGAGCCATAGGCTCGGCCAAAAAATACCCGTAGAACCCGCATAAACGGGATCAGGTTGGTCAACCTCCCCGAATGAGACTCTGCCCTTTGGCTGAGCCTCGTCCGGGGTCCTCTCTGCTCAGAGGCAGAGAGTTCGACCTGCCAGTTGAAAAGATTTCAAATGCTGGTCTGTGTTGTAGCTGTTTGAATTTATATATAGTTTTAATTGGCTCAAAATTAAGATCTTGGTTTTTGAGTGGGAGTAACTCTGACTGGTTATAATTTGTTATTAATTTCGTTTTGGTTAAAGCAGATGTATATGTGGAGCTGTTATGCAGAGGATGTATTTACGCAGTCTGTTTTGGGTCAACATCCAGTTTGTGTAGAAAATGTAAGAGTCACAACACTACCATATCTAAGCTGGAACTTCCAAGTCCTCAATTACCTGTCTTGATACAGTTCAAAAGTGTCTTTGTGAACTTGTGGATGATGATGAATTTTCCACCCTTCAATTCCTTTCACAGGGATTAAATACCACAAATCTCTCATTGCTCTATTGTTATTTCCATGGTATATGTTCTGATGAGCTACATTCCCTATTCCCACCACCCTTGACCTTTACAACTGGGACCTGCCATGCCACGTACAAAAGTGAATCATCCCTATTCCCTTCATATTCTAATAAGTTCCAATTGGAAATCATCTTCCAAAGAACTGCTGCTTTGTGCAACAGACTCCCAGCAGGAGGTTTTCCCAATCATTAAAATCTTAACTTCAAGTCTAGGGTTAACCATTATCATTCCTGTGTAACCCTATGAACTCCACTTCTTTCCTTTTCTTATGCTCAAGCAACACCATGCAGTAACCCTCTGCCTTGATTAGCTCTTGGGCCTTGTATTTGGTGAACATTAGGATACAAAAATAATTAGCTGAACCATTGCATAGGTTCCTACAGGTGTACAATCTGTAAAGAAAATTGGAGGCAAGTGCTCTTACTTTTTCTTTAGGGTAGAAAATATGTTGATTATTTTTATATTTGTAGTATACTAAATTATGATGGTTCTCACAAAACAAAATATTAACTAAACAAATATCAATTCAAATAAAAACAAATTAAAAAGAAAAATTTAACTATAGGTTAATTTATTTTACCATGGTCAGGATCACACTATTTTTTTTCCTTCAAATTTATATCAACAAAGATGTAAACAACATTAACAGTTAAAAAGAAAAAATTATACTATTGAAAAAAAAAAAAAAATGGCTGAAAATCTTTTTATTAGATTTGTTAGTTCCAGCTATGGGTTAAATAGTAGGGCAGACTAGGTTCTTTAGCTTTGAATGGCAACCAGTCTAGAAGGAATATTCATGCAGTACAATTAAAAGGTCTTTCTCCTTTTCCAGTTCATGATCATGCTTTTTCATATTGGGTGCTCGCACCACTCCTTACAATTTAATCATTTAACCTAGGGCTCACAAATCCCCTTGCTTTTTGTTTCAATTGATACATTTTTATCTTTTTCCTGGTTTGTCCTTCTTAGTCGATTTCCTTGTTTCCACAATAGTGGGTTTTGGTTTTCCTTCGACAGCTTTTTTCAAATTTGATCTGCTTCAGTAAAGAACACTAAATGGTGTCCCTTACTCATTCTTTTGCACACTCGACAACACCTGCAAATTAACTGATTTCTTCCTATGCTTTTTCAGCCTCCTTATTGCTGCCATAATAACAGCATAATGGCAGACAAATTCATTATGGTTTCTGAATTCTCTCCGACTTGTACTCTCTTCTTCCATGGTACTCAATTTGTCTTTCAAGTGGTCCAGACTAATTTTTTTCTACAGGCTTTAATAACTTCATCATTTCCTTTCATGTGATTTCAGGGAATTTTTCTACCAGTGGTTCCCATAATTTGGTTCAATTACTCAGGGCTGTTTCAATCAAAATCACAAATGAATCTTTTTCTTTGTATTTTTCCCCCACATGCTAATATGGGGGAGGATAGAATATCCCAGGGGTAACTGTATCAAAGACAATGGGGGTTCAAAGGTCAGATCTCACTGATACCACCACCGGACATGCATAAACCATTGTGCAGGCCAATGACAGCACCAATAAATAAGTCTCTTTGCCCTCCATGATGTGCTGTCTGCACCTCCATCCTTCCCCATCACTTTCTACTGTTATTTTCACAGGATAGTTTATTCTAATGAACTCAATGCCACCATGTACCCAAGTGTGCATTTTCCCATGATGACATGCCGGCACTGAATACATCTATCCTATCCTTACTTTTGTTTCAGTTAGTCTCATTAAGTATCAATATAATCTTGAACAATCTTCGATGTGCATTGGAAATCGTTTCCATCACCCTCTGTCACTTTAAATCCATGGCTCATTCATCAGAGCCAGAGAATTCACTTCACTAGTAATAAGCCACTATTACCAGATATGTTCCCATAATCTTCCTTAATTACCAGTTCTTTTCACACAAGACATTACTATCTTGACACCCTATGAGCACCAACCAAATTGGCCGCCCAAAATTTCCTGTCAATGCTCATCCTTCATGCAACAATGGGTGGTCCATGATTAATAATAATCCAATTATTAAACCAAAACCAATTTTACCACAGATTTATCCAACAATCAACTGACAGAAAAGACACAGCTATCTATCCCCTCAAAAGAATGACCAAGTTTTTGCTTTGTTTATTTTTACTTTAAGTACAGTGTTTGGAGAACTGCACCAGGCCTTTTCCTTTATGATTAGGAAATATAACTTCCACCCAACTAACACAGAATCATAAAAGATTTAAAACCCAATAAATTTTTCCAATTAAATTTCAAAAAGATGAAATCAGTTCTTGCTAAAAAAAAAGAGAAAAATTACTAATACCTTAGAATGCCTAAAAAAGCTTTAAAAGTCATCTATGATTTAAAATATTTAATATTGTTATTCATCGTACTTTATACACTTATCTGACTCTCTCCCCTTCTCTCTCACTGCTTTTAGCAATTACTACTGGGCTTTCTTGTCTGCGTCATTCACATTGTATAGGCTATTATCATATTTATTGGAGTATGCTTTATCTTGGGGAATCCCTTAGTTTATATCTCTTGGTTCGGTAGGGGTAACCTCCTATCCACCCATCTATCTGCAAACATGAACAGTCTGTGCCCATACTTCAGGGACCACTCTCTTAACTATTTCTGGATTTAGAACAGAGCTGTTTCATCTTTCTCTTCTGGAGGTTTCAGATTAGAAGCCTGGACTTCATCTTCTGAACCCTTCTCCACAACAGAGACCTCCTCCACAACTCTGGTTGACACATTCCTGATTCCAAACCCAAATCTCCTCTTCTCTCTTCTTCCTCCAAACACTCTCACTGTTTTTGGTCATACCTATGACCACTGACAACCTGATTGGGGGCCTCTTTAATTACATCATGTCAAATAAGCTCGTTCTCCAGCACATCAACAAGCAAATCTGCCCACTGGAACCAAATGGTAGCATTTTCTCTCACTTCCTCAGGGGCTATTATCTCTTCTTTCACTTTTCTCAATTCTCTTGGGGTTTCATTCCAATTTCTCTAATCAATTGGCAAGGGAAAAGAGAGACAATCCTACAAAATCTAGTTACAAACAAAAAAAATTTTCTATCGGTGAGGTGCATAAAGAAATCAACACAAGAGAGAAAAAAATTACAAGGAAACCAAAAAGTATCATTTGTCTAGTGGCGGTCTCAATTTGATAAAACAGGAAAACAAGCTCATGCAGTTTCAGAACCTTATAATCAATTGAGTAAAGTCCATTGGTTCTTACTCCTGTAATGAATTGTCCTTTCTCTAGTCTTTTCCTTTTCTTCTCTTCTTCCAGGCTTGGTTGAACTGGACACTTTTGATTTGGACACCAATTAATATAACATCAGCAACCCAGGGTCTAATCCCTGGTCACAGACACCAAATAATGTAACTCCTTTTCAACAGGGTCACATCCTGGTCACAGCACCAAATAATGTAACAGCCCCTTGCAACAGAGTTACATCCTTGGTTATTGGCACCAAATAATGTAACACCTTTCACTGCTGCCTACGCCCGGTGGTGTAACGATGCTTAGAGGTTTGGTCTTCAGGGTCTTAGGACTATGCTTTAACCATGGGTGCTGGTCAATGCTGATACTATTCCAAGCTGGTTGTTGGTCGCTGGCTGCTTTGATCCACATCGTCTCTGTCCATGTTGTGTTCTTGATCTCATATTGGAAGATCAAAGGTTGTAGTCTAGCAGCGCTGGTCAGGCTATAGTGGGTGTTATATTACGGAAAAAATAACTTCACAAAAAAATATAAAACAAGAGATTCAGTTGGCTTGAATATCTCTTGGTGCAACAAAATTAACCCTTCTCTCATCAATCTATCTAGTGACACTGGGCCTTGTCTAAACTTCTGGAAGGCTGGGTTCAAAGTCTTGGAATCAGGAATTCTGGTAGCAGCTGACATGGGTTCCAGAAGTACTGAATGCGGCTTCTCAGCCCAAAGTGATCTGCTTATATGTACTTTGGCCTAAAACTGTCATGGGTCCAAAGGGTTCTGAGAATTTGGCGATTCCCCAATTTTCGTTAATTCAAATAAGGGTTTTCTTTGTTTCCTATTTCTGCTTTTTTAATCAATTTTTTCAAATTTGGAGAATTATTCACCTTCTTTGGGAGTAGTCACAGGGATTACTTCTCCCTTAACTCCAACATGCTTCACTTCACATCTCACACCCCTACTTTGCACAGGTAGGGCCAAATTCTGCCCCTTCCTTTTCATAGCATTCAACCTCAGCCCACTTCCCAGGGCATAACTTTGTGACAAATATAATTTTTAAAGCATGTAGGTGAAATGGAGTTTCACTCCAACCATTAATTTTAATTCTCTGAATTTTTTCTATTTCCCTGGAACTATCTCTGTCCAATGAAAATACAAACCAGACCACTGATGACAGAATTTTTCATAACTCCAGATTTCCTCGTACAGTACATTTGACTCGTTAAGAGAAATTTGTTTTCATTTTAATCTTCTGAGTGATAGATAAAAAATATTTCTCAATTTGCATTCATTAATGAAAATATATTTGTTTACCTAAATTCTAAAACAAGACACAAAACTGTTTTCCATCTGTGGCTAATCGCCATCTCAGCAAAAATACAACCCAGATCACCCTCTTGATATGACATGATTGATCTTCATAACCTCAACCCTAAGAAAAAGGGTTGTTTTCATTTTTGTCAATGAAAATAGGATCCTTATCTGCTTTTCTTTCTGTTAATAATAAGTGTTTTTCTAATTTCTCCAAAAAGAAACTTATTTCCCAGAATCTGTTTTCGTTTACATGACAGACTCTTGATAGATAAGAAAAACAAACTTTTTGGGGAGAAGAAATTCAGGCATTCCATTTTCACTGAGGAAAATGTCTCCTCTCTCTCTCTCTAATCTTATAAATCATTTTGGATTAAACCTTTTCTTTTCCTGCTTAAAATATTTTACTAAGAGGGTTCTCCTCCATTTGATTGATAAACATTTTTCTAAAAGTAACCCTCTTAGTAAAATATTTAACAGAAACATATTAAAACTAAGTTATAGCTGCATCAATAATTTTAAGAAGATTATAAAGTTACACAATAATAAAATTTTAAACCAATTTAATAATCTGGATCATAATACATGTTCCAAGTGTTACGCCCGGGGTTTCGTTGGGACTATGATAGCCGGGACACAACGAGAAAATAAAAAAAGTAAACGAGAGTATCCCAGGGTTCATGTAAAATTAATCAAAAGAACAATGGGAGGGGAATTCTCCAATTCCGTACATTGGTGAACGCAGTGAGAAATCGAATTTCTCTAATCAATTGCAGTGCAGTGCATGTAAACTAAAGTGCAGACACTGAGACGACATGAGAATATATAATAAAAATACTTTGTTTATAAAATATACAGTGTATTAAATTAAAGAAAAGAAAACTAAATAGTAAAAGGGATGAGGGGACAATTGGTTAATCAAACATATATCAATGCGACGAAATACAGACGAAAATAGTGACAGGAGATTATAGAATATATATATATGAACATGTAAAGACTTACAAATTGTAGGGATCGACGCCAATCAATTGTTGTCAGAAATAAAGTTTGAAAGAAAAGATGCCCTTTCAATTCTCCGAGCGTAAAAGGTAGAGTTGCTAATGTCTTGATATAATCCTTGATTAACGCCATTCAATCCTTGCCGAGGGCGAATAGTATACACAGATAAACCACAGGAGTATAGAAGACTTGGGTTTGAGAATATCATTCAGGATTCTTTTGTTGATCATTTGATTCTTGGTGACGTCCAATTCCTCTGAAAGCAAACAGCTAAGTGAAGTTGTTATGTCCCAACACGCGCAAAAAAAAAAAAAAACGTTAGTGGTTAAGTCATGTGTTGGCATATGAAAATGCATAGGCATTATCCACTGAAGACTATTAGGGTCACTTGTACTTATCAGACAAGCAGCGTTTGTCTGACCTGCGATCAGAGACCAAACAGGAGGTGGGGGAAAGGAAAAAAAATATATTTCATAATCTGCATATTCAAAGAAATAAAGAGACGACTGTTATTCTTGTATCTCGTCACAAATATGTAAAGTATTAAAAATATACTTGTAAAATTTAAGGTGGTGATATAATTATTGGTGTAATGTAACACAAGATAATTATTATTAATGATACTGGCCAATGTAATTGTAGGAATTATGCCCATTGCCAAACAAATGTTTAACTAAATCTCTTATCTATCTTTGTACTATCACTACAATAGAGAATCTGTCAGTTTAAAAATTCTATATTGGTAGTACTAAGAATTCTTTCAAGATTAAGTGATATCAATATATCTTGTCCTCCACCAATAGTACTTACAAAAGTAATAGACCTCTTTCTAAATATTTTTGGAATTTAAAAGATGATAACTAATGAACTCACACTCTTTGTCACTGGATCTAACTAACGCCGTTATCCACTGTGCCATGTGTCTTTGAGGACATCTGTGTATAAATTTCTGGATATTATAAACCTAATATCCTCTGCAATAATTTTTTACCAGAGCTCATATTGCAATTTTTGCTGTTATCATGCATGTTTTTATCAGAGCTCATATTGCAATTTTTGTTGTTATTATTGCTTTTCTCTGGCACTCCTTATTACTGCTTCCTATATTGTATTCATTTCTATGCTTGATCGGCTCAGGAGATTTTTGTGGCCTAGCATATGTGCTGATTCCTTAAGTTTACGAATTTTCCAATGGTGGGCTTTGTCTATGATCTCAACCTGATCCGACAGAGGGTGGTGATCTCCCTTCTCTCTCCATATGTGGTCAGCCATGCCTGATTTTTCCGCTTCCCCTTGTGTTACAGCTTTCTGGTGTTCTTGAAGCCTTACCTTAAGGGGGCGGCCTGTTTCCCCTTTATATTTCTTTCCGCAGCTGCATGGGATAGCATACACACAGTCTTTAGTCATGTTCTCATCTATGGCGGGATCTTACTAGGGAAAGATATCTGTGAAGTGTCGTCAAGCTTTTGAAGGTTGTCCTGATGTTATATGGACTGCAGATCCTTTGTATTTTCTCCGATAACCCCTTCATATAAGGCAGGCAGACTGTTTTCTGAGTGTTGTTGTCCTCCTCCTCCTCTTGTACCTGACTATCCCAGTTTTTTGGTGCTGCTGCCATGTACCCAGGGTAGTTGTTACATTGTAGGGTACTACTTATACTGACCAATTTTTTATCTAATGTCTCTGGGTCGCCACTTATGACTTTTGCTTGGTGTTGTAAGCAGCAGACGATCACTTTCTTTACACTGTATGGATGGTGGGAGTTGAAATTGAGGTACTGTCTGGTGAATGTTGGTTTACAGTATATGGATGTCTTGAACCCATGCTCTGTTCAAGATATTAGAACATCCAGGAATGGGAGTGTGTTGTTACTCTCTTTCTCCATTGTGAACTTTATCAAAGGTTTTATTGAGTTTACATGGTCCAGTAGAACCTGAACATCTTCCTGGTGTGGCCAGAGTATGAAGGTGTCATCTACGTACCATAACCATATAGTTGGCTTTAGAGATATAGATTCTAATGCCATTTCCTCAAAGTATTCCATGTATATATTCGTCATTGCTGGTGATGCTAAGCCCTCATTCTGTCACTATATGTGTGATCCCATCCCGATGTGTGTTGTTTGTGTACAGAATGTCAACATCTCCATCAGATTATTGATTGGAATACTGGTTTGTTCTTCTAGGGATGAGTCAGAGGCCAATCTGTCTCTGACTACTGAGAGTGCCTCCTCCGTGGGTACCTTGGTGAACAAACTTGCCACATCCAAGCTCACCATCTGGTTGGATAGGATGGGTGTATCTTTGATTATTTCCATGAAGTGGGCGGAGTTTCAGACATATGAAGGAGACTTTCCGATCAATGGGTCAATTATATCTACAAGGAAGCGACTCAGAAGGTGGCACACAGAGCCTTGGCAACTAACAATCGGCCTGAGTGGAATACCGTCTTTGTGAATCTTAGGGAGACCGTATATGTGAGGTAGCTTGGTGTAACGCTGCGATAACTGCCTATACGTCTTAGGTGCAAAGTAATCCTCGTTCTTGATTAGTATCTGCGACAGTTTGCATTCCATTTTCATTGTAGGATCCTTTTTTACTTTGCTGTAGCTACCATTGCTAATGAGGTCTTCCCACTTTCTTGTATAATCTGATTTTCCCATCACTACAGTCTCATTGCCTTTGTTAGCCGGTAGTATGATGATGTTTTTGTTCCTCTGTAGGGATCTGATCGCCATCCTCTCCAGTTTTGTTCTGTTAGACCTGGGTGGCTTGGCCTTCTCCAAGGTCTGTCTCACCTTCCATCTTAGTTCATCCGCCTGAACCTGAGGGAAGTTCAAGGCTACCTCCTCGACTCTGGTAATGATGTCCAAGTATGGCACTCGCCTGATGGTTGTGGGTCTGTTGAGACCCTTATTAATACTGACTCCTCAGAGGCACTCAGCTGATATTGGCTGATGTTGACTACTGCTTTCACTGGTGGGTGATGGACCTTGTGCGTCACCTTCTGATCTTTCAATCTATTTAATTTTTGTACTTGGCGAGCCTTGACTACATTGAATTCATGTCTGAAGGATTTATCCAGGTCATTTTGGATCCTTTTCTGGTCTTCTTCATTGGTAATTCTGTTGAAGAAATCCTCGAACCTCTGGGAGATATGAGCTTGTAGTCTCTGTTTTATCCAACAATTGTACTGGATTCTCTCTTGAACAAGGGTGTGTTACATATTAATTTACCAAATAATTTTATACATTTAAATTATTTACTAGTTTCTTAAAGACATTTATTTATCAACTAAAAATGATGTTTTATGTAGGAAATTCACAAAGCATATAACCTGTTTAGTATTTAGTTAAATTACACCTCTAGCTCTGCTTTTATTTCTTAGGGAAACGGATTGCCTGGTTTGTATATTTTATGTAACCATATGTATCAGCTTTAAGCTAATGTCTGGCTGCTGTTAGCTGCCAATCTACAAATCATGATCCATTTATATAAAAGACAATTTTTAATTTTTGCTTCTTTGCTTAGTTTAAATTTAACATAGGTCATATTTGATTGGTTGATCAGCCTAAAGCCTTCAATCGTCATAACCTTCTTGATTTTAAAAAAAAAAAAAAGCTTGTATTTTCTTTTAAATCCAAATAAATCATTCACTCACCAGAAATTTACAATTGCCTGATAAGACACTGATATGTATTGAAACACAACTGCAAACTCAAACTGCAATTGTGTAGCAATTTTATGTTTTCAGTGTAATATCCTATATATATATATATATATATATATATATATATATATATATATAACTAGAGAAAATAATGACATAATCAAGATGATGATATTCCACAAAAAATGATAACAGCTACTTGACTAGAAAAAACAATTTTCCTGAAAAAGATTTTATAAATTTCAACAGAAAACAGTGCTGGTTGTTTGGTCAATGAATGCAAAATGTTGCCTTTTAAAGAAACGCCTAATATTACTATTACCATAAAGATGTTATGTAAAAAATTTGACATGGCTTAATTTCTCAAGTGGTTATTTCCCCTTATGAATTATAATCTTATTCTCAGAACATTATGACGACAATAAATATTTGCTTTTTATTTAATTAAAAAAAACAGTAAATCAGCCAAATTTCTTTTATGTTGATCAAATTGATGACTTACAAGGTGTTTATAGCCAGCATTATTGTTTATGTATTAAAGTTGTTAGATCAAAATTATTTAGTTTTCCAGTAGAAATTGAGTAGATTGGCAACTTTCATAGTAATTGCATTCAAAATGAGGAACGAGAAATTATGACTGGAGCGAAATGAAGAATTGTATTATGGGAAATAATGGAAAAAGAAAGCTCTCTCATTCCGTTCTACCAGTCCATACCTTTACAGGTATGGCTGTCATACCACATACACAGTCCTCACTCCTTTCATATTTAATTGGTAAAGAGGAAGTGCCACACTGGTAGCTTCTTCCCCAGAACTGGAAGAGACTCTCAAAAGAATACTTCTCCAATGACTACAATCTTAACTTCTTCAATATGTATTTTCTCTTTGTAAGATCTTACAATGATCTCATCTAGTTTGAGTGGCTCTTGAATTGGATGAACAATAGGATTAAAAAATTATTTATATATTAGTAATTACTTTCTATGACTATATTTGATGACATATAAACCTTATATCGTTATTTTTTTTTTTTTTTTTTTTTTCACCAAAATATGGCTTAACAAAACCAAAAACTCTGTATCTTGTCAGCAAAGTCAGTGTTTACTCAGATATTATAGAATATCAGTATTTTTCCTGATCTAATCCCATATTTTTTCTGGCCTAATCCCATAATTTAATAATAACTATAAAGTGAGGAGTATCTTATATGGCATCGGATATCAGTAGTTTATAAAGTTACTGTTTTACAAGAATGTGGAAACAATGTTACACACGTATTTTACTTAAATTGTTTTGTACTTTTAGTAACAATGTGCACATACACAATTATAGTGTTTCTATCTGGTTAGGACTTGTTGAATTTTAGTTTTAGGTCAGTGCATGGACATAGGATATCAAGTCATTACCCACACTAGTTAAACAATGGAGACAAAGTGAATGCCCCAGATCAATACATGTGGTGAATCTGGATCACTGGGATAGGATTGGTACACCTATGCTCTTTGTAGTTGGTGGGCAAAATTTCTTGCAAATGAAATTTGACTTCACTTGGAACAATTTGATAAGTGAAATGTTTCCCCATTGAGGGTAGTGCAAGTGCACTTTCACAGTTCAGTGAGAGCCTTCTTTGTTATTTAGAGGGATTGTCTTGGGGCAGATTTTGCAGTCAGAGGTTGAATGTAGAACTCAATCATTGGTTAAATATTCAATGGAGGTAGATGAAGAGCTGAATCTAGTTGTATCGATTATCCATTAAAACTGTGTTTCTATATATTATTTTTTTTCCTGTTTTGTTAATTATATAAATTTTTCTTTCAGCTTTATTTTTGTCTTTGTCAGGTCATTGGTTTCTCTGATCAGCATACTCAATAGTAAATGGTTCTTTTCTTTTAGAGCAGGGGCTGGGGTAGAAATATTGGCTGTATGACTGATGCTTATCTTGTTATAGTCAGATACTAGGGTGTCACTCCCACTTCAGGCTTGATATATCTGACTGGCTTTGATATATCTCAAAGGAGAAAGACTTCAAGATTGGGGCTGAGGCTGCAACTGCACACCTAGTACTCCTGCAATGTGAGGGAGAAACAAGAAAGCATTGTGATATTATGAGTTACTGCTGAGCTGCCCTGAATTAGTGGTAGTATTGCTGTGGCCTCTAATCCATGCTTTAGTTCAGAATCAGCCTATGCTGTACCATAATGAATGTCTGTGGACAAGAAGAAAGAATGAAGAATTTAACATTGCCATGAGTGCATTTGATTCCACAGAAGCATGTGAATTGGTAAGATTATTATTATGGCGATTGAGATATCTGTTTGACATTAAGGCTACAGGACTTAGAGATGATGTAATTTTACTGTGCAAGATAAGAATGAGAAAAATAGATTGATCAAGAACTGATTAAATTCTTCAAAGATCATGAACTAAAAATTACTATAACTACTAATGCTAAAGTGATCAACCTTCTCAATGTGACCTTGGACTTGAATACTAGTAATTACAAACCATATACTAAAGATTTACATAACCAGAAATATATAAACAGATGAATCTAATCACCCACCCATTATACTTAAATATTTACAAAAATCTGTACAATATCCAGCAATAAGCAACAAACTCTAGCAATATTTGATAAAAATAAAATTAAGTATATAAAAGTCTTAGAAGAAAGTAATCATGAAGTAAATATAGAATACTTGGAAAAAAACCTATAGTAAGTAAAAAAAAAAAAAAAAAAAAATGACACCATAACATGTTATGGTTTAAGTGTCCTTACAGCCTGTGGTATGGATTATCACCCCTTACACATATTCTGTATTTAAATAAGTCCAGCTCAGATACACTTCATTCTAAGTTGAATAAAGCTTCACATAAGTTATACATGCATTCATCTTTTCACTACAATTTATTTGACTTAGAATTGATATGGAACATTGCATGAGACCACAAGGGTTCGATCTCGACCCCAACTATATCACAGCTGCTGAGCAATAGACCCATTGGATTTAAGATTCAAAAACTTTGTAGAAACCCTTAAAGTGGAGCACACTCATTGACAAATAGACAAGGCTGATAATGAACTACCTGCCCCCCCCCTTGTCTACAGGATAATTTCAGACTCCATTTCTTATGAGGAAGCTATAAACTTGCTGTATGAAATTTACATCAAGCCTAAAATCAAGGTTTTTGCTCAATACCTAACTCTCACTTGAAAGCAGTAAGATGGTGAATCACTTGAGCACTACCTAATTGAATTGAGAACACTAAGCAAAGACTGCAATTTTAAAGCAATGAATATAGAAGAAGCCTGGGATTAACATATTATGGACACCTTTATAAATGGACTTTGAAATGCTCAAGTGAGGCAGAGACTCTACAAAAGCAAAACCATGATGTTAAGAAGTGCCTATGATACTGCCCACAATTTAGAAGTTGTCCAGTGACAGTCCGTTTTCTTTTTGCCTAGCGTTGATGTGTCTCAGGAGTCTCACAGCTCTTCTAAATCTTCATTTTTGTCTTCAGCGTCTTCTCATGACCAAGGTTCTACCCCTAAGCAACCAGTCACAGAGGTCTCAACAAAAAAATTGCTTCTTCTGTTGACTCTTTTTTTTTTTTTCACTCTTGATTTTCCTGTTCAGCCAGAAATGCTAAGTGTTGCAAATGTAAGAAGCTTGGACATTTTTCTAATGTATGTCAATCTTCACCCCCTCCGACAAAATGTCATCATAATACTTCTGTCAGAACTGCCACTTCTCCAGACTTCCTTTTAAAAACCATACTGAAATTTTATGTTACTTTATTTTACTTATCCGTGGATTCCCATATTGACAAAGGTAGTTCTGTGAGCTACATAGATTCAAATGTGATGAAAGCTAAGTGGCGGATCTTTCTTTTTTCTGACAAAATAACTATGGCACATGTTTCTTTGTGTGCTGAAGTAATTGGGTACTGCCTAGCCAGATCTTAGCTAAAAGATAATTCTTACATTCACACAAAACTATCAGTAATGAAATATTTCTGTTGCAGCATGATACTAGGGAACAACTTCCTATGTCGGCATTCTAGTATAATAATCTGTTTTGGAGGAACCAAACCAACCTTAAAAATCTACAGATTAGATTAAATCAATTTTCAGTACCTGTCATTTTTTAACAACCTAATACCAAACTACAAACCAATAGCAGTAAAATCTGGATGGTACAAATAATTCATTAAATGTATCGAGAATGCTTGGGGAGGGAGTTACTGAATCGTGTAAGCCTCCATGTAGGGCACAGGTACTCACAACTTCTGAGAACCACAAAAAGAGATTTGATGTGCCTTGTTGACAAACTCTGGAATTCAAAGTCTGTTCCAATAAAAACAACTAGAAATGAGAAGAATAGGTTCACAGTTATGCTTGGTGCATATGGCGATGATAAGAAGATGCCCCCCTTACATAATTTTTAAACGGAAAACTTTGCCAAAAAGCGTTGAGTGTCCAGCTGGTATGATAGTAAAATGTCATGAAAAAAGGGTTGATGGATGAGAATCTCACAAAGGACTGGCTGCTGAATGTTTGGTGTAAACACAATGGAATTTGCAAGTAGACGTATGTTGTTTCTTGATGCATTTCGTTGCCATAGGGTGCCTTGCATGAAGAATATACTTCAGGAAAAAAGGACTGATCTTGTTATTATATCAGGGGGAATGATTGGCCAACTTCCAATAATGGATGTTGTCTGCATCTGTCCATTTAAACAAGAGATGTGTAAAAAATGGAATGACTGAATGTTTTCTGGTGTTCCCAGTTTTACTGCTGGTGGCAACAGGAAAAAAAAACAGTTGGAACTTCTTGTAAGATGGATTCAGGAATCTTGGGATTCCGTCAGTGAGGATTTTATTAAGAGAAGTTTCAAGAAGTATTGTCTCATGACAGCCATGGATGGCTCTGAAGATGACATCCTTTGACAAGAGAGTGAAGAGGCTGAAGATAATTTTGAACAGGACAAATATAATATTGTTAATGATAATTTAGATGTTGATTCTATAATAGAAAGTGGTAATGATAATTATGAAAATTATAATTTTAATAAATTGTTAACTTGATATCCTCTGTTCTTTGAAATTGGCTTTTTTATAGATTTTTTATTTTTTTGCCAATTAAAAAATGTGGTTACTGATAAAGATAAATTTATTGACAAAAAAGTTACAATTATTATTGTTGGATTTAAAATGAAAATTGGGATAATGTCTTCCTTATTTTAGAACAATAAGTATGTATTTATTATAAATCAATAATGAAAAAAATATTTTTGTTTAAACCCATTATAATACGCACCACTACTATCAGCTGTAATTTACAGTAAAAATTATTTTCAAGAAATTCCAGTGTGTATATATATATATATATGTGTGTGTGTGTGTGTGTGATTTAAGATATGCTATAAATATGGGTAAAAGTGCTTAATATCAGGGATAGAGCATAGGTAAATATAAAAGTGGACACTTAAGTTAACTCTTGGTGGTGACAGTCTGTCTCATGCTTGAACACAATCTTCAGGCCATGTGTGTTATGTGGTGGCTTAATTATTTATATTTGCTAGTCAATGCGGCATTATAAATAGCAAAATTTTTCCAGTTTACTGTATTATCCTAGCAGTTATTGGATAGGCAGTAATGGCTATATTTCATATTGTTCTAAAAGCTATTGAGTAGAAATAATAATGAATCTGAATGCTGTTATTTGTAGCCACTATATAGTGTTGTTAGTTAGTGCTTAACTCATTATTAATTTTGTATCTATTCATTATTTTCTGTTGATTATTACTACATTTACTTGTGCTTATGTATGTACACATAGTTAATTTGTTTATTATTTACTTTATTTTTTTGTTTATTTTATTTTTCCTTTTGTGGGGGAGTTATCTTATTTGTTTAGTTTAAAGTATTGGCTTTCTATAAAGTATGTTACATTATCTGCATTGTTTATATACATATATTTGTATTTTTCTTGGTGGTACTTTTCAAGTTTTTCATTTTTAGTTTTTGATTTTTAAGTAATGTGATAAAAGTTGTTTTTCTTATCTGAATTTAGAGATACATTCTGATCAATTATTTAGTAATTTGCATTGATCTGGGAAGGTGATTATAGCTAATTTCTCCTAGATAAAATTTTGTTTTTGAATTTATTGTTATAGGCTGGTGCTGTTTTCCTTATTTTCCATGATATCTTTAGTGTATTTTGGTTTTTCCTTTTAATTTCCTATATATGTTTACAAAGGTTTGTGCTGTTCACGTATTTATTATTGGTAAAGGATGTTTTGTGTGTGTAGTTTCTCTTTTAGCCTCACTGTTCACTTTCATATATTTGGAGGAAAAAAAAACTATGACAAAGTGAAAACATTTTTCATGTGTTGCATTTTGTCCTTTATGACTTCATTGGGTTAAGTGGTGTTGATGCAACCACACATGCACATGAAGAAAAGGGAACACTGAAAACTTTTAATTTTATTTTTTTAAATGTGTATTTTGGGTATATAGTCTAGCCAATTTCGTTTAGTCTCTTTTACTTTTTATTCATGTTTCCATCACTTTTTGTTATTAAATATCCCATATTGTGATAACGGAAAATTTGCCAAGAAAGGTGAAAAGTTGTGAAAACCTGGATGTAAATTTACTGTGGGTGAACCAGTGATTTAAGCATTTTTTTCATCTTTTACATTTTTACATTTTCATCTTTTAATTAGAGTAAATTTCTGTAGCTTCCTGTTGAAGGTGTTGATATTTAGCACTATGTTAATAGATTTGATAAATTGTCCTGCTTTAAATGTTGTCTTGGGGCACTTGTCTAGGACAAATTCCATTCTGATATCCTGAAATCCTTTACTATATCCAGTAGGAATTTGAGATCATTGCCATTTCTCACATATAATTTGAGGTCATATGTGTAGTAGTAGTAGATTTTGTATCCCCTGTTTGAATTGTAGAGCAATTTGGACAGAGAGAAAAGTGCAAGACAGAAGGGGAGTGGTGAAAGTGAATCCTCTTGGTATATCCTGCAATTGATGCTTATATTATTTAATATCGTCATTTGTGTGGCTATTATTATTATGAATGGAAGTGATATTTTTCCTCCATAAACAAAATAAAAGTAACTGACAAGTAGAATTAGTTCAGTGTTACAGTGAATGAATAATATACTGACAAACAATATGTAAATGATTTTATTTTATTTATACTTGTATAAATAAGCATTTTTGTAACCTACAAGCACATAACTTCTTTATGTCATATATATATATATATATCTGTATGTATATATATATATATATATATACCTATGTATATATCTTATCCTAAAAGTGTTTGATCAACAAGATATTTATGTATACTGATAGTTAAACTCATAAGATGCTAATATAATTTAAGTTTTTGTGATAATTGGATAAGCTATAAAGTATCCTCTTTCTGCATTGTTACTTTTAAGTTTACAGTCATATCATGTTGAAACACTGGTTCTCGTACAATCTCTGAACTTAAAAATGTTGAGGCTGGTCAGTACCTACATGGGTAACTGGGAATGCCAAGTGCTGTAAGGGGGTAAGTGTGTGTGTGGGGGGTATGATGGATGACAGAGCTGTTATTTATTACACCACCCACAGAGTTCTCAGAATGAGAAATTGGAGAGCCAAGTTCAAATTCTATTCAGGTTTTTTACACTCACTTAAATTCAAATACCCTTGGACAATCATGAATCAACAACAGATATGATCATCCAATCATGTCGCATCTGCTTCTATTAACACCCATTGGGTCAGCGCTATAGGGTAATATTGCCCATTCTACCACGTGAATCTGTGGAAGTCCTATGTCCAACAAAGGACCTTAACAGGTGAAGTAAAAAGTTTTGCTAATTTTAATTGAAATTAATGACATTGTTATAGTCTAACATTTTTTTATCATTGAGTTTTTTTTTTACACTATAAAAATGGAAATTACAGTCTTAAAAAGATAAAAAATCAATATATACACAATAGAAATCAAATAAATGTAATGTAAATAATGTAACAGGACCCTCTATCCACACAATTTTATTTATTGGTGGTTGTCACAGTTAAACTTTATTAAACTACTTCACAAAATATATTTTAATGGTGTGAAATGAATAAAAAATAACAGATGTAAGTCTATTATTGTTTTTGTCAGTATATTATCAATAGTAGTAGTAGTAAAAAAAAAATAATCGATTTAGATGTCTTAAATCTGAGGAAAGAAAAGCTCAAATTAATAAAAAGCAGTTTTCCTTGACTGCTAAAATGTTTTTTCTAATTCATTTCATTTTTGCAATTGGTTTGTTTGAATGTATAATAAAATATTACAATTGAAATCATCCTCACAAACCATTTTAAAGCTTCACACTGATAATGTACCTATTAATGAAACTTAGAAATTCAGGATGTTTCATATAAATGGCTGCTATTTGTTTATATCTGTGCAGAACAAAATGGCCTTTTATCTAAACTGCACAGATATTGCTATCATTCTGCAAATAAAACTCCAAGTAGTATTTATTTTGTATATTGATAAAAATTGTAGTGGTTAATAATGTGATATGCAGGTATAGTTATAGCTAAAAACTGTTATATTCCGTATTTAGTTACGTGGGCGAAATACTGCGTTTGGTTGCAAACAATGAAATTCAGAATCGAAAGAACAAGACTGTAGATATATTTTATAGTCCTTTTAGTGAGGAAAATAAGAACAAGTAAAAGGTTCGTATTTAAGAAGTTGAATGTCTATGGTAGTGGCAAGTAAAGTTCGTGGAGTTAACTTGACTTATGGAAGGGGAAAGGTACCCTTTGACAAAGCGTCGGACGAGAGTTCATTAGCAGCAGCAGTCACATGCTTCGTTCGTCGCCAGGCCAGTGTGTCAGGAGCAAGCGACGTGACCCTTCTGCCTCCACCGTTGAATGGGATTCCTTTTGACTTTCCCGTGTTGAACTTATACACGCCTATCGGCTCCAAATGGCAATTGTTTTTTGACTACGCGGGAGACGGTCCGATTGGTTGATTTAATTCTTTCATTTTTTTTTTTTGAGTTTATCCCAAATGGAAGTATCTGCGTCGAGCCTATGCGTAGACATGCAGTTTTCATTTCGAGTCAGGGACTCGTGATGGTAACTTCCGTTTATCAAAGCAGGGCAAGATCTCATCTTGTAACAAAACTAAAAGAAACTTTATTTACAAACTAGCACAGTACCATAAAAAATAAAAGGTATATTTATATATGGACTGTCACTTCTGCTATATATCACAATATCTGTGTATTCTGCCAAGGATCAAAATCTTGCTCCTCGGCCCTTTTGTTTTAGGATTGTTGTAGTATGTGTAGGTGTTTTACAAATTATTTTATTGTTATTACACAAGAAAAATAAAAAAAAAAATTAATTTTAAAATATTGGGGGTTGCTCAATTGTAGTAAGCTTTTCCATTTATGATTAGTGAGTATTGTTTTTATTAATGACAATATCACCTAACCGGTATGAATTAATACACAAATTTAAAAGATTTAAAACTTTAAAACAATTTTTGTAAAAATGCTTTATTCCTTCAAAGGGACTTTTTTTCTTAAGACAATAGTATCCATAATATATCTTATTTATAAAAGCAATTAAAAGCTTTTCTAATTAAATAATGTCTTTAAAAAAACTCATAGATATTTGCGTATGAATCTTTTCTCAGGTAACTTGTGACACTGAGGCCATGAGGTCGTTAAATATTGATTCTGAGCAGAAAAAGGGTTAAATCCAAAATGGAATGTAAGCTGGAAGAGAGAGAGATTGGAGACATTTTCCTTGGTGAAAATGGGACCATCTGGATTTCTTCTAAAGTTTACTTTTCTTATCGGTTGAGAGTCTGACATGCAGATGAAAACAGATCTGGAGAACAATTTTATCTCTTCTTTGAGAATTTAGACAAACAAATATATTTTCATTGATGAAAATGAATTGGGAAATGAAAACAAGGAACAAACCTGTTGTGAGGGTTGAAGTTATGAAGATCAATCCTGTCGTGACAAGCAGGTAACTGGTTTGTGTTTTCACTTGACAGTGATCAGTCCACGGATGGAGAACAATTTTATCTCTTCCCTAAGAATTTAGGCAAACAAATATATTTTTGTTGATGAAAACAAGGAGGGAACCTGTTGTGAGGGTTGAAGTTATGAAAACAAATCCAGTAATTGCCGAGAATGTGATCTGTTTTGTGTTTTCGCTGGATGTGGGTAGGTCCAGAAATGAAGAAATAATTTTATCTCTGCCTTTAGAATAAGCTACACCCTTTTGCCACACAATTTGAAAATTAGATTTGTCACAAAATGAATTGGGTTGGCCCTGAGAGAAGGGTGGAATGCTGAGAAGGAAGGAGGAGGATTTGGCACCACCTGTGTGGAGTGGTGGTATGAAATGTGAAGTGAAGAAAAGTTGGAGTTGGGGAAGGAGCAATCCCTGGAACTACTCCTGAGGAGGTGAATGATTCTCCAAATTTGGAAAATTGATTAAGAAAGCAGAAGTAGGGAACAAAGAACACTTATTAGAATTAATGTGCAAATTGAAGAATCAACGATTCCCAAGAACTCTTCAACACTTTGATGTTTTGTACTTTGATAAAAATCACTTTTTGCAAAAAAAAAAAAATTCCTTTTTAACTGAATAAAAGTTGAAAATTTTACTGATGGCTTAGTATTTTTGCATGGCCTTTTTTTTTTTTTTCAGCATCACCATGCTAAATGTGCGTAACTTGTTTTTCTGGCCATCAGAGATCATAAAATGTACTGAGAAGAGCATACTGCTAGTCACTCTCAATTTGTAGGTAAAATTAAAGGTAATTAATTTACCAGGGTGGCCCAAAAGTTTTGTGTGTGTTTGTTTATATATATATATATATATATATATAAGTAAAAGGTTTGTCTCTAAGCTGATTGATGTTAATTTTAGCATCCAGTCTCAGATTTTCGTAAATGGACCCATCCTTCCACTCACCTGGGGGGGATATCAAATTTTTCTTTTTTTATATGTACTTATTATTGGTGAAAATTTTTTCATAGTGTTTGTGTGTGCTTTCATGCATGTGTAGGATGTTGTGATGATTTGTAATTTTTATTGTCTTTTTTTTCTCCATTTTACACTTACTCCTTAGCCTTTTTTCTCTTTTTATTTTTCTTTTTTTCTCTGAAAATTTTGTTTGTATGGTAATATGATGCTTTCTCACTTTGAGTAGAATCAATCCTGTTTCTTTTTATTATTGCTCAATCAGTATTAAAACCAGGTGCTAATGACTATCAAACAATAATAAGTTTAATAGAAAAATATTTATGTCCGATAGTCCTGACAAAGTAAAACTGGCAGCTGTTCTTGAAAATGATGTCTAATCACTGGTTAGCTGGGGCATGATATGGCTTTTAAATTTTAACACCACCCAAAATGAAACCATCTTTCAATCATTATATGAACCATCATTTTTTTTTTTTTTTTTTTTTTGTCATCCATCAGCATGGCTGATGCTAACCTTCAGGAGAGCAACTCCTTATATTTTCACATTTTCCACTGATATGAATTGATGTGATTATTTTAAATTAATTGCTAGATAAGTTGGTTCACTGTGTCATGTCAAACAATCTTTCCTGCTTAAATCTATCTTGCACATTTATAAATCTACAATTCATTACTGCAGCCATATCTGTTCTGGTGCTCCTGCTATGTATCTCAAGATTCTTGAAAAAATCCAAAGAAGGTTTTGTAATATTGTTGGTCCTGACCTGGCATCTCGGCTTCTATCACTTTCCTATTGCCATTCATGGCAGTTGGTTTAATAAGCTTTCCTCTTTGGTACCTTGATCGCATTAATTTAAGCATGCTACTAGATTGGTAACTAGGTCTCATCATTTTACTGTGGAAGTTGCTAGATGTAACCATAAGTTCTATTCTAATTGTTTCTTTTCTCACCCCTTTTCACCTGTGAATCTCTCTTCTAATTTCTTGCTTCCCTGCTACCTATGATCTTCAAAAATTTTAATGTAATTTCAGTCACTATCTTCTGTCTTCCTGAATTCTGTTCTTTTATTGTCCTTACAAAAATCTCATTCTCTTTCACTCTTAGTAACCTTTTGCATCTTTGTAACATTATCACCTGATTAAAATGTGTTGTAATGGAATGTCCCACACTCCATATCGCCTATATGGACTGACTATATCAGTAGCTATATATAGTGAGCACAGGATGTACGTGGGTGCTTGCTCTGACAATTAGTTGGAGATTCGTCTCCAGCTGTGCTTGTCGAACTCTCTGCATTCAGGCAGAGAGGAACCCAGATGAGGCTATGCCAAAGGGCAGTCTTGTCTGGGGTGGTAGACAGCTACCCGACCCCATTTTTTACGGGGTCTACGGGGAACTTTTGCCCAAGCCTACAGTCTCGGATACCCCAAGTTAAATTCAGCCTTGTGCCACATCTGACCATGTGGGGTGGTTGGCAAATATCCTTGCTTCAGCAATTAGTTGGAGATTCTGGTTGAACTCTCTGCTTTCGGGCAGAAAGGAACCCAGACGAGGCTATGTCAAAGAGCAGAGACTCATCTGGTGTGGTAGACAGCTACTTGACCCCGTTTTTTTACAGGGGCTACAGGGAATTTTTGCCCGAGCCTATGGGCTTGGTTTTACCACACATTAAAAAACAGCCTTGTGCCACATCTTGCCTCTCGGGGAGGTAAGGTAAATAACCTTGCTTTGGGAATTACTATCCTGCTACCAGATTACCTGTCTTTCAGTAGTGTATTCTCTTTTACAATAAGCCTCTCTTTCATCTATACACTTGTTGCTGTTCCTTCACTTGAGTACCACTTTTGTCTGTAGCCTCTTCAAGGATACAACAAAATGATTTAAAAAAAAAAAAAAAAATCATTATTTTTGGTGCGTTCTTCGTTCATTTAACGGGATTGGAAGTTGTTAGGTATTGTAAGAACACTTGTGACATTTATTTTGAATGCAACGTTGCAACATTATGGAATTTTAAGCAAAGTTGCACCTAGATTCTGGGAAATCGTGTTAATATTTGTCTTGCAGACTATGTGGCAAATGTGCATCCATACAGACACAAAAGAGATCCCAGACAGCTTGGCATATCTAGATACAGGCCTATCTGCAACTGGTCAAGATCTCGGGCTTTGTAAGATATCTAATGCCAATAAAAGCAATGGAAAATCAGCATTTGGGAAGATGTAAAATCAGTCTTGTGGGCATTTTGTTCTTAAAGTTGGTGTGGTTTCTGAGATAGTGTTATTTTTGTTACCTCCCATTTCTTTTCCCTCTCTATCTATTACCCCCTGTTGTTGCTGGGAGAGCAATCAGTTAGATTTTTCCCCCAACCTCAACACACTCTTGTTATACATTACAATAAATTATTAATTTTCTAAATTTTTTTTTTATTTTACAGATTATCTAAAAACAGTAATTGGATGATTCTTTTGACTCATTTTGTATATTTGACAAATGTTTACTATATGCAATTTCAAATCAAATAATAAAGAGAACAAATATATACTTTTTCTCTGTGTTTCTATTTTTCAGTGAGCTAATTCGATTTGAAATTAATCTTCATCTTTGGTTTCCTTGGAGGAGAGAAAAAAATGGACCAATATGAAAATGATTCTGATGATTCTGTGGAATTGTCATCAGAACACATCACTGCAGCAATTGACTCGTTGACCAATATATACCCTCCTGATGTGAACATGGCGATCAACATGAATGGCCCAGACATTGATAAGCCTCATAGTAAGAAATCCTTTAATTGGTTTGATTCATAACAGGTGTGATTTTGAAATGGAGAAATAAACTGAAATATATATATATATATATATATATATATATTAGCCGAATTACAAACACCTTGCTGCATGCCACACATTTTTTTTTTGTTTTGTAAAATTTTGATTTGAAATCATTGTTATAATTTGTAGAGAAAAATGATGCATTTCAATATTACTCATTGACCTTGCCTCTTGCCGATGGGACCTCCATATTCTGGCTTTCTCCTTTTATATTTTGGATAGGTGTCATTACTTTGTTCTAATTTAAAGTTACTTTAAATGAAAGACAGAAAATTTTTGTTGGGGTGGCACCCCCTCCTCTCAGGACCCCCTTTGATCAAAGTGAAATATATTTTTATCCAAGTATCCTAGGAGTCATTCCTATGGTCAAATTTAAATTTAATTTATATCAAGGGGAAAAAAATTTTTAGTGTGGTGGTGGTGGGGAGCCTCAGCAGGGACCTCCTTTGATCAAAATGAAATATACTTATCCAAGTACCCTGGGCAATGTAGTTTCAGAATATATATGGTTATTGGGGTCCATCTTCAAAACCCTATGAGAAGTTTGATAACAGACAGACATAGACAGAGACTACAACTTTATGTATATAGAAATATAAGCATATTATCTATAATTCTGATTTGTGTTTGTAGATATGGACTTTTAGATCTCAGCATGTGAATTGGTGTTGGATTTATTCTTCGTAATTATAATTTTTTGTTTCAGTTATGAAAACAAGCTTTTCTTCCATGAAACCTCAGTTTAACAATCTTCTCTGGAATCTCTTTCTAGTTTTAGTTGTTTTTGCAATCCCTCCACTACAGTATCTGTCTATATTTCTGAGATGAGGTATTATGTACATTATTTACATTATTCGGACTATTGTCCTTTTCTTTCTCACCATATTTATTACAGCATTTTGGCCGTTGTACGCTCTGGCCTTCTTCAGGTGGTTTGAATGTTGAACTTAAGTTCAACATTCCAACCACCTGAAGAAGGCCAGAGCATACAACGGCCGAAATGTTGTGTTTGACATTCCAACCACCTGAAGAAGGCTGGAGTATACAACGGCCGAAACATTGTAATAAATATGGCGACAAAGATGAGGACAATAGTCTGAGTAATGTAAATAATGCCCTCCACTACAATATAAAATGAAATCTATTCCAACTATTGTTATGTAAAAAATTCTAATTCTAATTTTCTTTTGCGTATGGTGATTATCTGCCATCTTGTGTACCCCCACTTCAAAAATATGTTATCAAATCTATTCCTTCTCCTGCTATGAAAAAAAAACTCTTCGTTTTCTGTTACATGTGTAGTTTGTCATCTTGGATCCTCTCCACCCCCACCACCACCACCAGAGAAACATTAGATTTCCTCTTGTTTGAGTTAGTTGTATTGCATCTCTACCACCAATAAGTCCCCTTCTCCACAAAAAACAAGTTGTAATCATTACACATTTTACTAATATTTTTATCAAGTCTGTTTTTAAAATATATATACATAAAATTTGATACTTATTTCCATGATTAGGAGGTTAACTTTTCTTTCCCTCCCTGGAGAGGAGCTAAAATAGATCCTGCTGACTTTAAAATTGATTGACTGTCTGTTGGCATTTTGTGGTTAGGTCTGAAGTATAGAAGGTGCAAGGGACAAATTTATTAAACTTATTAAAATTTGAGGAAAATACTAATCACAAAAGCTTTATAATCTTTTATTATTTGCATGTCTTTATATGAATTTACAGCATTGATTAATTTTTCAGAATTTATGTTTAGTACATCATTTCCAACCAAACTATGGTCTTTATTACCGTCATCAACTACAATGTGTACTATCTCATATCAAGTCTCCATTTCTAACATGCCTTCCAAATAGCCCAAGATTTTTACTTTTATTTGATATTGACACAAAATTTACAGCTGCATTAATATTAAATTGATACAGCTGTAAATAGTTCTTAAATAATTTGCTTATGTTTACTATTTATTTCCAAAAGTTTCTTGGAATCAATGTAACTTCACTACCAGTTTCCATCTGCATATTTAGGTCTGTCTTGTACAGTTTGATTTTTATCATGTTACTTTTTCTTTTGTAGAAAAAGATTGTACGAGTATTTTCTGAAAATGTTACCAAATAATATTAAGACAAATGATAAAGTTAAGAAAGGTAAAATGAATTGTAAATTTGGAAATGGAGAAGCTTACAAACTGGGTATTGTTACTGATGAGATTATAGCAGATACCCAAATTGGAACTTTGAAAATGACTGTATCTGGTTCAGTTTTAAAAAAAGAAAAACTGAAATTTGTAACTTCTGGACTATATATGTATAAGTCTGTTGCTTTTACTGAAGAGTTGAAAGGCAAATCACCTATTTTTTGTAAAAAAAAACAAAAAAAAAAAAACAGTAAAATTATACAAGAAAAAGTAAAAATTACGAATAAACTGCATAAATATTTTAGCTATGGAAGTGAAAAGAAACTAATTAACAAGGTTAAAAATGCAAGTACACACTGCCTGACCCAGGTGTTGAACATGGTGTGTACTTGGATTCAGTGGGAATATGGTGAGCAATAACTGAGCAGTACTAAAGTAAGAACTACAAGAGATATCCTTAGATATGGTTAGCAAAACAAGAATAATCTAGCCCCATAGACTAAAAGGGTTCAGTTTGAATTTCCCAGAAGGTTGACTAGCATCTTATGAAAATCAGTGTACAATGACTGAAATGTAATAACAACAAAGATAAAAGCAATAGTCTGCATGTAAATAATGTAAGAATCAAGTCATTTTTAAGTTTATTGACTTTGAATGTAAAGAAAGTCAAGAAGTGTATAAAACTAAAATATCCCAAATAGCTAAAATATTGCAAGAGGTTACAAAAATCAGGCAATTGACTAAAGTGGCTGGCAACACAAACTAGGCCAGATCTCTGCTAGGATGTAAGTGAACTAAACCCCAAAGCAAGAAAAATTGACTGCATTAAGGAAGTTAATAAAACTGTTATGATGATCATTCCTGTTTTAGATAACTTTGAAAAGTAAATATTGTTGCATGCAGTGATACCTCTCCTGAGGTTGATCCCTCAGGAGTATCTTTGCCTGGTTTTTCACCAAGAACAGAATCTCTACTTAGTGATATGCATATAACTCTGTCCATGGTTTCTACTATCATCTCCAAACTAGACTTCCACAAGGCATCCTTGTAATTGTTCTGTGGAAATATACTCCTGAACCTTCTGATTCCTTAAATTATCATCCTTTTACCTCTTCTTGGCAAAATATGAGAGCTCTAATCAATACGAAATTGGTCAACCATCTCACTTCATAAGTCCTTTTTTCTGACAAGCAATATGGCTTTTGCTTTTCTAGGTCAACCACTGATAAATTAACAACTATTACTGAAAGAGTGTACCAAACTTTAGATAAAAATAGTGAAACTTTGGCTGTAGCTTTAGATATTTCAAAGGTATTTGACAGGGTTTGGCATACTGGTTCTTCTTAACAAGATAAAGGGCTATGCTATCTCCAGCTAAATGTCTTATTTAATGCATCTTAACAAATTGGTTAATGAAAATAGTGTTGAACAGCCACTCTTCTTGATCCTTTCACATTAATGAGGGTGTGCTTCAGAGCTCTATCCTTGAACCTAGTTTGTTTTTTTATCTTTATTAACGACCTTCCTGATGTTATCAGTTCCCAAGTTGGTATTTATGCAGATGATACAACTATTTATTTTCACCTTAATAGTAAATCCTGGAATTACCTTCCATCACTTGTTACCAGGGGCAAGAAATGGCTTGTAAATTTGAATGCCTCCAAAACGAAACTGCTGTTTTTTTTTTTTAATTATCTTAGAAAACCATTTCTGCTGTTTATCTGCATGGCTAATGCTAACCTCCAGGAGAGCAACTCATTGGTCTCATGTTTTCCTCTGACATGAAGTGAAATGATGATATTCAATCATTTGTTAGGTCTGCTGTTAGAAAAGTTGGTTCATTATGTCACATCGAACAATTTCTCTTGCATGTTTGCAAATCTACCATTTGCCCATGCATTGAATATTGCTGCTATACCTGGTCTGTTGCTCCTGCTATATATCTCAAGATTCTTGACAAAATCTCCCAGGAAGGAGCCTCAATGTTATTGGTCCTGACCTGGTATCTAGACTAGTCACTTTCCCATCACCATAGTATGGCATCCCTGTAGTTTTTCTAAAAAATATTTTCATGGCAATTGTTTAAATAAGCTTTCCTACTTGGTAACTTGACTGCATGAATTTAAGCATACTACTAGATTGTTAATTAGGTTTCATTATTTTACTGTTGAAATAGCTTCATTTTTTTACTTTTTTTTAAACAGTAATATTCACTGTACAAGGACAAGAGGCTTGGTTGTCTGCCTATGTTACTCAAGGACATATAAAAGCAGAAACTTACTTTATCACAAGTTAGTTTTTCTCATGAATCTATTGCCTGTTTTACAGGTAGTTGATAATCAGGAAGACAACTGAAATTCTGGGGGGGGGATACATAATTAAAAAAGAAAACTTGGAGAATTTAACACTCACAGAAGTCAAGAGAATTGGAGGAAAACTGAGTAAATGTAACTGACATTGAGAAAGAAAGGTTATAAAGAGAGCAACACAATACGGGAAGCTGTGGAGAACCATGATCTTCTCTATCCTGGAGGAATAGAGTACATAGAGCATGCAGGTCATTTATTAAGTCAGCTTAGCTTAGTAGTCTGGTACAAGGCCACAATAGTGGAGTACTTAGTGAGGTTAGACTGGCTCCATGAGATGAAATTGCTAACAATAATGGTATTGTAGGCATTTTTGTGATTGGTGAATTGCTTCACTTGAACTGGTGCATAGGTTTAATAAAACAACACTGAAGGATTATCAAACATAATGCACACCTGAGAACGCCTGGAAACAAGAACAGATACAAATAACACTATTAGATAGAACAGAATACAAAATTTTTCTACATAGTATCCACCATGATCTATGATCAGGAGCCTGCATGCTGTGCTCATAAAAATCTACAGCATAAGAAAATGTTGTCCACATAGTCCATCTTCTATTGGTGTTTCATCTGAAAGTTGGAAATCATTCAATTTGGGTGATAATGTGGGGTGTGGTAAAACAACCTATCTAAAAATTTGCAACATGATTATATGTGGGCAAGCAAATCTTTAATTAGTCAATGTAATGGTCAGTGCTGATAGTTTGTCAGAGTTCCAGGAAATCCATGAGAATATGAAAAGACAGTATGAATCACTTTACTCACTGACCGCTGCATCTTGTGCTTTTTTACATTTTGCCAGTCTATTGACTCTCATTTTGATTCTAGCTTATACTGGTGACTTTGTCTCATCACTTGGGTAAACCAGTTCAGGAAACTGCAACCTCCAATGGTTCAGTAATTCCTGACAGATTTGAACATGGTGATCTAAGTAATGAAGGACCTACCTTGCACAAGGTTTACAATATCTCATCCTGAGTATGATGTTAAACTAAATCTGGCAACAAGGCCTCTGATCAGGAGGTTTTGAGGAGCATGAAACCACCTCTTAATTGCTGTTGTCCCCCAGGTCCACCCTGACCCGGGGTGGTAGCACTTGTTAGGGTCCCAACTATGGGCAAATAGTTAACTTCGAAACTGGAGTCAAAACATTATAAAAGTATAAAAATACCAGCAATACATTTTTGAGAAAAAAATATTACCAGCAACAAACAAAACTTTCAATATCCCAATATCGTTTCCAATGTATAGAAACCGACATTCAGTTTCATAATCAGTCGATTTGCATGGATGAGTTTATTACTTTTCATTTTCTGGATTGACAAGTCTCCTTAGAACATGACTTGTCACACACATTGTTGTTGCTACTGCTGAAAAGCATTATTCACTGTCTGTGCTCTCATCCACTGTTTCATTTGTATCAGTGTATGTTAATATTTATGTTTGTGCTTATTCAATAATAAACTTCTGCTTTGTATGCACTTTTATGTCAGACTAGCAGCAGAACCCGGCATTGCCCGGTGATGTAACAGTAAGAGATAGATCAAGTATTGACCATCATAAAGACTGAAAAATAAAATTGACAAAGATTATTGTTTAAGGTTGACGGACACGCATGTCTTAATTAGTTTTTTTTTTTTTTGTTACGAATTGGTCAAACCCAAATCAAACAAAAAACATTGTTTTCAATTGTCATGTGTCTACCGATTGAATAGAATTTTATTATAAACAATTGTCTTGTAAATGGAATTTCTAAAACATTCTGAATGTAAAAATAAAGAAAAAAGTGTGCAAGACATTAAGAAACACTACCTGCCAAAAAAAAAGTGGAGTTTTGTTGAAATCAGTTGAAAAATGTAGGAAATCCGATCCCATATATAAAGGAACACACACACACACACACACACACAACCAACCAACCTGGGATTTATAATAAGTATAACTCGATATGAGTTGTCCCCCTTTCATTAATGCCTCTTAATAGTGTTTCCAAATTGATTTTGTGCAAAAACAATTGTGTTTTTCCAATTTTTGGCACTGTCAGAACCACCGCAAAGTAATTTTATGTAGTCCTGTGAAGTTGTGTTGAAATCGGTTGAAAAATGTAGGAAATCCGATCCAATATATAAACGTACAGACACACACACACACAACCTGGGTTTTATAATAAGTATGATACCATTTTAAAAACTGCTACTCAGCTGCTATCTGTAACCAGGCCAAAAATATTATGGATTATTGGTTGGAAGGTTTACTATTGATATTGTGAGCTGTCATCATGGAATAGGAGGGATTACTTTCAGTTCCTCTTATATATAACATGCTAAGAGTATTTATATAGGTTTTGTGTGTAGCTTTTACAGGTGATGATACCTTTGTTATGACACTGGTGAACTGGTTGAAACACCTGAATTTGAACCTGAATCTCATGGCCTGAAAAACTAATGTTCTAACCACCTGGCCACACACCTATTAATGCCTGTAATATAATCATGATGTCTTTCTATACTGATTAATATGATATTTTTATGGTTCAACTACTTATTATTTTTTCCTATTTTCAATCTAGTGTGTGCTAATTCTTCATTGTTACTGAATTCAGGTTTTTCAGGCTTTCTTGTAATGACACTGCCTCTTTGTATTCACTCTGTTTTTTGTGATTTCATTTTTTGTCTTTTTTTAAACTCAGTCTATAGGTAGTGTGTTTTTTAACATTATTTTTTTCTCCTTTTATACCAATTTTATTTAGAGCACAAAAAAATAAAATATTGAACATTAGCTACATCTGAAATATAAATTCACTGCTATATACATTCTCATTTTTTTTTGTTTTTTTTTGTTTTTTTTTAAATGTTTTAAACACTTTTCAAATAGAATAATTATCACAGATATTAAATATAACATCTACTTATTTGCTCAAATTTTAACCTCATCTTAAATTATACAAGAATAGATATTTATACCTTTTCAGTATTGTAAATTTTACAAGAAAACTATCCACATCAAGCTGCTAATATGAATGATTTAGCTAATTCTTTGACAGGTTTGTTGGCTGAATATATTAGCCTTTGCATCATGTGTTTATAGACCTGCCATAATCAGAGCATTGATTGTTTTCAACCAGGAATAAATTCTGATGTTATCATATTTTCTATCATTGAAAAGCTTATTTTATATAGGTCAACATATCAAAATCCTCCCTTTGTAGTGTTTTGGAAAAAAGGTTTTTTTCTCTTGAATTTATTTCATATTTTTATCTATTTTACCATCAATTTGTGAGTAATTACAGTTAAACCAAATAGGCATATGTCTGAGTGGTTGGAATGTTCACTTTCTGACTGTGAAGAGGTGATCCCAGTGTCTGGCACCTTTGGAAAGTGCCCCAAAACCATATCATTAGTTGACCCAAGCCTCGTGAGTCAAATTGAGTAGGCAGAACTACTTGGGAGCTGTTGATAGTCATGCTAGATGGTCACAAGTCATCATGACAAAGTGTTTGAGCATATCAGCCTTGTTCTGACTGTTGATCATACCAGGTAATGTGCTCTCCCCCAGAAACTATAACTAAGGTCTGCTCAGCATAGTTGCAGTATAAACCACAGGTGGGCTCTGTGCGTATTGAACAAACACAAATGGCAACAAGGATTGACTAGACAGGCATACTTGGATATGAGTGGTAGGCCATTAAAAATGGTTAAACCATCATTTCTGCATGTTACTGCATGTATACAAATTGTTTTGGATCATAGTATATATATATATATATATATATATATTGTAGAAACCTTTCTATTTGATTTAAAAAAATTCAGTTCCATTCATGTTGGATTCAAAATTCATAGATTTGATCAGAAATGATTTGCATCTTTCGTATTCATATCATTTGTTGTTAATCTTTAGTTAAATTTAAGTATTTGTTTTGGTTCATAATATTTGAACTGTGTTGTATATTTGTACTATTTTTAATTTGGTAAGATTATTGATAATTTACAGATCAGATCATTGTGCTTTTCCAGAGTCATATGACAAAAATTTTAATGTTACTAATATTGTTTTATTATTGAAAGGATGTTATTGAAATTTCAATTCCCTAAGTTGTAGATACTGTGATATTGATGTTTTTAGTGTCGGTCTGGTCTGTAAAATACACATTGATCATATACTACCAAATCCAAAATGGTATCATTTTATATTGAAAATATCTATTGGTATTTTGCGCACACTTTTATTCAGTATCTGTCTATATTTCTGAGATGAGGTATTATGTACACTATTTACATTATTTGGACTTTTGTCCTCATCTTTGTTGCCATATTTATTACAACAGCACATATGCTAGGCCACAAAAATCTCCTGAGCTGACCAAGCATAGAAATGAATACAATATGAGAACCAGTAACAAGGAGTGCCAGAGAAAAAGTGATAACAACAAAAATTGCAATATGAGCTCTGGTAAAACATGATGATAACAGCAAAAATTGCAATATGAGCACTGGTAAAAAATGATTACCGAGACATTAGGTTCATAATACCCAGAAATTCATACACAGATGTCCTCAAAGACACATGGCACAATGGATAAAGGTGTTGGTTAGATCCAGTGACAGGACCCAAAGAGTGTGTGTTCAATAAGGCAGTGGAGAACTTGGAGAGGGGAATTAACAGGAGATAACTGATAACTGACATCCATTAAACATAGCACGTGGAACTAGAACAGTCTACCCCAGTGAGTGAAATAAAGAGTTCAGTTCAACATTCCAACCACCTGAAGAAGGCCGGAGCATACAACGGCTGGAACATTGTAATAAATATGGCGACAAAGATGAGGACAATAGTGTACAATTTTATTCATAGTTTTAATTATTTCAAGAGATATCAAAAGAAGTTTCTCTCTAGGTGGGTATTATACTATTCAAAAAATATTATATATATATAATTTTTTTTTTCCAAAAGAGGGAAGATTTTGGTCTGTTAATCTAGATAAAATAAGCTTTTTCAGGAATACCAATCAGATAACATCAGAACTTAGTTTGGGTTTGCCTATCATACAGAATTTAATGTTTACTGTCTTGACTGTTAATGGATTTTTAAAGTTCTTGTATTGCTATATGTATAAATTATTGTTAACGTTTATTAATTATAGGTAAAGCATTACTGACCATTATAGAACAGCCCCAATCGCGAGGGTTTCGGTTTCGTTATAAGTGTGAAGGACCTTCACATGGGGGCCTTCAAGGAGTTAAAAGTGAGAAAGGAAAAAAATCATACCCAACTGTTCAGGTAATTATGTCTTTTTTTATTTCACTCATTTTTTTCTTTTTAATTTTCTTGGAAACTAATGAGGTGTTGTGTTGATCAAAATAGACTTTCCAATTATCACTTTGAAGTCAAATGCAATCTATAAACTCTTTTAACTTTGTTAGACATATTTCTAAATGTAGTGAGATGTAAATTAGTATAATTTGCATATGAGCAGGTAGCTCATATGATAAACGGACACCAACTAGAACAGAGGTCGAACGCTTACTTAGCAATATACACGATACAACAATGGCGTCGCTGATAGGATACTCTTTAGTCCTTGAAGACCCAGAATAAATCGTAGATACGTGATTCGTTGCTTTGCTGCTAATGCAAGATGTAAAAAGTTGAAAGACAACAAAAAAAGAGGAGGGGAAAATGAAATCACCGATTTGTTTATGGCTACCGCTGGTTGTGAAATTTTATGAAGGTTGCTACAATGGTTTACCCTCAAGAACTAGAAGAAATGACTTTCAAGAAATAAGACAGGTTATTAAGGGAAGCATGAGGCCAAAGAAAAGACTGGTGATTGCAGAAAGGACCAAGTTTATGGCAATAAAGCAGGAAGTGGATGAACCGATAGTAAAATATTTACACCGGTTAAGAAGTGCGAGTAAATACTGTGAATTCGAAAAACTAGGAACAGGAGAGCAGACAACAGAAGACGAATTAATCCAACTAAGATTAATTGAAGGTATGCATAATTCGGCACATAGATATAAGTTAATGGAACAGTTACAACTTACAAACATGCCTTTGAATATGTGTATAGAATTTATACAACAGCAGGAATTAATACATACCTACAACCAAAATAAAAATAAATCCTACGAAGAAATAATGGCTGAAACATATACGGTACAAACAAAAAGAAAAAAATTAAAGGCGTGCTGTGGAAAAATTCATGAAATGAAAAAAAAAAAAATACCCAGCCTTTGGAAAAACATGTTCAAAGTGTTTAAAAAAAATCACTTCAAAGAAGTATGTAAAACGGAAAATGTGGAAAGAGTAGAGGATGAAAATAGACAAATTTTAATGTAAAAAGGATAATATACAAAATACTGGATCTAAGAACAGAGATACAAAAATAAAAGTGAAAATCAACGACTGTATTGTTGAAATGCAAATCGACACAGGTAGTGAGGTCACGATAGTACCCAGAAATTTGTGGGAAAAAATGGGAAAACCGTTTTTAAAAAAAACCAACGTACAATTACGTCAGTTTGATGGCTCGATTATAGCAATTATGGGTTACTTTGAAGGTTCAATAGAACTAAAAGAAAAATATGAAATAGTACCCATTATAGTTACAAATTGCCGAAAAATGCAAGGACTACTGGGGAATGACGTGTTAAAAATAAATTCAACGAAGTTGATTAATGAGGTAGAAATAGAAAAAACAGGAAAATTAAAAAATTATGAAGCTAGCCTGAAATTAAAAGAAAATGTTTCCCCTCCTACTATGAAGCGAGAAAAATACCAGTGCATTTATTACTGTTGGTAATAGCTAAATTGCGAAAGCTAATAAAGGAAGACTTATTAGAACCTGCCCCTCCAGGAGTAAGTAAATGGGCATCACCCATTGTGGTATTGAAAAAAAAGATGGTGACCTGAGAATTTGTGGAGATTATAAAATAGGGTGAACCATAAAGTTTGTGCTGACTCGCACCCTATTCCGAATGTGGAAGTAGCTTTACATAAACTTGCTGGAATTAAAGTATTTTCGAGATAGACCTAAAATCAGCTTACCACCAAATACCGATAAATGAAAATTTTAAAGAAGTGACGACCATAAACACACCTATAGGCCTGTTAAAGTGGAAAAGAATGCCGTATGGCATAAAAATGGCAAGTGCAATTTTTCAAAAAGCTATTGAAAAAGTAATAGGAAATGTTGAAAATACCATCTGTTATCAAGACGATATATGTGTTGGAGATTTAAATGAAGATGATTTAAAGAAAAAAACTGAAAATATACTGAACCGGCTAAGAGACGCTGGTATGACAATAAATACAAAAAAGTGTGTAACCAACAGTAAGGAAATATCATTTTTGGGTTACTCAATATCAAAGGAAGGGATCTCTCCAGATAAAGTACTAATAGAGAAAATTCTAAAAGTTGCTACACCGAAAAATAAAAGAGTTGGAGTCTTTCTTAGGTTTGGTAAATTTTTATAGAAAATATGTACCAAAATATAATGAGTTGACAGAACCATTTGCTAAGTTAAGAAAAAAAAATGTGGAATTCATTTGGTTAGAACACCAACAGAAAGCCTTTGAAAACTTAAAACAGATTCTGGCAAAAAAGCCAATAGTACAAATTTTTGACCCTAAGAAGGACATAATTCTCACTACTGACGCTAGTGAGCAGTCCATATCTGGTATTTTGTCTCAAGACGGGCATCCCATAATGTACTTATCGAGGAGATTAACAACAACTGAACACAATTATTCGAATATAGAAAGGAGGCACTAGCCATAGTGTGGACAACGGATAGAAACAAGACAGTTTTTGATGGGAAAAAATTTTGTTGAAAAGTGATCACAGACCATTGGAATTTATTTTCAACCCAAGAAAAGAACTACCGAAAAGTTACAACGTCCAGAATATTACGTTACATTAGACTGATGGCGTTCGACTTTGACATTGAATATGTTAAAGGGAATACGATACCGCACGTTGATGCCTTATCTAGATTGAGGTTTATAGAGAGGAGAAGGACAAAAACGACGAGGAATTTGAAGACACATTCTTGCACCTTGTAGAAACCGATGTAATATCTGTAGATAAAATGGCTACTGAAACTACAAATGACCCAGTGTTAAATAGAATAATGTCGAGGATAAAACAGAATCGCTGGGGAAATTGTTCAATGGCTGAAAGACCATTCAAAGAAATCAGACATAAAATGACTATAGAAAACGGGATAATATGTAATGGAGACTTGGTGGTTCCCCCAGAAACACAGAGGAGATGGGTTATAAAAAGTATACACGATAACGTACATTATGGAGTGGCAGCTACACAAAGAAGATTAAAATTGGAAGCGTGGTGGCCGGGGTACTCAAGAGACGTAGAAGACTACGTAAAAAGATGCAAAAAATGCACAGAACTCAGGAATTTTAAGCAAAAGAAAATACATGTATGGCCCCTTCCAGTAGAACCATGGAGCAGAGTACACATGTCTTTTCAAGACTATTATTAAGGAACAATTCCACATGGCCTGGAAAGTCCATCTGTTAATGGGCAGACAATTAAGGTCCCTTTGACTATGTCAACCCAAATAAAAGATGCCTGGAGGATCCTGGTGGCTGAGCAATCCATGATCCCAGGAAAAAGAGGAAATGCCATGAGTAATGCAACACTCCAGTTTGGCCCTTATCTGGGCTAGATGGATCAGTTCAATTATAGGAGAGGCCTGATCCAATCAATCGAAGATCTAGTCCCGACATGCCCTAGCATATATATTTGTCTTTATTTTCTCCCAATCATGTTATACATTCTGCTCAGTGTAGAATTATCAATCTGCTCTTGCTAAAGAACTATTCCCAACCCTCATATTATATATACTAGAAGGCGGGGGCTGAGGGTCAATCGTGGTCCCACAAGAGATATGACTGTTGACCAACATTAGACTGTTGAGCATTTGATAGAGGTTCAGAAACATACTCTTGGCGTGAGTATACTGGTTTTGTATCCCCCACTCTCAGGCCAAGGGCAGTGAATGGGTTTCCCCAACATGCCCTTATATATTTGTCTTTATTCTCAACATAAGTTGGACTCCTTGTGTGGGTGGAGGAATCTGCTGGGACCAGTGAAAAACATAAAAACAATCTTTATGGCTTCCTCTTACAAAAAAAACATACTTAAACACAACTATATAGAATCTTGATTCTTCAGATAATGAAACTGTGGAATCATCCTTTCCAAGATTTGTTGTTATAGAAAACTTAAACGTCATGTAGCTCACTTCTTCAGATCATGAAATGGAATCAAATTTATCTCCTTTATAATAGAAAGTGATATCAGGCAACTTAACACCTTTAACTGTCAAGAAATTGAAAAATGAGACACTGCTTGTCGAAGTGGAAAAGAAGAAACATGTGGATTTTCTACTAAAAATGACTGTATTCCACAATGTTCCAGTAAAAACATACCCTCACAAATCCCTGAACACAAGTAAGGGGGTTGTGAGAAGCAAAGAACTATCTTTATGTACAATAGAAGTAATTAAGAAAGAGTTGAAAAAACAAGATGTCATTGATGTTAAACGAATTTCAATAAAAAAAGAAGGTAAAATGATAGAAACAAACACCTATATAATGACATTTAACTCACCAAAAATACCAGAGAAAATTAAAGTAGGCTATACCATGGAGAGGGTCGAGCAGTTTGTGCCTAACCCTCTGAGATGTTATAAATGTCAAAAATATGGACATCATGAAGACACGTGTAGAGGACGAGAGGTGTGTGGGAAATGTGGCCAAAAAGATCCTGACCATCACATGAATGAATGTGAATTTCCCAATAAATGTGCTAACTGTGGTGGTGATCATCCAGTCTACGCAAGATCTTGCGACAGTTGGAGAAGAGAAAAGGAAATTCTATCAATAAAGCACAAAAATAACATTCCTTACCAAGAAGCACGGAAAAATGGTAGTAGGGTTTAACACTACCACATATTCCCAAGTAGTCCATCAGGAAAAAAAACAACAGAACAAATATGAAGAATTTGTCAAAACATTAATGCAGCTGAACCTGGGAGACTGGGACAATTTTATTAATAAGATAAAAACCCTTGTGTGAACTTGATAAAAATAATACAACTACAGTTTCAGAAACACCAACTACTCAAAGTAATCCTGCAGACAAAAGAAAATCTTCCACTAAAACAACTTCAAAAAAACAACAGTGCAGACACAAACCACTTCTCCTAAGAAAAAAAGTCAAAAAATCATCAAGCCGTCCTCCTACTTATAAAATTGACAATCTTGGGAAAAATCAAACATTAAACCCCAAACCAAAATAATGATAAGACAGAACGTTCCCCACAATCTAAAATAGACAATACTCAAACTTCATCCTCACAGGAACGTTTAAAGTTGTCCAACTTAACAAGTCAATCTACAGAATTATCAACATCAAAGGTTGATACCAAAAATAGATTTAGCTTGATAGAAAGAATGGAGACTGAAGAGCTGAGCAATATAAACAAATCTAGGAAAAACAATAAATCTAATTTAACATAATGAAACTGCAAAATAATTCAATCCTTCAATGGAACTGCAGAGGAATTAGAACCAACTATGAAGAACTTTTAATACTCCTCGATAAATATAACCCCAAAGTTGTATGACTTCAAGAAACATTTCTCAAGGACACCAACCAGCTAAACATTAAAAATTGCAATTCATACAATCACTTACACAAAGATGGACACAGAGCTTTTGGAGGTATATCGATCCTAGTTAGGAAAGACATACCTCAACATCAAATAACCGTAGACAGTGAACTCCAAATAATTGCTGTCAAAACAACATTGCAAAAAACAGTAATATCTGTTCTATCTATATTATACCACATGAGCCTATTAATGATATTAAATTTAACAAGTTAATAAAACAAATTCCTAAACTTCACCTATTATTAGGTGACCTTAAATCATAGTACCATATGGGGGGTCTGAAAACTAACCAGAAGGGTAAAGAAAAAAATAATCAATAGCAATAACCTCTGCATCTTGAATGATAAATCTCCAACATATCTCAATCCATATACCAGCTCCTATTCTGCTATTGACATCTCCCCTCAGATCCTTCAAGTTACATGGATTATACGTGGAAGGTTCATGATGATCCTTGTGGCAGTGACCATTTCCCCATTATAATAGAAATTACTCAACCTATCAGGGATAATAACAGACCTCCCTACTGGAAAATAAATAAAAAAGGCCAACTGGCAACAATTTAAAACATTGTGCAATACAAGACTGGTCCAAAATCCAAAAAGTTTAGAAAAAATAGATTTAATAAACACTTTACACAAACACTAATTGAAATAGCAAATGAAACCATACCAAAAACTTCTCCATCAAACAGACACAACACACCCTGGTTTAATAATGAATGTAAAATAGCAATCCGACTGTGAAATGCTGCCCTACACAAATTCAATAAAGAACCCTCTACCAGTAACCTAAACTCATTCAAATTGCTCAGAGCAAAGACCCGGAAAACAATTGCCAAAAAGACTAGTTGGCAAAACTATATAAATCAAATTAATTCCTCTACCAAGACTACCACAGTATGGAAAATGATCCGGGAAATTGATGGAAAAAACCAACCTAGTATGATCAAACACCTTATTAAAAATAATGATGAGGTCACAAATATTAAAGATATTGCTGATACACTGGCTGAGACCTTCTCAGTAAATTCCTCCTCTGACAACATTAACACGGAATTTTACAACTACAAAGGCAAAATAGAAAAACAGAAGCTAAATTTCAATTCAGACAACACTGAAAACTATAATGGATTCTTCACATTATGAGAATTAAAAGAAGCCATACAAAAATCTCACAATGCTGCAGTTGACCCAGATGAAATTCATTAAGCAACTACCTCCAAAATCGTTAGACTACCTATTAAATACATTTAATTACATCTGGGAAAATAGTAATATCCCAGAATCATGGAAACTAGCCACCATCATCCCCTTACATAAGCCAGGGGAAAGCAATCTCTATCCAACAAATTATCATCCAATAGCACTGACCAGCTGCCTGTGCAAAACTATGGAACGTATGGTGAATAAAAGGTTAATTTGGTACAATGAATCGAATAATCACTTCACCAACTCCCAATGCGGCTTCAGAAACCAAAGATCTACAATGGATCATGTCGCCAGGTTGGAAACCTCCATAAGGGAGGCAAACATATAAAAGAAACACCTTCTTGCCATTTTTTTGGATCTGGAAAAGGCATACGAGACCACTTGGAGGTATGGGATCATGAAAGACATACATGACATGGGATTGAAAAGCAGACTACCAAACTTCATAAAATCTTTTCTTTCAGACAGGAAATTCCAAGTCCGAATTGGTTCTACCCTGTCGGACATTCAAAACCAAGAAGAGGGTGTCCCTCAGGGAAGTATACTGTCGCTAACCCTCTTCAACATCAAAATTAATAGCATTACCAATTGCCTGAATCCTGGAGTTGATAACTATTTGTATGTAGATGACTTCTGTATCACCTCCACATCCAAATACATGCGGACAGCAGAGCGTCAACAAAATAAACGGGCTATCATAAACGGCTTCAAGATCTCTAAAACAAAAACACATTGCATGTATTTTTGTCAGTTAAGGAAAATGCATAACAACCCAACACTGAAGCTAGACAAAACAGAAATTCCGGTAGTTGACCAGTATAAATTCCTGGGAGTTATTTTTGACAAAAAACTAACTTTTATTCCGCATATACAATATCTGAAAGAGAAATGTAACAAAACCCTAAAACTACTTTGTGTAATAGCCCACAAAGATTGGGGTGCAGATCAGCAAACCCTATTAAAACTATATAGAACATTAATCCAATCAAAACTTGATTATGGCTGCTACATATATGGGGCAACCAGAAAATCCTACCTGAAAACACTAAATACAGTACACCATGAAGGATTAAGACTTGTTTTAGGGGCATTTCACACATCCCCAATGGAGAGCCTTTATTCTGAATCCTACGAACCACCACTAAAACTTAGATTCCAAAAATTTGGTCTGCAGTACTACAGTAAAATTAAATCGCAACCAACCAATCCAGCCTATAACTGCATTTTCAACCCCAAACACCAAAAAAAACTATTTGATCAAAAAAGTAAAGGCCATAAAACCTTTTGGTCTCCATATGAAACCCATAGTGGAAGACATGGATATTCCAATCACAAACATCCATGATGCCGTTCAATTAAGCTTACCACCCTGGCTACTTAAGCAGGCTGTGATTATTCTTGATTTAAACAAACTCTCGAAAAATAAAACCCTCCCATTAACCTACCAAGAAAAACTCTCCAATATTCAGGGAAAATACCCAAACTTCTTGCACATTTACACAGACGGCTCCAAAGACAGCAATAGAACCAGATGTGGAGCAGTTTTCAATAAGGAAATGATGGAAAAATGCCTCCTAAAAGAAGCCTCCATATTTACTGCAGAAATCTATGCAATAAAACTAGCACTTAAGATTGTTTGTGCAAGCAACTTAAAAAAATTCATCATCCATACCGACTCCGTCTCTGACCTATAATCTATAAAAAATACAAAACTAAATAACCCTTTAATTGTCAAACTTTTAAACAAAATCAACTCCATAAGACATAAAAAGGTGATACTTTGTTGGATCCCAAGTCATATTGGAATTCAGGGAAATGAGAAAGACGATTCCTTAGCAAAAGCTGCACAACATGACACCCAACCAGAACTCCAAAATCCCATATACGGACCTAAAACACAAAATCAGGAAAATAATGATTAAAAAATGGCAACAACTATGGGACAAAAATACGCACAATAAGCTCTACCAAATAGAACCCATTTTAAAAGAAAGGAAACTGAATCTTAATAATACAAGAGAAGAAACCACCCATTACTCAACTACAACATTGGACACACTAGACTGACTCACTCCTTCATACTAGAAGGAAAGCCTTCTCCCAAATGTCCCTGTGGAAACCAATACACAGTAAAACATATACTGATAGAATGCACAAACCTTACACACATTCAAGAAAGTTCTACAACATTAAGAGTACAAAATAACTATTTACAAAAAATGATCCAAGTCATATAATAAAACTTCCTGAAAAGAATTGGTCTTCTATCGAAAGAATATAATATTGTGTAATTAATATATGCTACCTTTAGCAAAGCAAATAACATTTTGCAAAAATTAATATCAAATTGTCTATTTACTAAATGGAAATCCTTGTCCCAGATAGTAATACCTGTAATTATTTTGCAGAATATCTCTAAGGATAAAACCCAACCAACCAACCAAACAAACTCTAGCTGTATTTAGGTAAAAAATAATTAAGTTTATAAAATATAAAAGTGAAGAAGAAACTCAGTTTTAAGATGCTCAATATCAAGGATAGAGCGTATGTAAATATAAAAGTGAACATTGAAGTCAACACTCAGAGGTGATGCTCAGAGATGAAGAATACTGTTATCAATAAGAAAAGTTGAAAAATCTTTGAAGACTTCTTTCTATTTGGATTGATAGGTTGAATCATCAGCATGCTGCTATTAGTCAAGAAATCATTCAAATGAAAGTGTTGTCTTTGAGGACCTAAACAAAAAATGTCCACATGAGCAAGATGTAGAGTTTAAAGCAAGTCAAGGCTGGTTTATGAGATTTAAAGAATAAAGAAGTTATCAATCTATTAAGAAGCAAGATGAAAGTGCATCAGCTGACGCACAAGCAGCAGCTGATTTTCCTAAAGCATTCACTAAGATCATTGAAGAAAATGGGTTTCTTTTTGATGAAACTGGATTATATTGGAAAAAATTGCCAGACTGTTCTTTCATTGCTAATGCTAAGCATAAAGCTATATTGCTGATAAATTATTTTATTCAGAATACCATAATATGCTTATAAGTGCTTATTTGCAGTTTATAGTGTGGTTATTTCAACTTAAGTCATGACCTCTGGAACCAATTAACGATGTAGGGTGAGGTATACCTGTATATATAACCATATTTCTTATTTTTCTATGTGTTGGGTTCATTCAGATCATGGACGATCATGGCTCTCTTATGACCCTTAGCAGACTTACTACTAAGACAGGAATATATGGTTATTCATAGTTGGGATAAGAATGATCTAGAACAAAAAATCAACATCCTCTATATTTCTTTCAAGAAATAGGACTTAAACCTTTCCAAAACAACAGAAAATATGAACTGAAATTGGAATGGAAGTGATGTTACTAATCCTGAACACATCATAAAAAAAAATAAGGATATGGAATTATTAAATATTCTAAACAGTTCAAACAGTGTAGGGATCAGTTATAACAAATTTAGTAGAGAAGATAAAGAAACTAAACATAGAATAGGCTGTGTTAGGGGTAGTTTTGCCCAATGCTACAAATTGCTACAAAACCAAAATATTAATATAAATTTTGAGTTATGTTGTTAAATAGCCTTGTCAGATCGAGAGTTTCATGTGGATGTCATGCATGGCGCCAAAATCATTCAGAAGTATCTAAATTTTCAGCTGTATACAACAACTTTCTCAAATCAATGATTAAAAATGGCTTCCAGCAAATTAAGCCTATATGTCCTAGAAAGGACTATCCTTCTTGGAACCTCATCGACTGGGACTACAGAATCACAAAGAAGTGTACCAAATAACAGAAACCATATTTGAGGATTTTTAATAGCAGCAACAACTGAAATAGATATCACATAAAACTTGGAGAGAAAATAATGACTTAATCAAGATGTTGACATTCCACAGTACTTCAAACAAAAGGCTCAGAAAGAAGCTTCCATCAATACTGGAAAAAGGTGATAAAAGTTATTTGACTTGAGAAAGCTATTTTCCTGAAAAAACTATTTTAAGCGAAAGATTTCATAAATTTCAACTGAAAGTATCACTGGCTGCTTGGTCAATTAATGTCAAAAGTTTCCTTATAAGGAAACAACTAATATTGTTCTTACCATTACCAAACTTGGGTCAACCCATGGTTTGATTTTCAGGCACTTTTCAATGGTACTACATGCTGGATCATCTCACTAGGATGATATTATTAAGAAGTCACCTCTTTGACTAATCGACCATGGTATGGTTTAAATATAGATCTTATATTCTAACTATTCAGCCACATGTCTATTATCTGGCAAATATAGGTCTAAATTTCAACATTCAGAATCTTAAAGGACGACTTATATACAAGTATGTATCATTGTTTAAATTCCTTAATGTTATGTTAATTTACCCACCCATACATGGACTCTCCCAACTATAAATAGGAGCAGGTACTGCCTTTTGGAGAGGGAAGTTTCCAGCAGTCAGTTCTGACAGTCAGACCGAACATTCTTGCTGTAACACTCTCGTTTGTATATGTTTGTATTACTGTTTCTGTTAATATATTTGTTTAACTCAATTCCTCTCTTTGTGTCTTTATTTCTGGTCCCTTACAAGGCCACAACACTTAATTAAAAAGATTTAAAGTTCCATAATTTTTAACAGAGAAGACGTTCTACGTTAACAATTATGGAACTTTAAATCTCTTTTTTCTCTTTTTCCTTCAGATTATGAACTATGAAGGCCCTGCTCGTATCCTTGTCAGTTTAGTGACAGATGATAGCATACCTAAGACACATGCTCATGAATTGGTTGGCAAGTCATGTAATAAAGGAATTTGTTTAATGGATGTCAAAGAGGCTAAGAATCCAATATGTCAGTAAGTAGCATGGGATTTAAATCTATACAGTGTTTTACAAGCATTTGTTTCATATACTCTTTAAAGAATATCTATTTTTAGTTTTCATAGATTTGTGTTATTTTTGTTTTTATTAGTTTGCTAAATTATTTATTAATCTATTCTTTTAGCATCAAATTTTATAGAAAGTGTTTATTTGCTAATTTTTAAAATCTTTTACCAAAAATATTTTCTCATGAACAGTTATTGTTTAAATTTATTAATTTCTATTTGCTGGAAAATTTATTTTTTATTTATAAAAAATCTTACTTTGTAAAAAAAAAAAAAATATAAAATGACATTTGAAATGTTTTCCATGTTGTCTACTGCAAACAGAAATTCCTGTTGACACAACTTGTTAATATACTCATCTTCCAAATTATTAATTGCGTATTTGCAACTCCATGAAGTTTTCTTTATACAAAGAAACATTTTCCCTAGTAATGTAGGGGTGGGTCATTTTGTTTTTTTTTCTTTTCCATTTCTTCATGCATGGTGATTTCTAGTTTCTCCAGTTTATTTTAGAGATATGGATATTTATTAGAGATAAGTGAGATAGGAATAAAATTACAATACTGTATATATAAGAATAATATTGAATTACTTACTTCTTTTTCTATGTGCCGTGTCCATTCAGATCATGGACAATTATGGCTCTTTTGTGGCCCTTAGCAGTTTTTCTGCTTTTGTTAAGAAAAGAGCTGCATTGACACAAGCAATTGTCTCTTCCTGCTTCTTTTTGTTGTCATTTTCCTCAAGATTACCTTGTTGCTTACTTGCTCCATCCTTGCAATTCTCAGCATCCTTCTGTAGAACCACATTTCTGTTGCCTCCAGTTTTCTCCTCATCAGCATTCACTGCCATATAAGAGGATGGATATTATACAGTACTATTTTTTTTTTTTTTTTTTTTGTTTCTAATGAAATTTTTCTATTTCTCAGCAATTTGCTTTGCTTTTGTAATGCCTCTTTTGCTTGTCCAATGTGTGTTCAAATTTCAGAAATTAAACAGGAAGAATATAAAAGAGGTAAATAGCAATGTCATCAGCTGGCACTTTAAGCAAGCTGATTTTCCTAAAGTATTCACTAAGATCATTGAAGAAAATGGGTTTCTTTTTTGATGAAACTGGATTATATTGGAAAAATTGCCAGACTGTTCTTTCATTGCTAATGCTAAGCATAAAAAGCTATATTGCTGATAAATTATTTTTATTCAGAATACCATAATATGCTTATAAGTGCTTATTTGCAGTTTATAGTGTGGTTATTTCAACTTTGTCATGACCTCTGGAACCAATTAACGATGTAGGGTGAGGTATACCTGTATATATAACCATATTTCTTATTTTCTATGTGTTGGGTTCATTCAGATCATGGACGATCATGGCTCTCTTATGACCCTTAACAGACTTACTACTAAAGACAGGAATATATATTATTCATAGTTGGGATAAGAATGATCTAGAACAAAAAATCAACATCCTATATTTCTTTCAAGAAATAGGACTTAAACCTTTCAAAACAACAGAAAATATGAACTGAAATTGGAATGGAAGATGTTACTAATCCCAACATCATAAAAAAAAAAAGGATATGGAATTATTAAATATTCTAAACAGTTCAAACAGTGTAGGGATCAGATTATAACAAATTTAGTAGAGAAGATAAAGAAACTAAACATAGAATAGGCTGTGTTAGGGGTAGTTTTGCCCAATGCTACAAAATTGCTACAAAACCAAAATATTAATATAAATTTTTGAGTTATGTTGTTAAATAAATTGGTCCAGATCGAGAGTTTCATGTGGATGTCATGCATGGCGCCAAAATCATTCAGAAGTATCTAAATTTTCAGCTGTATAAACAACTTTCTCAAATCAATGATTAAAAATGGCTTCCAGCAAAATTAAATGCCTATATGTCCTAGAAAGGACTATCCTTCTTGGAACCTCATCGACTGGGACTACAGAATCACAAAGAAGTGTACCAAATAACAGAAACCATATTTGAGGATTTTTAATAGCAGCAACAACTGAAATAGATATCACATAAAACTTGGAGAAAAATAATGACTTAATCAAGATGTTGACATTCCTGATACTTCAAACAAAAGGCTCAGAAAGAAGCTTCCATCAATACTGGAAAAAAAGGTGATAAAAGTTATTTGACTTGAGAAGCTATTTTCCTGAAAAAACTATTTTAGCGAAAGATTTCATAAATTTCAACTGAAAGTATCACTGGCTGCTTGGTCAATTAATGTCAAAAGTTTCCTTATAAGGAAACAACTAATATTGTTCTTACCATTACCAAACTTGGGTCAACCCATGGTTTGATTTTCAGGCACTTTTCAATGGTACTACATGCTGGATCATCTCACTAGGATGATATTATTAGAAGTCACCTCTTTGACTAATCGACCATGGTATGGTTTAAATATAGATCTTATATTCTAACTATTCAGCCACATGTCTATTATCTGGCAAATATAGGTCTAAATTTCAACATTCAGAATCTTAAAAAACGACTTATATACAAGTATGTATCATTGTTTAAATTCCTTAATGTTATGTTAATTTACCACCCATACATGGACTCTCCCAACTATAAATAGGAGCAGGTACTTGCCTTTTGGAGAGGAAGTTTCCAGCAGTCAGTTCTGACAGTCAGACCGAACATTCTTGCTGTAACACTCTCGTTTGTATATGTTTGTATTACTGTTTCTGTTAATATATTTGTTTTAACTCAATTCCTCTCTTTTGTGTCTTTATTTCTGGTCCCTTACAAGGCCACAACATTAATTAAAAAATTTAAAAAGTTCCATAATTTTTTTTACAGAAGACGTTCTACGTTAACAATTATGGAACTTTTAAATCTCTTTTTCTTTTTCCTTCAGATTATGAACTATGAAGGCCCTGCTCATATCCTTGTCAGTTTAGTGACAGATGATAGCATACCTAAGACACATGCTCATGAATTGGTTGTAGAGTCATGTAATAAAGAATTTGTTTAATGGATGTCAAAGAGGCTAAGAATCCAATATGTCAGTAAGTAGCATGGGATTTAAATCTATACAGTGTTTTACAAGCATTTTGTTTCATATACTCTTTAAAAGAATATCTATTTTTAGTTTCATAGATTTGTGTTATTTTTGTTTTATTAGTTTAAAAATTATTTATTAATCTATTCTTTTAGCATCAAATTTTATAGAAAGTGTTTATTTGCTAATTTTAAAATCTTTTTTACCAAAAATATTTTCTCATGAACAGTTATTGTTTAAATTTATTAATTTCTATTTGCTGGAAAATTTATTTTTTATTTATAAAAATCTTACTTTGTAAAAAAAAAAAAATATAAAATGACATTTGAAAATTTTCCATGTTGTCTACTGCAAACAGAAATTCCTGTTGACACAACTTGTTAATATACTCATCTTCAAATTATTAATTGCGTATTTGCAACTCCATGAAGTTTTCTTTATACAAAGAAACATTTTCCCTAATAATGTAAGGGGTGGGTCATTTTGTTTTTTTTCTTTTCCATTTCTTCATGCATGGTGATTTCTAGTTTCTCCAGTTTTATTTTAGAGATATGGATATTTATTAGATAAGTGAGATAGAATAAATTACAATACTGTATATATAAGAATAATATTGAATTACTTACTTCTTTTTCTATGTGCGTGTCCATTCAGATCATGGACAATTATGGCTCTTTAATTCTTATTAGCAGTTTTCTGCTTTTGTTAAGAAAAGAACTGCATTGACACAAGCAATTGTCTCTTTCCTGCTTCTTTTTGTTGTCATTTTCCTCAAGATTACCTTGTTGCTTACTTGCTCCATCCTTGCAATTCTCAGCATCCTTCTGTAGAACCACATTTCTGTTGCCTCCAGTTTTCTCCTCATCAGCATTCACTGCCATATAAGAGGATGGATATTATACAGTACTATTTTTTTTTTTTTTTTTTTTCTAATGAAATTTTTCTATTTCTCAGCAATTTGCTTTGCTTTTGTAATGCCTCTTTTGCTTGTCCAATGTGTGTTCAAATTTCAGAAATTAAACAGGAAGAATATAAAAGAGGTAAATAGCAATGTGTGTATAAAGATATCCTCATTCATATGTATTGTGTGTGTATTATTCTATTGAAAATGTTGAGACCTTCATTAAAGGAGTGTTTCTTGGATTGTTATACTTACATTACTAGCTTAAGGCATTTGTACATTGTGTTGATTTCATGTTACATGTTGATCACTGAGATTAAGTCCCCCTACTGGGGAAATGGGACTTGTTCTTGTTTTGTCTCTGCAGAATTCTGTTTGCTAAAAAAAAAAAAAAACTAAATAAGAAGTTTGTTTCTACTCATCTTCTGATTGGCCAGCACACACGAACCCCTCAACCAATCAAAATAATGCCCAATTTTAATCCTTTATCTGTGTGTGTGTGAGCGTGTGTCTCTCTCTCTCTCTGTTACCTCATATTTTTTTAAGTGTTTCACCCCAAGCAAGGCGAGAAGCCACTAGGACGCAAGGAGTTACAGAAGATTTGGAGCAAGATCAGAGGAGTGATAGAGGAAAGGATGAGGAGAAGGATAGTGGATAGATCAAGACAACTGGAGATATCGATTGACATTACATTTGAATAGTTGGAGATTATAGCTCTCAAGGAAACTGGAATAGGGAAGGGAGTTCCACAGGCGAGAGGTGCAAGACATGAAGCTATTGGAGTAGAAGAGACGGCTACATTTAGGAGTTTTGACAGTGAAAGGGTGAGAGCGGAATGCCAGCCTCATAGGGCGCTTGAATTCATGAAGTCTGGGAACCAGCGAATGCAGCTCCTCGGAGCAATTGCCATGAAAGTATTTGTAAAAAAGACAGAGTGACTGTAGACGAGATGCCAGAACAGGGCCAATTATATTGTATATCTGCCTCTGGATCTTATCAAGAACCCCGAGGCAAACAGAAGGGGCTCCAGACCCATATATGGCAGCAATACTCCATTCAAGGGCGAATTGTTGATCTGGAAGATCGATTCCGTTACACCTGCATCTAACTGCAGGGTGTCAGTTTTTTGGTTTGACTCCCCCTCAACACTAGTATCAAAGTTACAAGTTCCTTGACAACATCACTGCAAAACTGCACTAATATTACCTCCACTCCCAGGGTAATGAATGCACTGTCTTTTTTATAACCATCTTGGCAGATATTTTTAATTTATCAAGTATTTAAATTAAGCCACTGTTTTATCTGAAGTAGAATTATGCATGTAATAATCATATATTGTCAATGGTGCTAGCCTTAATTCTTAACCACTGACCTTAGTATTGCCAGAAATTCTTGTATTCTTGTATGAGGCATGAAGAATCTTCTTAATGTGAATTCAACCGTCGCATAGTACAAAATATAGCTCAATATTGTCTCACTGTCAACTGAGTAAATACATGGGAGAATATCTATTTATGCATGTACAATATTGTCTCATCTTACCAAGTTGTATGAAGGCCATGCAACCAATTCTCAATCCGTCCTGGGTATGACGATAAACTACACCCGCGTCCTGGGTATGACGATAAACTACACCCGCGTCCTGGGTATGACGATAAACTACACCCGCGTCCTGGGTATGACGATAAACTACACCCGCGTCCTGGGTATGACGATAAACTACACCGCGTCCTGGGTATGACGATAAACTACACCCGCGTCCTGGGTATGACGATAAACTACACCCCGCGTCCTGGGTATGACGATAAACTACACCGCGTCCTGGGTATGACGATAAACTACACCCCATGTCCTGGGCAAGAACGATAAACTACGTCCAACGGCCATGCCACTGATCAGGAGGTTTTGAGGATCATGGAACCACCACTTAATTGCTGGTGTTCCCAGATCCACCCTGACCCGGGGTGGTAGCACCTGTTAGGGTCCCAGCTATGGACAAATAGTTAACCCCCCAAACTGGTGTCAAAACACTATGAAAGTGTAACATTTTTTTTAATACCAGAAAATTCTTTGTAAAAAAAAAGTTATTACCAGCAATAAGTTTTGGAAGAAAAAAAATGATTACCAGCAATACATTTTTTAAAAAAAGATATTACCAGCTATACTTTTTTGAAGAAAAAATATTACCAGAAATAGATTTTTGAAGGAAAAAATTTTACCAGCAATACATTTGAAAAAAAAAAAATATTACCAGCAATAAAATTAATATCTTTAAAACTTAACAGATAACTAATAAATGTCTGAAGGCCACAAAACTGAATCATAATGACTTTCTTCTAATTAATAGTTATTAACAGCACCAAAAATACTGCAAAATGTAAGAATATTTTTCATAAGGAATGTTGTCGTTTGTGAAGATAAAAAAAATTTTGACTAATATTTTTTTTATAAACATTATTCAAAAGGATCACATTTAGAAGTGTAAACAATTTTTTTCTATATTATTAAACTTTATACAGTGGAGTTCAAAAGTTTGAGGCCACCTCCAGAATTAGCATAGAATAGAACTGGCAGAAGAGTGAAAAAAAAATGAAAAATAGCTCTTAGAGTCATCATAAAAGAATGGAATCAATTATCAAAACTTATACTTTGAGAAACCTTTGCAACAAATGGTAAAAATTTGTGTTGCAGTAATCATAGCCAAAGGAGGATATTTTGACGAGAACAAAATTTAATCATAAAATCCTTTTTTCTTTTTGTCATAATAAAATTTCTAATAAAAAATCATGTCTCCTTTTTTTTTTTTTTTTTTTTTTTAAAACCATATATAATAAATTTTCTTTTATTTAAAGTACAACACAACTACTTTTTGGGTCAATTTAAAAAAATTACCAGGGGTTTCCTCAAACTTTTGATCAGCAATGTATGTATTAGAAAATTTTGAATACATTGTAAAATTACTATGGAAGCTTATGGTGGTAGTATGAAACACGGGAAATTGTGAGTTCATGCCTGCCTTTGTGACATTAAATGTGACACAAGTGGATAATGTCTGTTGCCATTTTTAACAAACATTTTGTTTGCTAAAAATAGCAACTAATTTTCTTAATTTTGCCTTAATAGCTGATGTTTTATTCATTTACTAACATTAATTTTAATTTATTAATTCATTATAATTAATTATAATTAGTGTGCCTTAAGGCAAAATTAAAACAGGTGAAGGAAGAAAAACTTCCAAATTCAGGATGGTTTGTCTGTCTTGAAATTCAGAATTAAAAATCTTAATTTTTACCAAGATTTGAATATCATATGCTAGTGGCAGAAATATGCAACAATTTCAGCCATAAGGTATACTCCCTTTTTTAACTAAGCTTAGTACAAGGCCAAATAGAGATAGAAAAATTATGTTGTACAACACTTTCATGTAGGATATATTTTTTAACTAGGTTCAAACCTTAATCTATGATACAACTGATAGGACTGAAACTGTCCCTTGGTAACTGCATTTCCTAACATATTAACTGTCGCAGGAGCATGTTAGCTGCTATTTTCTAAATCTGATAGTATTGGGCTGGTGCATAATTATCAGGCGTTTTTGTAGGTGAGTTATTTCTTAATAAAAAATGTTGTTTTGTTTACTCTTTTTTTAATAATAATATTATTTCATTTTCAGGTTCTAAAAATGTGTGTCTAATCATTTAAAAATGTTATTGTTGAATTGTTATATTTCTTTTTTCATAATATTGTTGAAAAATGCCTGATAATTATGCACCAACCCAATACTTTTAGTAAAGCATGGGCTTAAAAATTACGGTTAGCACTAAATTAAAAAAAGTGAACTTCCTTGATATAACATTAGATTTAAATAAAAATACATACACACTTTATAAAAACAAAATACCAATCCTTTATATATACACCTAAATCAACCCCCCCAGCTATAATTAAGCATATTCTTTTTTAGGATAGATAACGGTATAAGTACAAATTCAGCAAATGACAAGATTTTCGATGAGCATATCAATTCCTATAATAAAGCTCTAAAAAACAATTGTGGCTACAAAACCCAAAACTAACTTATATTAAAAATGAAAATGGAAAGCATAGAAAAAAACAGATGTGAAAAAATAATTTGGTATACGCCCCATACAACCAAATGGTAAAAACAAATTAGGACAAAAAATTCCTTGCATTAATAGTCAAGCATTTTTTTCTAGTGAAAGTAAACTAAGTACTATTTTTCAATAAAAACACACTAAATTGAGTTACAGCTGTGGAAAACTTAGAAAAATTATTAAAAACATAATGCTAATATCTTAAATAAACACTTATACCAAAACCAAAAAAATTCAGACAATGGAAAAATAAAACTGATGAGGATAAACAAAAAATTATGTAACTGTAAAAACAAGTGGGACAAAAATTCCCTTGAAACCCTCATAATTGCCCTCTACAAAATAAATGTCACACAATCATTAGTATACCAATGCAGTATCTCTTCAATTGAAAATCCTGAAAACATAAAAATATATATAGGTGTGACACTATTTAGCATAAGCGTGAAAATTAAAAGCGAGGAATACTTAAGGCGAGAAGAAGCTATCACAAAAGACATACTGAGTGATGTTAATTTTTTTTAACAAAGAAAAGTGGTAAAGATTTTATTTTCATTTGTGAAAAAAAGATTTTTTTTTTTTTGCAGAAGATAGGAAATTTGTACGATCTCGGATCTGTTGGAATTAATTTATGCTATGACACGGCGAATAAAAGATAGCAATCTGCCCATGGCAATAATGAAAATTTCAAATTGGTCAAGTGGCCTACAAAACAGAATGCTGGAAGATAATCGTAATCAGGTCAAGCACTGACTGAGAATGGCATCAGCTGAGACCACCCCCAAAGAAAAAGGAAGGGGAGAGAATAAACCATTAACTATCTTTCGGAGATGTCATTTGGTTTTAGGAAAAGACACCTGTTTTATGTTCAGACCTTGGCATGATAAAAGTTTGTTACCAGGACAGATTGTTGACGATAGGAGTACGAAGGTGTTGAGGTTACAAAGAGATTCACTTGACCATTCTGATGATAATCATTTGACGAAAATCTCGTTGATAAATTCCAGATGACATTTGGTTAAAATAGAGATTAAGGACCACACTACGAGTCATAGGGGCCCAGTCGGGGAAAAGAAAGAAAAGAAAAAGGAAGATAATTTTTTTCCTTTGAGCGATAATTGTGGACTGAGGCCAGACTAGCCATACCCACACTGCTGAGCGTTCATTGGCTGAATGGTGGCATGAGCAATGGGCGAAGGTAAACATATGAGAAGGAGGGGAGGCCTGTTAACGCCTCTGAGGGGATTGGTATGAGATACCAATATGAGAAAGGAAGAATTTGGGAGGACGATTCCCTTAAGAACCCCTCTAAAGCAGAAAGTAATGGACTTCCAAAAATGGAAAGTGATAAATTTTCCTGTCTGAAAACAAAGAAAATCCTTATTGTGGATTTAGAATTATCAAGGAACCCACACCTGGTTTTGGTCGGCATCTATATAAACGGAGTAGACAGTGGCAGTTGGGCAGAGAGTTCGGCAGAGTTCCGAGGAGACGCAGACGTAGACAGAGTTGAGCTCTGAGACCAGCCTCACAGGAAGCTGACTGAAAGATCCCACGCATTCTGACTTAGACTTCTAACCAAAAACAATTTATTTTTGAAGAACGACTTAGACTCACACCACCAAAACAAGTTTTACAAATATCGCCTGAAGATACAAAAAACCAGTTATTGAAAAACAACTTAAGATATTAAGACTCGCCTAACAAACGCAAAGTATCATGTATCCATAGAAGCGGGTTGGGAGAAAGACGCAGTCCTGTATTCAGCAACCAGATATAAAAATATTTGTTATTCTTTTTTTAACACATTTGAACTTTTCGAGTTGTTACTTTATTTTCTTTTACATATACTTGTGCAATGTCACCTTCGCTCGAATTTGGCTTGCATTACAGCCCGGCAACTGATTGATTTCATCTACCTAAGATCAAATCACAATGTGGGTAGGTTAGACTAGAAATCAAAGCAGTTACTTCGGTAACCAGATGTTGGAGGCGAGCTGGGAATGACAACGCTAATACCGAATCTAACCAGATTCCCATCCGAATCAGCCAAGGGTTAGAACGTCACATTTGGTGCCGTGACAACAGGATCACGTTACATTTGGCGCTGCAACCAATACCAAGTCACATTGGTCATCACAGGATAGCACGGGGGCAGAGAGGCCAGGGTGACGTCACATTTGGTACCGTGACAGCAGGATCATGTCACATAGGTTGCACTAGCCATGAGTTCAAAAAAAGATTCAATCAATATCAAAGTTCATTTAGGATAAATAAATATAAAAATCAAACATCTCTCTCAAAGTACTTTTGGCACCTAAAAGAATCAAATAAAACACTTACAGTAAAATGGAAGTTAATAAGAAAAGCTAGAATATGTAGGTCATTAAACGACCCATGTCCTTTGTGCATACATGAGAAACTATATATTACTAAGTTTATAAAAAATAAAAATTTACTGAATCAGAGAAATGAAATAGCTATTTTATGCCGTCATTGTCAAAAATTTTCCTTAAATAATATTTTAAAATAAAAATAAATTTAAGAAGTACGACCAGGGAATATACATACTTATATTTAATGTGAAAAAATAATTTTATATACTGTAATTCTATTACATTTACTTGTTTTATAAAAAAAAATAGTCTATTAAAATAACAATGAAAATATTTTAGAGTTGTATTTAAAATTGTAGTTAAAATGAATTCTAACCTAAACATCTTTTAAAATTGTAGTTAAATAAAACGTATTCTAACATAAACACCTCTCTCAAAGTACTACCGGCACTTAAATGAATCCAATAAAACACCTACAGTAAAATGAAATTAATATGAAAAGCTAGATGTAGGCCATTGAATGACCCATGTCCTTTGTACATACATGGGAAACTATATATTACTAAGTTTATAAAAAAAAGTTTACTAAATCAGAAAAATTAATTAGCTATTTTTGCCATAATTGTCATAAATTTTACTTAAATAATATTTAAATATAAAATTTAAAAAAATCATAATATACATACTTATACTTGATATGGAAAAATAATTTTACTTACTGTAAGTAATTCTAATACATTTACTTCTTTTAAAAAGAAATACAGTCTATTAAAACTAACAGTGAAAATATTTTAAAGTTGTATTTAAAATTGTAGTTAAATAAAACGAATTCTAACCCAAACATCTTTTAAAATTGTAGTTAAATAAAACATATTCTAACCTAAACACCTCTCTCAAAGTACTACAAGCACTTAAAAGAATCCAATAAGACAGCTACAGTAAAATGAAATTAATATGAAAAGCTAGATGTAAGCCATTGAATGACCCATGTCCTTTGTACTTACATGAGAAACAGTATATTACTAGGTTTATATAAAAAAATAAGTTTACTAACTCAGAGAAATTAATTAGCTATTTTTGCCGTCATTGTCATAAATTTTACTTAAATAATATTTAAATATAAATTTTTTAAAAACTTGTGACCTAGTAATATATATACTTATACTTCATGTGAAAATAATTCTACATACTGTAAGTGATTCTAATACATTTACTTGTTCTAAAAAGAAATATAGTATATTAAAAATTAAAAGTGAAAATATTTTTCAAATTGTAGTTAAATAAAACGTATTCTAACCTAAACACCTTCCAAAAATCTTTAAGTATACAAATAGAAAAAATGCCGTAAGAATTTTTGCTGTTAACAATAAATTTAAAAAAAAATCCAGACAACATGCATTTAACATATGTCAGAATTCATTGAAAAATACATGCCTACCCCTACCAAAACGTAACTAATAACTGATACATCAAAATACAGCGATAATGAACACACAACCACCCCTTGTCTGGATGAATGGATTTCTCTGTATCCTTGGAAACGTGAATTGTGATTTTTTGCTGTGCCTTTAAAACACAGTAATTTTAAAAGTTACTCCAAAATTCGCTTGAGGATGAAATGGAACTGACGTCTTTAATTACAAAATTAAATTCAAAGCTTTTTACCTTCCATTTTTGAAACATGGTTAGAACTGTGTAGCGGAAAAACCATATTTTAAATCAATTAATTTATAATATTAATCCTCTGTAAATTTACATTGAGCACTATTTTGTAAAAATAAAAATATCTATAAGAACACCAGGTTATATATCTTACTGTTCTTTCTTTTTATTTACATATACATATCTATATCTATATATGAAGAAATATAGTCTTAAGATGTGCTATATTTATGAGATAAAGTGCTCAATATCAGAGAGAGAGCGTTTGTAAATATCTATATAGATCTCTCTCTCTCTCTATCTATCTATCTATCTATCTATATATATATATATATATATATATATATATATATATATTTACTATAATTTTTACATATGGACAAAAACTCTTTGCTCACTGCAAATATGTATTCTTGTTTCGATGAAATGCTTATGAACAATTCTGTTTACAAGCAAACCGCTTACAAAAAAAAGAAAATTTAAGGAAACTGAGAGAGGTAAAGGAAAGGAAAGGATGACTGAGTAAGACAATATTATTTGTTGATATCTGTTTGGGCAGTGAAGGAATGTTGAGGCGTTAATTACAAAGGCGTGACCCTAAAAGTTTAAGACAAAGCAGAAGTGTCTGCTACAGCTTTTGATATCGTGCAGATGCCCTTGTATTAATGTCCCAACATTCCTTCACTGCCCAAAACAGATATCAACAAATAATATTGTTCTTACTAAATAGTTCTTTACCCTCTCAGTTCCTCGTAAGATGTTTCCCGTCCTTCTGCTTTAAATAGTTACTCCTCTCAGTTTCCTCGTAAGATGCAGACTCCATATGGCTGTTTTTTTTATTTTTTGTAAGCATTTTGCTATATTAAAATATATATTGTTCAATATTGTATATAATTCTCACCTAGTTAAAAAATGCAAACACATCCACAAAAAGATCTCAATTTTTTTTAATAGAGCAGAATTACAAAATAAAAATCTATGAGGTTATTTGGGATTTTATTCGTATGTGTGTGTGTGTGTATAATATTATATATATATATATATATATATAATATAATAAATTTTATTGACTATATAATTACTATAGTTTTCATCCTCAAAAATATAAAATATTAAAACTGGACATCCCCATCAAAAATATCTCAATGTATTTTTTATTATAGAGCAGAAATTAATACAAAATAAAATCCATATGAGGTGATTTGGGATTTTATTCTGTGTGTGTGTGTGTGTGTATGTATATATATATATATATATATATATAAAAAATTTTTAGTCATGACTACTGATAGTTACTATAGCGGTTTTCTAACTCAAAAATAATCCCTTCCCATCTACGAACAATTAATGGACATCCCCATCTTCCTATTAGTCCATTGATGAGAGGTTTATCTGTACACTCAAACCCACAGTCATGATGACATGTAACTTTTTTTTTTTTCATCATTTCACCTCGTCAAAGTGATAATGCCAATAGGACACAATAGGTTACAGTGAGTGAAACATAACGAGAAGATTTTAGTGAATAAAGGAACAGGATTCAGCAAGACAGATGGTGATTTTATTGCATTTAGATTTTTAAAGATTGTAGGGAAGCAAAAAATCAATAAGGATTTCAAGAGGCAAGAAGTGTAAGAAAAGAACCTCTTAGAATAGAAGAGACAGTTCTATCTAACTTGTTCAACAGTAAAACAGTGATTGATACCTAGTTGCCAATCTAGTAATTATTTTTATTGCAATTGGTAATGGTAATATTAGCTGTTTCTTTATAAGGAAGTATTCAACATATATTAACCGATCAACCAGTGTTACTTTTGACTGAAATTTATAAAATTTTTCTCTTCAAGCAATTTTTCAGGAAAGTTGCTTTTCCAATTCCACTGTTATTGCTCTTTCCAGTATTGATATTATATTATAACGTTTTGTTTGAAGTAGTGTGGAATGTCATTATTTTCTCTTCAAGTTACATACAATATTCATTTTAGTTGTTACTGTTATGTAAAATCCTCAATTGATGTGGTTTCTGTTACTTGTTACAGTTTTTATATTTGTGATTCTGTAGCACCAGTTGATAAGGTTCAAATAAGGATGGTTCTCACTAAGACCTTACAAACTTCATTGGCAAAGGGAAACAATAATTTAACTAAACTTTGTGTACTTGTAAATCTGAGTTATCATTCAGTGTGGATATTGCTCATAAAACAAATCCATTGTTGCCTCATGTCGTTTTCTTTGGGTAGGGGGTACATTTTTTTCTATTTTTGTCTTTTTTCTTTCTTTTTTTTTCATCTTTTCTTTTTCTTTCTATTTTTGTTCTTTTTTTCTTTTTTCTTTCTTTTTCTTTTTTCCTCCTTTCTTTTTTCCGCCTTTCTTTTTTTTCCTTTCTCTCTCTTTTTAATTTTTAACGTGTGGTATGTATTTTGTATATTTATTTACTATAATTTTTTTTCTGAGAATTAAAAACATTATGTATTTTTTATATTTATTTATTATTATATTTTGTTTAGTCTGATTAAAAATATGAAACAAAGTATGTATTTTTTTATACTTAGTATTTTTTGGGGGTTACTATAGACTAATAAACACAAAGTATGCATTTTTTTATATTTATTACCTTATTTTTTAGGGTACTACTGATTAATAAACTAAAATAAAATATGTATTTTTTATATTATTATTATTTTTTATTATTTTAAGGTTTCAAAATATTGGAGTAATGCATGTGACGAAACGTAAAGTGGCTGATGTCCTGAAAGAACGCATTTTAGAGTCTATGCTTTTGAACAAACGCATTTGCAGTGGAAATGTTAATGATGAAAATATCCAATTAAATGGTAAATCCTTTAAGTTTTTAATTTTATTGCAATTTTATTTTTATTTATTGAAAAAAAAAAGTGGCTTTTTTGTGGTACTATAAAATGGGAAGTATCTGGATGATATGAGTTCTTTTACATGCATCATGTGACTCTGCAACTTTTAATCTCTTTTACCTTCTCCCCCTTCACCACCGCATCAATTTCTACTATTTTTCTCTCTCTCTCATCACAGCTGTTCAACAATATATTATTCTTTTAAAACAGAGATTCTCATATGGGTGTGTAATTTTAGCCAGGAGAAGAATTAGGCATTAAATTCAGTTGAAGTTTTATCATCCATTGAAACCAGGATTTCTTTCCTTATTTGATTAATAAAGTAATTTGGTTTCATAAATTATTTTAATAATTTTCACTGTAAAAATGAAAAAATTACTAGATGACAATTCAAAATCAGAGAGCCGTTAAAGGAACCTGGGATTTCAAGAGGAGGAATGTTATATGGGACTCTTAATAACAACTAAAATAAAAAACAAAAACAAACTGTATTTTCTCTAATGAGGTATGATTCCTGAAAAGTAAATTTGTTTTGGATGAGAATACTTCTCTACACTATTTACATTATTCGGACTATTGTCCTCATCTTCGTTGCCATGTTTATCACAACGTTTCGGCCGTTGTACGCTCCAGCCTTCTTCAGGTGGTTGGAATGTTGAACTGAACCCCTTATTTTGCTAACTGAGGTAGACTGTTCTAGTTCCATGTGCCATGTCTAATGGATGTCAGTTATCTCCTGTTAATTCCCATCTGAAAGTTCTCCACTGCCTTAACCAGGTATTGGGTCCTGTCATTGGATCTAACTAACGCCTTTATCCACTGTGCCATGTGTCCTTGAAATGTTGTGATAAACATGGCGACAAAGATGAGGACAATAGTCCGAATAATGTAAAATATTACAAATTAATGTTATTTTGTTTTTGCTTCATGTACTTTGTTTGTATGGATTTTTAAAGAAGTCTTTTGAATTTCTTCTATTTTTATTTTCCAGACACAGAAAAAAAAACTGCTAAAGAACAGGCTGATACACAGGCAAAAAGCATGCATTTAAATGTGGTGAGGCTTTGTTTTCAGGCTTATTTACAAGACAAAAATGGTAATCTAACCATAATGCTACCATCAGTTATTTCAAACCCTATATATGATAGCAGTAAGTATAAAACAAATTTGCAAAATAATAATAATGTTTAAAATTATTTATAATAAGTGTGTATATATATATATATATATATATATATATATATATATATATATATAATAAACAGACTGTATTTAGAAAAATATGACAAACTGGAAAGATTTTTTCTGGCATGTTTCATCCATCCAATGAATTCCTAATGGATAAAATGCATCACAAAAACCTTTCCAGTTTGTCATATTTATATATATATATATATATATATATATATATATATATATATATATATATATATAATACACACACACACGGTGTGATGGGTAAATTATTGCTATTTTATATTTTTAATTTCATGCATGCATGTTTGTTTTTGATTTTGTCAACTGTAGGGTCAGTTTGGCACTGTCTGTGACACAATTCACTCTGCCAGAAATTTGGAAATGGCATGCTGTACTGCTTGGCATTCACACTAGAAGTTCTCAGATTCAATTAATTCCCTTTAGTAACTCAAGTCTCCAAGTTTTTTTGTTCCCAAGTGCTGTGACCAGGTATTGAACTCGTAACTCTTTGGGTCAATTCACTCTTTGGATTACTCAACACTTTTATCCACTGGGCCATGTATCCTTGGGGCCACAATGTTGTTAATATGGTAATAAAGATGAAGACAACAGTCTGACTGATGTAAATTGTATAGTTACAAGAACTCATCTCAGAAATATAGACTGATGTTAAGGAACTATGAACTTACCAGAACAATGTGAGACCAAAATTGGTTTTGTAAAACAGAGGTGTGTTATATATGATATATAATATGGTTATTGTAGATTTTATTAGTATATATAATATGGATATTATAAATTTTATAAGTAGTTTATCTCTTTATCCCATCTTCTAGTTAACTTAAAAAAGTAAGAGAGTGATAAAAGTATCATTAGTAACACTATACTCATTGTGTAAATGCATGCAGCCATAAACAACTGAACAAGAAACAGCTAATCATCTTATAAATTTAAACAATGGAAAAGACGCATATTTGCTATGTTTGTATTTTATAATATGATACTAATATGTGAATATTACATGCATTATTATTATTGGACACAATGAAGTAAAACATCAGTTTTATCAAAATCATGTTTATTTTAAATACAGCTGTACTTTTTGACTACAGTAAATGATATAATTTGGTTAATAGCATAGCAGCACATATGCTAATTTTATATCTTGTGTATGATGCTACTCCCTTAAAATTAGGTTCAAAATTAGGTCTACAAAAGTCATGTGATATGCGAGTATATACGGTAATTATTTTATAGGTAAATTGAGTTATTAACAGTCAGATAATTGTAAAATTTTCAACCTCTCTCTGGTAACTACAATTTTTTAATTTTATTTTTTTCTTTCTTTTTTTTAGAATCTCCAGGTGCAGCTGCACTAAAGATTTGTCGCATGGACAAGTGTGGTGGATGTTGCACTGGCAATGAAGAAGTTTTTCTTCTTTGTGAAAAAGTCCAAAAAGGTAAATGTCTGCTTGTTTTGGAAGTTGATTCAGTGTCTTCCCTAAAACTATCATCTGCAAAGTTAATGCAACTTGTGGAAAATTTGTTTATCTTTGAAGTAGGAATAACATGGCTGATTGTGGCCTTGCAGTTGATCTCTCTTCTAACCTAATTCTAGCAGCTCAATAGAGGGGAAAAACTGGCCTGTAACTTTTTTGCCTCAAAAATCAAGTTAATATGATTTTATCTTCATCATTCAGACTCTGAGTTTTCTTCTGTCACCATGAATGGTTGCATAAAACTACATGCTTTGAATGTCTATTGGGTCTTGAGTCTACTCAGACTTGATGATGTGGAACTCTTATATGATCCATTGCTAAAGAAGCTGGAAAATGATTGGCTCATTCTATTGCACCAAGAAGTACCTGGCTCCTTCTGCCAAGCTTTATCTCCAAAATGTTGCATTTCTGCCATATCCGAGATGGAGCTTCTCAATGCTACTTTCAGCCTTGATAAAGTTCAAAATCATTTTATGTGGTCTTTGGAGGAAGACATTCTACACCCTGCAGTTGCTTTCCCACATATGTAACATTGCAAGCCTATTGCTACTCACTATCACTATTTCTATGGCAAATGTCTGGATGAGCACTCTATTCTTTAGTTCTACCAGTTCAGACCTTTACAGCTAGAACATGTCATGCTATTTCCACTCTCACTTCCTTTTTGTTCCAAAATTTCAAAAACAGTTTCACTCAGAGAGCTTTTTATCCATTTGCCACTTTGTGGAAAAAGACACCTGCATGAAGGCTTCCTTTCTACAATCTTAACCTCTTCAAATCAAAAATCAATCATTATCTATCCTCCTTATCCTCATAAATCTTCACTTCTTACCTCTTTTCATTCATATTATGCACCTTATTAATCATTACCAAAGCCTTGTACTGGGTGAATCCAACTATAATATGTAACATTCTAGGGTGTGGGCAGGGGTATAAACTAAAGTAAAAAAGGTATACTGTATAGCTTTTCTGTTTGCCTGAATAATGATGGATATGTGACATGGCATGGGATGTACAAGATATTGGATTGGTTGCATGCATATATCTATCCAGAGATTATTTACATTTGGACTAATGACCTCATTATTGTCATTATCACAATGTTTCAGATGCTGTGTCTTCTGACCTTCTTCAAAAATTGAATTCATAATTATTATGCCACTAAATTCATCTAATCAATAGACTATTGTCCCATGGAAATAGTGTGAACAATAACTGAGCAGAACTAAATATGAACATGATAAGATATCTATAGACAGACAATGGAGTGAGAACAATCTACCCCATAGATTAAATAAAGTGTTCAGTTTGAATTTCCATGAAGGTTACCTAGATTGACAGACATCTGAAGAAAACCAGATAGTACATTGGCCAAAAACATTGTGATAACAACAACAAAGATGAGGAGATTAGTCTAAATGTATATAATATAAATAAATCCTAATCCCAGAAATTTAGACAGAAATTATCCAGAATTGTTCCAGATCTGTCCATAACAGGGTTGTGTTTATTGTGTGTGGCTGCAGGGAATATAGAGATCTGTCTCATACATGTTTAATGGGGTTTAAATCTGGCACATAAAGAGTGCTAAGATAGTACCTGGAAATCAGCCAAGTGTTCTTGGAACCAGTTTAAAACCATCCATACACAGTGAGGTGTGTGCGTGGTTGGTGTTGTCCTTATTTTATTAGAACCACATCACTACTGATGACTATAACAATAATGAGAGGAGCACATATCATTGCACCAATAGTGGGTAATTGAATGACAAAATGCAAAAAAAAACATACCATTTCGTCTTTGAAAAGGATGACTTCAGACAAAATAATGCAGTTTATAAGAATGTGGATTTAATTAAGAGTAAGTAATTTATTAAGGCAAAAATGTATAGAAAGTGAATTAATTCCTGAGTATTCCATAATAAATTTACATTCAGGTTCGTACAGCACTTTGCATTTCTTAACAAATCATTCTTATTACAATGTGGTATGCTTAAATAACAACAGCAATAAGAAGCTTAATGGGATTGAAACATCAGATTCAAGAAATTTAAAGTTAAGTGTCCCTACATCTTTAATCTTATTCTCAATTTTTTAATAACTGACATTTGTTTATATTCTTGTTCCTCCTCCTATATATATATATATATATATATATATATATATATATATATATGAATTACAAGTAGATAAAATTCAATACCCCACATGATATATAACCATTTCACCCAGAGCAGGCTTGGCAACACCAAGGAGTTAGATAAAAAAATAAATCATAATGTTTTTTGTAAATGGGAAGAAAAGGAGGAAATTTACAACTAAGAGCAAATGTATTTAAAAAAGCTGGAAGAGAAAGATAAAGAGAGAAAAAAAAGATATATTGAGCTCTCTTCTGTGGGTCAGTTTTAATATTTTTATATTACTAGGATTCACTTGTATTACTTACCATGGATTTTACATGTATATATATATATATGTATGTGTGTGTGTGTGTGTGATTCCATCAATAAAATCATTATTTAATCAAGTTCTTTTGAAGGATGAAATATATTACAGTAGATTTTTTCCATTTTATCACCTTTAGTCTAATATATAGAATTTATATATTATATACTCCCATACCAACAACATGTTTATATCTTTCAGGACACTCCTGTTTCATAAGTGGTCTTTGCAAATTTGAATGTAACACAGACCTTGCCATTGAAGACACCCACTGCAAAGTTTGTACAATTCGCTACTGACAGGCTGGATCCATAATATCATGGGGTCTTCTCCATATATGAATTTTATAATATGTCTAAAAGGGCTGGAAATATGACTTATCTCATCAAGTGACATTGTTCAGTTTTCCATATTCTGAAGGCAATATCCTCTGAGCCTAATCATAATGATATTATTTGTTGTTTCCTTATAAGGAAACATTCAGCATTCATTGACAGCAGCCATCAGTTGAAATTTATAAAATTTTTCTCTTAATACAATTTTTTCGGAAAATAATTTCCTTCCTAACTTTTTGTTTGAAGTTAGTGTGGAATGTCAACATCTTGATTATGTCATTATTTTCTTTGCAAGCTTAATTTGATATCCATTTTAATTGTTGCTGCTGTTGGTAGTCATCAAGTGATATGGTTTCTGTTATTTGATACAGTTCTTTGTTTGTGATTCTATAGTGACAGTCTGTGAGAATTGAAAAAGAATGGTCCTTGTTAAGACTTAGAGGTTTCATTTACTAGAAGCCAACTTTTAATTGTTGATCTGAGAAAGTAGTTGTATACAACTGACAATTTAGATATTTCTGAACAGGTTTGCCACCATGCATGACATCTACATGAAAGTCTCGATCTGACAAGACTATTTAAGAACATGATTTGAGGTTTTGTGTTAATGTTTTGTAGCAAATTGCAGTGTTGAGCAAAGCTACCCATAATGCAGCCTATTCTATGTTCAATTTCCTTATTTCCTGAACTAAAGTTGTTATAATTGATCTATACATTGATGTATTTGAAGTGTTTAGTATTTACTAATTCCATATCCTGAATTTTTATAATGGATTTAGATGAGTAAATATAACATCAAGTTAATAATGCTACTCTTGTTGGTCAAGGGAAACAAACTACATGAAATACAATCTCTTATTGACACCAGAAGACATTGTATAGTTTATGTTCAAATTCTCTCCAAAAATTAGAAAAAATGGTTTGAACCATAAAAGAAATGTTATACTTGACTGCAATTAGATCTCTTTCTGATTCACGCTACATGTTGGCTGGATGTAAAAAACTAAGAAAGCAAAACATGAAATAAAAAAAAATGTTTTCTACAGGAGCTGAGAACATCACATCCTGTCCACAAAAACAAATCCCCATAATAAAATAGAATAACTAATCATGAATGTTCCTGACCAAAAAAAAATTCCTGTGAACCATTAGATTTGCTTAAAAAGCCCTCATAATGGCTGACACAGTTGCAGACTGAAAGGCCATCTGTCAGTACACAGGTTCATTGTTGCCATCTCTGCCATGATCGCTTCTCTTGTCACAACCGGTAATCAGTGTACCTCACAATGAATCAACACACTCCAGGACCTTGATCAACTAATCTGCCAACATGACATGTACTTATTAGAAAGCTCAATGTCAGAGATAGAGCTAACATATTTGGTTGGATTGATGTGAGTTTGTGACCCTGGGTTTCATGCTTTGCAATTGTCAGACAAACTCTCTCTCTCTCTCCCCTCTCATATATATATATATATATATATATATATATATATATATATATCTTGAAAATAAGACCCTCCCCCATCTAAAATAATAGAAAATTAATGTTTATTGATTCTGACAAATTGCCTGAGTAGAGGAAGTTATTCTGAATGCTAGACTACAAAATTAGTGGTGAAACTATTTTTCATCTATAAGAAATTATTAATTAATATTCATGTCTGAAAGTAATGGATCATTTTGATATTTACTGTATATTCTGTTTCAATATTTATTTTGACTTTATGCTAAAAAAAGCTTCATATTTTTATACAAAATACACCAATCTCGTTCTTTTCCACAACATATTCTAAGCTAATAATGTTGTAATCTTTGATTTCTTTTTGAATATGTTCCACTGCAATTTATCATTGCTAATAATTCTAGTCATCATAATCTGTTACTTGTCAATAAAAATATTTGATTTTAAAAGTTTTTCTTTATTTTATCAATTTTTAAAGACTTTATGTTAATATTACTTTTTATAAATAAAAATATAAATTTTGCAATTCTAAAAATTGCCATAGTGCCTTCATTTTTAAAGGGTCTACAAAGGTAAAACTCATTCTTGTATACACACACACACATATATATATATATATATATATATATATATATATATATATATATTCATTCAGATTATTTTTGTATAATTTGTAAAAGTTAAAAATGTTTTTAAATTAATTCTCAATTTCTCATTTCTTTTCCTCTCTTAAACATACTGATGTGTTTACTCATTTATTAAAATCAGTGAACAACTCAAACCCAAGAAAAAGGCACCAAACTTAAGATATCTTAATCACTTGTAATATAATCCTCTATTCTTGATAAAATTGTCAAATTTGTCAACTCACTTTTTATTGTCTCTTTCCAATTTCAGATGATATAAGAGTAGTGTTTATAGAGGTAGATCATGATCAAAAAGTCATTTGGAAAAAAGAAGCCAATTTTGGGCCCACAGATGTTCACAAACAAAACAAGCATATTTGTTTTCTTTGCATTGCTGTCATTAATCCCATTATTATAATAATTTACTTGTCAGAATTAGTTATATTCAAACCTGAGCAAATATATTTTTCTACTACTTTGAAAAGAAAAATGAATATAAGTAAGAAAATCTTTCATTTGGATCTTTGAATTTTACTTAATTTTTTGAAAGTTAACAGAAAAATAAAAAAAAATAGCAATATTCCTCTCAAGCAAACTGGCAAGTGTATACCATTGCTGGGTTTCCAGATTGAGCAAAGATAACAAATTGGACATCCTCTTGCACTATACTCTGATTTTAACCTTAAGCTGATGCTTAAAGTTGCCAACTGGATGGTAAGAGAAAAAACAAATCGTCATGGACTTTCTTCATTTGAATTCCCATATTACCATTTGCATCACAGAGTGATTCTTCTCAAACAATTAACCTAAGTTGCTAAACAACAGAACCGGTTTTCAATGCTAAAAAAAAAATCACAAGAACCATGTAACCTTTAATAAGCCTACACAGTGGATGTATGACTGTGCAGTGAAAGAAGACATGTAATAGTTTCCTAGAAATCTCTGCATTGGACACAGTCTGGTGAAGAAACCAGTTGCATTGCAAACATTTTTTTGTCTCAGTGCAGAATTTGCATCACCAGCCAGGTGAGTGTTGTTATTGAGTTATTTCAGCTTAGATTCCCAAAGGTCATGGTGAGTAGTACTAAAGTTTCATGGTCAAGTGATCTTACATGGTTCTCTTTACTTGAACCTGAAATAATGTTTTTCTTTTCAATGACTATCAGTAACATCAGTCTATACATGAAAAAACAATATCATTCATAGCAGGAGAAACCCTCATTTTGAGGCAATGTGCTTCTTGAAGCCACAAAAGCTTTCTTGGAATCTCCTTTCTAAAATCTCCATATTACACCATCTTGTATATACATCCAGCTTAGGAAATGTCAGTATTTTGTATCCCTCAATTGCCCTTGGAAAGATGGAAGCAACAGACCATGATGCTCCATGGGAGCCCTGTGACCCTAAAAGAGTTTAAACAGAGCTCAGCTAGTTTGGTAAAACTATTTTTTTTTAAATTGGTATCACCCCAAGCAAGTGGGTGCAGCCACTAACACATAAAGGGTCATATGGTGTGGAGGGATTAGAAACTGAAATGTTAGTAATGAGTAGAAAGAGAAAAGAGTAATCAGGAGGGGAGTAGATAGTGATTGACATTGCATTTAAATTTTTGCAGATTAATGTTGGCTGGAAAGCATGGAGCTAGAAAGGAGTTCCACAAACAAGAAAAGAAACTGTCAGCATAGAAGTTACGGCCCATCTACCTAGCTCAACTGTAAATTGATGAGATCTCACCACCAGTCTATAGCAATACAAATTCAAAATGAGAATTTCCAAAGTCAAAATGAGAAAATCCAAAGGTTGACCTCAGTGTCTAGGGAGAGGGTGTCTGAAATGATGGCGCTGAGGTAGTGATTTTCCAAGCGTAGCTTAGATGTGGCACGAAGCCGAAAGTATGGGGCACCATGTGAGGATCGAACTCACTACTCAGTCGTAATTGTTTTAGCGAGATAAGCTTGCTTAACCATTATGCCGCCTTGAGGTGCACTGGGGTATGTGAATTCATGAACCACCTCTGCGTCATAGTTGTTGATTTTGATGGTTGGAGCCTTTTTAATGTATTGGCCCATCATGTTGGTCTTCTACAGACTGATGGTCAGACTGAAGTCTTGGTAGGCTTTTGAAAAATTGTTCATTAGTCACTGCAATTAGAAAAGGATTATACTTATATTAAAAATCAAACTCCTTGCTAAAAACATAAAATATTTTGTCTGAGGAAGGTTTAATTTAAACATCTCCTTTATACAGTTAAACAAAAGATTTGGTTCAGTTAAATTGATGGACACAAAGTAAGAATCCAGTTTGGAATTATATTTACGTTGTAGACCAAACCCCTTAATAAAAACTTGAAATATTTAACTTAGGGAAGTTTTAATCTGTATGTCCCCTTTATATGTTTAAACAAGATAATAAAAATTTGTTTCAGCTAATTTGATGGGCATAAAATAGGGGTCCAGATTAGCATTATACATGGTGTGACAGAAACCTCCCACATAATAGTAAGACATTAGCTAAATGAAGACACTATTTTCCACTAATGTGTTACCATTATGTGAGGGGTATTTATGCCACCGATTTTACTTACATTGTAAATCAAATCCTTTGCAAAATATTTAAAAAGCTTTGGGATTTTCTAAAACATGGTCCAGTAGATAAAGACATTGGTTAGATCCAGTGACTGGACCCAAAGAGTTGTGAATTCAATACAGATCACAGCAGTGGTGAACCAAAAACTTGAAGAGTTGAGTTAAAGGAAATAACTGAGACATCTGGAAGAGGCATGGCACATGGAACTGGAACAATCTACCCATGTTTACAAAATAAAGGGTTCAGTTTGAAATTCAATAACCTGAAGAAGGCCAGAGCGTACAACAACTGAAACATTGTGAATATATCAATGAAGATGAGGATAACATTCCAGATAATATGCTAAAATCATACTTTTAGAGTGCTGTTAGTAACCATAAAAAATTTGGTAACCATAGTTCTTTGATTTATGTGATGACAGACAAAAGATATTTAGTGAATTATACTAGTATTTGTATCTACATTTTAAGTGCCTTAACAAATTGACAGCTTAACAGAAACTTATGATCAATCTACATTTATTAAAGATCCTATCAGATATTTTTTTTCTTTTGCAGTATGCAATTGTTTTTAAAACTCAGAATACCGAAATGTAAAAATTAAAGATCCTGTGAAAGTGCTTATTAAACTTGAACGACCATCAGATGAAGAGTGTAGTGAACCAAAAGTATTTACTTATTATCCACAGAATCCAGGTGAGTAATGCAAATAATGAATAGTAGGATTTACCTGTTTTTTCTGCCTGCACCCCATCCCCACTGTTAAAACAGGATCTTGCTGAATCGACAGAGTGACAGCAACAGAAAACAAAACAACAGAAAAATGTTAATATTTATTGCACATGAGTACAAATAAGGCACAAGGCCAACACTGAGGAAAAGGGTAAGGCTGGTCTTACTTACCATTTTTACTATAATCACCATAACACCACAGAGACTCTGTGAAGTCCTAACTGGTTCTTATATGGACAAATTTGTCTGTGAGGGCCTGGAATACAAAAACGACTTTTAAAAATTTATAAACCCTAATGAATATTTACAATGGTAAACAAGACTTATTTACAAGAAACAAAACAAAACAGAATTAGTAATAACCATCCCCCAAATCACTAAATGTGGAAGAAACATCAGTTAACTCAACAAAATTAATGCAGAACTTAAAAAATCACTCAGTTGACCTAACACACACAGAAACACACCCTCACCTAAACACGACGAATATGAAAAATCACACCTGAAAAGCAAAAGGCATCCTGCATCCACCATATAACTGACATCTCTGGTCACTTAACAGGAGAGGGAAGAGGGGATTAAACAAAGAAAGTGGGGATAAAATAAAAGGGCCCAATGAGTATACATCCTCTAGCTAAGTTAACTTGGACAAAGAAAAACTAAAAACTAAAGAAAACACAAACCTAAACTAACCTCTTCTGGGCTAGGTTGCCAATGTTCAATCCAGCAATTCCAAAATCTTTAATGCCTAACCAGCATCAAAATGCTACTCCAAATCAGCACTTTTCACTTGGCACAAACATGCAAAACTCACCTGCCTTTTGCCAAATTATAATGGATGGAGTTGTTTCCTTTCGTCCTAATCTTGACTTTGAGCTGAAGCCTAAAGAACAGGATCAGTTCTCATCTCCATGGAATTCCTTCTGTTGTGTCATCCATATCATGACTTGCATAATACCTAGTAAGCAAAAGAACACATAGTGATTAGTCTTAGTCAACAGCAGTACAATATTGCTACAAATAGAACTGGCCTCGAGAACAAAAGAACTTTTCACGCAGCATACAAACCATGATGTCTTCAACAGACTTGCACAATGGACCTACAACCTTGCAATGAAAGAAGACATGCCCTAGGGGTCTCCACTGCCTCACTGCAGCAAACAAAGTTTGTTGCCAACTCAGAGGGCTCCTTGAATCACCAGTCAGTTGAGCGATGCCACAGTATTAGTGAGGCATTTCAACCCAGACAATAACGCCATATGAAATGAGCCTCCTTCTTCGTCAGACCCAGATCACCTATCAAATCATTGTGAATGCCCCCCACCACCTAATAGCTGGATGTTGGAGGGCCATCTGTTGCCCATAAGAGGTACTTGAGTGTAAGCTGACATTTGCAGTAGAAGGAGCCCTTGCCTCAAAGGTAAACAACCGGCCTCCTCCTTGCATGAGCATACATCTCAAGGATGGAAAGTTCTTACAAACATCTTCCTTCCAGAATTCACTTGTTCTCATCCAATTACAAACACATCCAGTCTATGTAAGAGATGCAAAGTGTATGTGGATGAATCTCAATGCAAAACATACCCAGACCATGCTCAGAAGAGTGAAAGTAACAGACATTGCAACATACCTTGGGGCCTTATCTCCCCACAAGAAGGAAAAAGAGCCTTATAAAACCCATTTAAATGGCAGACAGGAGTGGAAGTATGGAGAGTTGTTAAAGGAGACTTGTGTAGATGTGTGAGCCACATGCTTCCCCCTCCCTTCAAGGAAAGATTCCTCTGGAACCACAGACAAATTGCAACCTCTGCTTTTTTCCTCATCTCTGACCAGTTCATTTCAAAGGAAAAGGTCTGGGAAGAGAAACACCTCCATGAATCCAACCACAAGCCAACTGATTTATTGTGGTTGATGCTGGCCCCCCCACCATCTCATACCCTCTTATTTACCTGCTGACTTTGTCAGTTTCACCTCTGCTTGACATAAGAACCAAATATCATCAGCATAGGCAGAATACCTGCCTGAGGTGGTAGCACCAGATAGGGAAATTTTGCATAGGATCAGCTTCATCTTTAACTTGAGAAGGAATGGCTCCAATGCAAAAATGTACAGCAAAGATGAAAGCAGACAACCTTGATGAATGGAATGAGACAATACAAAAGGTTCCAATCTTACTCCATTCACTTCCAGGTCTCAGACTGGGCTCCCTGGTAAACAGCTCCTGAAAGTAATCTTGGAAAGACTTCGCATATGCCTGCATGTGTAGTCATTTGTCCAGCAATGTGATGCTCACGATATGTCAACTGGATGCCATTTGAGCTTCATCTGTATGCAATTCAGCAGCCATGTTCATTGCCTCAGAAGACATTCTTTTTAACTACTAGAGCTTGATCCTTCTTGATAAGCAAGGAGGCCAGCTCCACCTTACCTAAGGTTACATCCCCAGGATTTGATCACCCAATCTACTTTATTTATACATGCTTTTTGTTCTGCTAATCCTGCTAGATTGAGTTGGCAACTAAAATCAGCAGCAAAAGACCTAAGTTTGGATTTTAAATGATCCCACCACTTATTCCCAACCACAGCCCCGTCAATTCCACTGTAACATTAGTAGTAGATGGTCCCAAAATCTTGCTCACCAAATAATGATACGTTGAATTTCCAGGAACCAGCCATTAGCCTTAGTTTACACAAACTCTGACAAGCCTATGATCTGAGTAAACTATATCATGGAAACACAGGCAACTTAAAAAGTTCTATATTGACTGTCTTAACTAGGACTGTTGATGTAGCTACAATGCCCACGAATCTGAGCTGCCACTCTTAATCCAGTCCATACTACCTGCCACAGGTGTTCATTTTGGTACTTATCAACAAGATCAAACCCGTGGATAAAATGAATTAATATCCAGGTTGTTAGTAGCTAATCTTTCCCCTATCCGATCTATACTGAGATCAAGGATGGCATTCCAATCACCTGCTAAAGCTGCTGAAGGTGATGTCAACAAATCAGGCCACTCTGCATGCACATTGATCACATAAACCCCAATGAGATGAAGAGCCTTATCCTTTATGGTAATATCCAGCACGCAAAGCCTGCCTGCCAGATCTGAAAACAAGAGCACATGCTGCACCCACAGATATGTTCACAAATCAGGAAACACCTCTCAAGCGTCCATGCTGTGAATAGAAGATAAACCCCTTAGACAGAATGTTCTCATGATTGTGAGTTGAAAACCAGGTCTCCTGTAAACAGCATACATCACCCCAACACACTGAAAATCCTATGAGACTCTAATCTCAAGCACCGGGCATTCAAACTTGCTAACCAGAGAGCCATTAGTAGGGGTTTGGAAACTGACTTGAACATGGTCAGGAAAGGACACCAACAGCCTCACCCATTGACCTTTGGCCCATCTTGTTCTTGATAATGCCAGCCTGGGTGAGACCACCAGTATCCCAAGGAATAGTTAGTTTTAGTGCCCTAATGCATTAATCCTGTCACAACTTCCTCTGAGATGAGAAGTAGGGTAAGAAAAGTTCAGGTGTACTGAATTTACTAAATCTTACTAGGTTTTTTTTTTTGGGGGGTTAATTCCTACTGATGCCTTCCTAATAAGCATTTTATAGGTTCTGGTTAATATTTTTAAACCAAACCATGTTCTATCAGGCTCCAATATGGTCAATTAACTTTTTATATTTTGTTTCCACTTAGTATTTTTATTCCTTCACTGAAATCTTAACTCTCAATCTCAAGTCACTAAACATTTCATGAATTATGACTCAATCAGGGCCATGGCCCTGTTACAATTATTATCTGAATTTTTACTTTCTATTCCAGATGAAGATGGCATTGAAAAAAAAAAACGTCGAAAAGGTGTTGCCCCGGATAACTAGCAGTGATAATTTATTCAGAAACTTAGACAATCCACCAGCTATGGAAATTCAAAATTTGTCAGAAATTTATGACTATAGACTTGAGTTTCCTAATGAGGGTGAGTAACACAACATGAATTTATTTATTTTTAAAATCTCATATCATTATTGTTCCATAAGATGTTTGAATGATTGAACTCATTCTTTCTGTGATTTTTTCAGATGGAAAATTTGGCAGATGAAATGAAATTCAAATAATCAATATTATAAAAGAAGAGCTGATTTTCTGTCCATCACTTTTACTGTCTCTGCATCACTTTGTGTGTATGTAATATATAGGCATATGTTTGTTGTGTGCTTGTACCATTTAATGTATATGTATGTATGTATGTACACCCACACAATTTATTTGACTGTGTTCTGAAAGACATTGGTGTAATCGTTTCCTTCCTACTCAGTCTGAACAACCCCAACTGGGGGCTGAGCAGTAAAATCATCAAGTTGGAGAAAAAAATTGACATTTTAAAACCTAAAAAAAAAATAATAGGTAATTGTTGTGTCATGGCACAATAGTAAAAAATAAGAAAATCAAAATCGAAGTTGGTTTAAAGAACAAGTGTATTTAACATCACAGATACAAAAGGTAGGAAGCAGGTACTACTCAGCTAGGCAGTTGTAGTACTGTAAATGCTTACACCAGGTAGGTATTACTGGCACTATATATAGTAAGAACGGTGTAATTCCCTTGTGTTAGAGGCCGGTGCAACAGTAATTATAAGATTTTATTATCTTATTGTAATTATGCTTGTTCCTTCCTTATTTACTTACTTTGTCTATCCGTTACACTCTTCAGTCCTAATCTGTATTCAGCGTCTCACTGGTGGTGATTTTCAAAGAAATACACTCACCCACCCATCTCACTTTGCTGTCAACAATTGCCAATGATTTTCAAAAAAATATAACAGTCCATAAAATTTCAAAAAAAAATTAAATTGGCCTCATAGAATTTTTAGGGTGGCCTCTAAATGACATTATCGTTAAAAAGGTCACATGTTTTAAAAGATTCTCTTCTTCTTGCTAATTAGAACCTACTTCTAGAAAAAATAGTTTTTGCTTTAACTTATCAGAGTTGTTTTGAAACCCTGAATTTCCTTACTGGGTAAAAACCCACTCAACTTTTTTTTGACAAGAATTCATTCATTTCATTTCTGCATTTCATTGTGTCTCAACAGATTTTGAAAATCATCCTTCAAAATTTTAAAACATGTTTTACTTTTTGAATTCCTTTTTCATTAAAGTATTTTTTATTTATGTATTTATTTTATTTTAGAGTATCATACTTCAATTAATTAATTTTATTTTTAGTTTCATTAACTAATTAGATCCTAATTGTAGAAAAAATAATTTTTATTTTAACTTATCTTTCTAATTAAATTTCTATTTGAAATTCTTATTTTTTTTATTTGCATGTAATTTTGCAATTTCCTTTCAAATTAGTTTTATATTTAACTCTTATTTTATAATTTTTTTTTTAGTTTTTAATTTACTTTTCTTTTTTTTATTAATTTATTTTATTTAGAGTTGTTTTGAAACCTTGAATTTCATTTTTAAATCTAATGTTTCATTTAATTATTTTAAACTTTATTTCATTTGCATTTGAAATTAGTGTTTTGCAATTTTAGTAATATTTTTTTTTCAAGATTTTTTAAAACTGAAATTAACTTTTGTTTACAAATCTGTGAATATGTAAAAAAATGGTTGATTTTACAAGCACCCTACAAAATCAATTGAAATCATATGTTCTATTTCAAATATACAGCAGACTATTATGTTTACTGGAAATAGTAAATTTAATCCTTTAGCTTTCAATTAAACATAAAAAGAAAAGCTTTTCTGTTTATAAAAATTCATTTTAAACTTTGGGTATCGCAAAAAAGTGAAGGTTTTGTGTTTGTAAACTGCATTCATCATGAACCAACAATAAAAACTCGATGCTGCTGACATGAAAATGATGCTCTATAGATGGAGGATAATGGAAGAGTAGAGGCAGGAATTCCTAGAAAGAGACAGGCAATACCAGCAGTTGAGATGTGCTTCAATGGAGGGTGAACAATGCATGGAACACCTACAGCAAGATAGGAGGAGACAACAAATAAGATGAGAAAATATGAATGAGGAACAGCGTGCACAGTGCCATGAGCAGCGGAGAAACTTATCTCAGCAAAGGAGAGAAAATATGAATGAGGAACAGTGTGCGCAGTGCTATGGGCAGCAGAGAAACTTGTCTCAGCAAAGGAGAGAAAATATGAATGAGGAACAGTGTGCAGTGCTATGGGCAGCAGAGAAACTTATCTCCAGCAAAAGAGAAAAATATGAATGAGGAACAGTCTATGGGCAGCAGAGGCAAGGAGAAAAAATATGAATGAGGAACAGTGTGCGCGTGCTATGGGCAGCAGAGAAACTTATCTCAACAAAAGGAGAGAAAATATGAATGAATGGAACAAGAGAAACTTGTCTCAACAAAGGAGAAAATATGAATGAGGAACAGTGTGCTATGAATAAGGAACAACAGTGTCAGCAGTGCTATGGGCAGAAGAAACTTATCTCAACAAAGGAGAGAAAATATGAATGAGGAACAGTGTCTCTCCAGCAAGTGCTATGGGCAGCAGAGAAACTTGTCTCAACAAAGGAGAAAAATATGAATGAGGAACAGTGTGCGCCAGTGCTATGGGCAGCAGAAACTTGTCTCAACAAAGGAGAAAAATATGAATGAGGAACAATTAATAAGCAGTGCTATGGGCAGCAGAGAAACTTGTCTCAGCAAAGGAGAAAATATGAATGAGGAACAGTGTCGCGCAGTGCTATGGGCAACAGAGAAACTTATCTCAACAAAGGAGAGAAATATGAATGAGGAACAGTGTGCACTTGCTATGGGCAGCAGAGAAACTTATCTCAGCAAAGGAGAGAAAATATGAATGAGAACAGTGTGCATTGATGCTATGGGCAGCAGAAACTTGTCTCAGCAAAAGGAGAAAATATGAATGAAACAGTGTCGCAGTGCTATGGGCAGCAAAAACTTGTCTCAGCAAAGGAGAAAAAATGAATGAGGAACAGTGTGCATGATGCTATGGGCAGCAGAGAAACTTGTCTCAACAAAGGAGAAAAAATATGAATGAGGAACAATGTATGAATGCTATGGGCAGTTATCTCAGCAAAAGGAGAGAAAAATATAAATGAGGAACAATTATGCTTGGCTATGGCAAGAGAAACTTGTCTCAACAAAAGGAGAGAAAATATGAATGAGGAACAGTGTGCGCAGTGCTATGGGCAGCAGAAAACTTATCTCAGCAAAGGAGAAAATATGAATGAGGAACAGGGTGCGCAGTGCTATGGGCAGCAAGAAAACTTATCTCAACAAAGGAGAGAAAATATAAATGAGGAACAGTGTGCATAGTGCTATGGGCAGCAGAGAAACTTGTCTCAGCAAAGGAGAAAAATATGAATGAGGAACAGTGTGCGCAATGCTATGGGCAACCAGCAGAGAAACTTATCTATCAACAAAGGAGAGAAAATATGAATGAGGAACAGTTAATGCGCAGTGCTATGGGCAACCAGAGAAACTTATCTCAACAAAAGGAGAAAAATATGAATGAGGAACAGTGTGTGCAGTGCTATGGGCAACAGAAACTTATCTCAACAAAGGAGAAAATATCTCAGCAAAAAACTTGGAGAAAAATATGAATGAGAACAGTGTGTGCAGTGCTATGGGCACATGAGCAAGGAGAAAAATATCTCAACAATGGAGGAGAGAAACTTATCTCCTTAAAGGAAAAAATATGAATGAGGAACAGTGTCATGATGCTATGGGCAGCAGAAACTTGTCTCAGCAAAAGGAGAAAAAATGAATGAGGAACAGTGTGCGCAGTGCTATAGGGCAGCAGAGAAAACTTATCTCAGCAAGGAGAGAAAATATGAATGAGGAACAGTGTGCGCGATGCTATGGGCAGCAGAGAAACTTATCTCAGCAAAAGGAGAGAAAATATGAATGAGGAACAGTGTGCTATGGGCAGCAGAGAAACTTATCTCAGCAAAGGAGAAAATATGAATGAAAGGAACAATTAATGCGCTTGAGTGCTATGGGCCAGCAGAAACTTATCTCAACAAGGGAGAAAATATGAATGAGGAACGGGTAGCGCCAGTGCCGACAGCAGAGAAACTTGTCTCATGGAGTGCTATGGGCAGCAAACTTATCTCAGGCAAAGGAGAGAAAATATGAATGAGGAACAGTGTATAATGCTATGGGCAGCAGAAAACTTGTCTCAGCAAAGGAGAGAAAATATGAATGAGGAACAGTGTGCAGTGCTGTTATCTCCAGCAAAGGGAGAGAAAATATGAATGCAGTGTACATGATGCTATGGGCAACAGAAACTTATCTCAGCAAAGGAGAAAAATATGAATGAGGAACAATTAATGCATGAATTATATGGGCAGCAAGAAACTTGTCTCAGGAAAGGAGAAAAATATGAATGAGGAACAGTATGCGCAGTGCTATGGGCAGCAGAGAAACTTATCTCAGCAAAGGAGAAAATATGAATGAGGAACAGTGTCACGCAGTGCTATGGGCAGCAGAGGAAACTTGTCTCAGCAAAGGAGAAAAAATGAATGAGGTGGTGTAATGCATGATGCTATGGGCAGCAGAGAAACTATCTCAACAAAGGAGAAAATATGGATGAGGGACAGTGTCTTGCAGTGCTATGGGCAGCAGAAAACTTATCTCAGCAAAGGAGAAAGAAAATATGAATGAGGAACAGTGTCTCATGATGCTATGGGCAGCAAACTTATCTCAACAAAGGAGAAAAAATATGAATGAGAACAGTGTCATGAGTGCTATGGGCAGCAGAGAACTTATCTCAACAAAGGAGAGAAAATATGAATGAGAACAATTAATGCGCGGTACTATGGGCAGCAGGAAACTTATCTCAACAAAGGAGAAAAATATGAATGAGGAACAGTGTGCGCAGTGCTATAGGCAGTGAAAACTCTCAACAAAGGAGAGAAAATGAATGAGGAACAGTGTGCGCCATGCTCAGGGCAAAGGAAACTTATCTCAACAAAGGAGAAATATGAATGAGGAACAGTGTGCGCCAGTGCTATGGCAGCAGAGAACTTGTCTCAGCAAGGAGAGAAAATATGAATGAGGAACAGTGTGCGCCAGTGCTATGAGCAGAAACTATCTCAGCAAAAAGAGAAAAAATGAATGAGGAACAGTGTCAGCTATAGGCATATCTTATCTCAGCAAAAGGAGAAAAATATGAATGAAGACAGTGTCTCGCAGTGCTATGGGCAGCAAGAAACTTATCTCAACAAAGGAGAAAATATGAATGAAAGGAACAGTATGCGCCAGTGCTATGGGCATGAGAGAAACTTATCTCAACAAAGGAGAGAAAATATGAATGAGGAACAGTGTGCATGGTGCTATGGGCAGCAGAGAAACTTTATCTCAGCAAAGGAAAATGAATGAAAAATATGAATGAGGAACAATGAGCAGTGTGCAGTGCTATGGGCAAGCAGAAAACTTATCTCAACCAAAGGAGAAAATATGAATGAGGAACAGTGTGCACCCAGTGCTATGGGCAGCAGAGAAACTTGTCTCAGCAAGGAGAAAATATGAATGAGGAACAGTATGCATGATGCTATGGGCAGCAGAAAACTATCTCAACAAAAGGAGAAAAATATAAATGAGAACAGTGTGCGCAGTGCTATGGGCAGCAGAGAAACTTGTCTCAGCAAAGGAGAAAAATATGAATGAGGAACAATTAATGCATGTGCTATGAGCAGCAAGCCTCAGCAAAAGGAGAAAATATGAATGAGGAACTATGGGCAGCAGAAAAGAAAAATAATGAGAACTCAACAAAAAGAAGGAAAAAATATGAATGAGGAACAGTGTGCGCAGTGCTATGGGCAGCAGAGACTTATCTCAACAAAGGAGAGAAAATATAATGAGGAACAGTGTGCGCGGTGCTATGGGCAGCAGAAAAACTTATCTCAACAAAGGAGAGAAAATATGAATGAGGAACAATTAATGCAGTGCTATGGGCAGCAGAGAAACTTATCTCAGCAAAGGAGAGAAAATATGAATGAGGAACAGTGTCGCCCAGTGCTATAGACATGGAAGAAACTTATGTAAAGGAAAATATGAATGATGACAGTATGCGCAGTGCTATGGGCAACAAAAACTTGGGAGAAAAATATGAATGAGGAACAGTGTCGCAGTGCTATGGGCAGCAGAAACTTATCTCAACAAAGGAGAAAAAATATGAATGAGGAACAATTATGCGCAGTGCTATGGGCAGCAGAAACTTGTCTCAGGAAAGGAGAAAATATGAATGAAAGAACAGTTAATGCGCGGAGTGCTATGGGCAGCAAGAAAACTTATCTCAACAAAGGAGAAAAATATGAATGAGGAACAGTGTGCGCAGTGCTATGGGCAGCAGAGAAACTTATCTCATGGAGAAAATAAGGAAAATGAATGAGGAACAGTGTCTCAGTGCTATGGGCAAAGGAACAAAGAGAAAATATGAATGAGGAACAGTGTGCATGATGCACTATGGGCAGCAGAAAACTTATCTCAACAAAGGAGAAAAAATAAGAATGAGGAACAGTGTCTTTGCCAGTGCTATGGGCAGCAGAGAAACTTATCTCAACAAAGGAGAAAAATATGAATGAGGAACAGTGTGCAGTGCTATGGGCAGCAGAAGAAACTTATCTCAGCAAAAGGAGAAAATATGAATGAGGAACAGTAATGCGCAGTGCTATGGGCAGCAGAAACTTATCTCAGCAAAGGAGAGAAAATATGAATGAGGAACAGTGTGCATGATGCTATGGGCAGCAGAGAAACTTCTCAGCAAAAAAGGAGAGAAAATATGAATAAACAGTATGAAGAACAGTGTGAGAACGTTAATAGCAGTGCTATGGGCAGCAGAGAAACTGTCTCACAAAGAGAGAAAATATGAATGAGGAACAGTGTGCGCAGTGCTATGGGCAGCAGAGAAACTTGTCTCAACAAGGAGGAGAAACAGTGTGCATATGCTATGGGCACCGCAAAGGAGAGAAAATGAATGAGAACAATTAATGCCAGTGCTAGGCAGGCAGAGAAACTTGTCTCAGCAAAGGAGAAAAAATATGATGAGGAACAGTGTGCGCAGTGCTATGGGCAGCAGAAAACTTATGGAATATGAGAACAGTGTGCGCATCTCAACAAAGGAGAGAAAATATGAATGAGGAACAATTAATGTTTTTGAGTGCTATGGGCAGCAGAGAAAACTTATCTCAACAAAGGAGAAAATATGAATGAGGAACAGTGTCTTGCATGTGCTATGGGCAGCAGAGAAACTTGTCTCAGCAAAAGGAGAAAATATGAATGAAAGGACAGTGTGCATGAGTGCTATGGGCAACAGAAGAACTTATCTCAGCAAAGGGAGAAAAAATATGAATAGGAACAGTGTTGGCAGTGCTATGGGCAGCAGAGAAACTTATCTCAGCAAAGGAGAGAAAATATGAATGAGGAACAGTGTGCGCAGTGCTATGGGCAGCAGAGAAACTTATCTCAGCAAAGGAGAGAAAATATGAATGAGGAACAGTGTGCGCAGTGCTATGGGCAGCAGAGAAACTTATCTCAGCAAAGGAGAGAAAATATGAATGAGGAACAGTGCTATGGGCAGCAGAAGAAACTATCTCAGCAAGGAGAAAATGCTAGGGAACAATTAATGGGCTATGCAGAGAAACTTATCTCCAACAAAGGAGAAAATATGAATGAGGAACAGTGTCACATGGTCTAAGGGCAGAGAAACTTGTCTCAACAAGGGAGAAAAATATGAATGAGAACAGTGTGCAGTGCTATGGGCAGCAGAGAAACTATCTCAGCAAAAGGAGAGAAAAATATGAATGAACAGTGTGCGCAGTGCTATGGGCAGCAGAGAGAAACTTATCTCAGCAAAAGGAGGAAAATATGAATGAAACAGTATGATGCTATGGGCAGCAGAAACTTATCTCAGTGTGAGGAACAGTGTGCGCAGTGCTATGGGCAACAGAGAAACTTATCTCAACAAAGGAGAAAAATATGAATGAACAGTGTCGCGTGCTATGGGCAGCAGAGAAACTTATCTCAGCAAAGGGAGAGAAAATATGAATGAGGAACAGTGTGCGCGGTGCTATGGGCAGCAGAAGCTTATCTCAGCAAAGGAGAGAAAATATGAATGAGAACAGTGTGCGCAGTGCTATGGGCAGAGAAACTTGTCTGTAAAGGAGAGAAAATATGAATGAGGGGGTAATGCTGCATGATGCTACAGGCAGCAGAAACTTATCTCATAAAGGAGAGAAAATATGAATGAGGAACAGTGTGCGCGAGGTGCTATGGGCAGCAGAGAAACCCCATCTCAGCAAAGGAGAGAAAATATGAATGAGGAACAGTGTGCGCCCAGTGCTATGGGCAGCAGAAACTTATCTCAGCAAAGGAGAGAGAAAATATGAATGAGGAACAGTGTGCGCCAGTGCTATGGGCAGCAGAAACTTATCTCAGCAAAAGGAGAAAATATGAATGAGGAACAGTGTCTGCATGATGCTAGGCAACAGAGAAACTTGTCTCAACAAAAGGAGAGAAAATATGAATGAGGAACAGTGTCGCAGTGCTATGGGCAGAGAAACTTATCTCCAGCAAAGGAGAGAAAAATATGAATGAGGGGCAGTATGCGCAGTGCACTGGGCAGCAGAGAAACTTATCTCAGCAAAAGGAGAAAAATATGAATGAGGAACAATTAATGCGCAGTGCTATGGGCAGCAGAGAAACTTATCTCATAGGAGAGAAAATATGAATGAGGTGGTGTGCGCAGTGCTATGGGCAACAAGAGAAACTTATCTCAGCAAAAGGAGAGAAAATATGAATGAGGAACAATTATGCGCAGTGCTATGGGCAGCAGAGAAACTTATCTCAACAAAGGAGAAAAATATGAATGAGGAACAGTGTGCGCAGTGCTATGGGCAGCAGAGAAACTTATCTCAGCAAAGGAGAGAAAATATGAATGAGGAACAGTGTGCGCAGTGCTATGGGCAGCAGAGAAACTTATCTCAGCAAAGGAGAGAAAATATGAATGAGGAACAATTAATGTAAGGCAGCAGTGCTATGGGCAGCATGAAGAAACTTATCTCAGTGCAAAGGAGAGAAAAATATGAATATGAGGAACAGTGTTGCGCAGTGCTATGGGCAGCAGAGAAACTTATCTCTCAGCAAAAGGAGAGAAAATATGAATGAGGAACAATGTGCAGTGCTATGGGCAGCAGAAAACTTATCTCAGCAAAGGAGAGAAAATATGAATGAGGAACAGTGTGCGCAGTGCTATGGGCAGCAGAGAAACTTATCTCAGCAAAGGAGAGAAAATATGAATGAGGAACAGTGTGCGCAGTGCTATGGGCAGCAGAGAAACTTATCTCAGCAAAGGAGAAAATATGAATGAGGAACAGTGTGCAGTGCTATGGGCAGCAGAGAAACTTATCTCTCAGCAAAGGAGAGAAAATATGAATGAGGAACAGTGTCACTTGTATGATTCTATGGGCAGCAGAGAAACTTATCTCAGCAAAGGAGAGAAAATATGAATGAGGAACAGTGTCGCAGTGCTATGGGCAGCAGAGAAACTTATCTCAACAAAGGAGAGAAAATATGAATGAAGACAGTGTGCATGATGCTATGGGCAGCAAGAGAAACTTATCTCAAAAAAGGAGAGAAAATGAATGAGGAACAGTGTGCAGTGCTATGGGCAGCAGAGAAACTTATCTCAGCAAAGGAGAGAAAATATGAATGAGGAACAGTGTGCGCGGTGCTATGGGCAGCAGAGAAACTATCTCAACAAAGGAGAGAAAATATGAATGAGGAACAGTGTTATCTCAGCAAAGGAGAGAAAATGCTATGGGCAGCAAGAGCAGAGAAACTTATCTCAGCAAAGGAGAAAATATGAATGAGGAACAGTGTCATGATTGCTATGGGCAGCAAAGAAACTTATCTCAACAAAAGGGAAAAATATGAATGAGGAACAAAGGAGAGTGCTATGGGCAGCAGAGAAACTTATCTCAGCAAAGGAAAGAAAAATATGAATGAGGAACAATTAATGCAGATGCTATGGGCAGCAGAAAACTTATCTCAACAAAAGGAGAGAAAATATGAATGAGGAACAGTGTAGCAGTGCTATGGGCAGCAGAAAACTTATCTCAACAAAGGAGGAGAAAAATATGAATGAGGAACAGTGTGCGCAGTGCTATGGGCAAGAGAAACTTGTCTCAGCAAAGGAGAAAATATGAATGAGGAACAGTGTGCGCAGTGCTATGGGCAGCAGAAAACTTATCTCAACAAGGAGAAAATGAATGAAGGAACAGTGTCGCAGTGCTATGGGCAGCAGAAACTTGTCTCAACAAAGGAGAAAAATATGAATGAGGAACAGTGTTAGCAGTGCTATGGGCAGCAGAGAAACTTATCTCATCAAAGGAGAAAATATGAATGAGGAACAGTGTCGCGGTGCTATGGGCAGCAGAAACTTATCTCAGCAAAGGAGAAAATATGAATGAGGAACAGTGTGCGCAGTGCTATGGGCAGCAGAGAAACTTATCTCAACAAAAGGAGAAAAAATATGAATGAGGAACAGTGTGCGCATGCTAATGCGCAGTGAAACTTATCTCAGCAAGGAGAAAAATATGAATGAGAACAGTGTGCTAAGAAAATATGAATGAGGGAACAAAAACTTATCAAGGAATGAGGAACAGTGTCAGTGCTATGGGCAGCAGAAACTTGTCTCAACAAAGGAGAGAAAATATGAATGAGGAACAGTGTGCAGTGCTATGGGCAAGCAGAGAAACTTGTCTCCAACAAAGGAGAGAAAATATGAATGAGGAACAGTGTGCTTGCAGTGCTATGGGCAGCAGAAAACTTATCTCAACAAAGGAGAGAAAAATATGAATGAGGAACAGTGTGCGCAGTGCTATGGGCAGCAGAGAAACTTGTCTCAGCAAAGGAGAAAAATGAATGAGGAACAGTGTAATGCGCAGTGCTATGGGCAGCAGAGAAACTTATCTCAGCAAAGGAGAAAATATGAATGAGGAACAGTGTTGGGAGAGAAACTTATCTCAGCAAAGGAGAGAAAATATGAATGAGGAACAATGTGCGCATGTGCTATATGGGCAGCAGAGAAACTTATCTCAATAAAAAGAGAAAATATGAATGAGGAACAGTGTGCGCAGTGCTATGGGCAGCAGAGAAACTTATCTCAGCAAAGGAGAGAAAATATGAATGAGGAACAGTGTGCGCAGTGCTATGGGCAGCAGAGAAACTTATCTCAGCAAAGGAGAGAAAATATGAATGAGGAACAGTGTCAAAATGCATGAATGAAAACTTATCTCAGCAAAGGAGAGAAAATGAATGAGGAACAGTGTGCATGATGAGCAGAAACTTATCTCAGCAAAGGAGAAAATATGAATGAGGAACAGTGTGCGCAGTGCTATGGGCAGAAAACTTGTCTCAGCAAAGGAGAGAAAATATGAATGAGGAACAGTGTGCGCAGTGCTATGGGCAGCAGAGAAACTTATCTCAGCAAAGGAGAGAAAATATGAATGAGGAACAGTGTGCGCAGTGCTATGGGCAGCAGAGAAACTTGTCTCAGCAAAGGAGAGAAAATATGAATGAGGAACAGTGAAAAGTGCTATGGGCAGCAGAGAAACTTGTCTCAGCAAAGGAGAAAAAATATGAATGAGGAACAGTGTGCTGCCCAGTGCTATGGGCAGCAGAGAAACTTGTCTCAGCAAAAGGAGAGAAAATAGAATGAGGAACAGTGTGCGCAGTGCTATGGGCAGCAGAGAAACTTATCTCAGCAAAGGAGAGAAAATATGAATGAGGAACAGTGTTGCATGCATGGGCAAAGGAGACTTATCTCAACAAAGGAAAAAATATGAATGAGGAACAGTGTGCGCAGTGCTATGGGCAGCAGAAAACTTATCTCAGCAAAGGAGAGAAAATATGAATGAGGAACAGTGTAAGTAGTGCTATGGGCAGCAGAGAAACTTATCTCAGCAAAGGAGAGAAAATATGAATGAGAACAGTGTGCGCAGCTATGGGCAGCAGAAAACTTATCTCAGCAAAGAGAAAATATGAATGAGGAACAGTGTGCAAGAGTGCTATGGGCAGCAGAGAAACTTATCTCAGCAAAAATATGGAGAGAAAATATGAATGAGGAACACTTAAAAGCAAAGGAGAAAATATGAATGAGAACAGTGTGCATGAGTGCTATGGGCAGCAGAGAAACTTATCTCAGCAAAGGAGAGAAAATATGAATGAGGAACAGTGTGCGCAGTGCTATGAGCAAGAGAAACTTATCTCAACAAAGGAGAAAAATATGAATGAGGAACAGTGTCGCAGTGCTATGGGCAGCAGAGAAACTTATCTCAACAAAGGAGAGAAAATATGAATGAGGAACAGTGTGCGCGAGTGCTAAGCAGAAACTTATCTCAGCAAAGGAGAGAAAAATGAATGAGGAACAGTGTCATAGTGCTATGGGCAGCAAGAAACTTATCTCAGCAAGGGAAAATATGAATGAGGAACAGTGTTGGCAGTGCTATGGGCAGCAGAAACTTCTCTCAACAAAAAGAGAGAAAATATGAATGAGGAACAGTGTCTGCATGAGTGCTATGGGCAGCAGAAACTTATCTCAACAAAAGGAGAAAAATATGAATGAGGAACAGTGTCGCAGTGCTATGGGCAGCAGAGAAACTTATCTCAACAAAGGAGAAAATATGAATGAGGAACAGTGTGCGCAGTGCTGGGCAGCAGAAAACTATCTCAACAAAGGAGAAAAATATGAATGAGGAACAGTGGGCAGTGCTATGGGCAGCAGAAAACTTATCTCAGCAAAGGAGAGAAAATATGAATGAGGAACAGTGTGCGCAGTGCTATGGGCAGCAGAGAAACTTATCTCAAGGAAAGGAATGAGAAAATTATGAATATCTCAACAAGAGAAAATTAATGAGGAACAGTGTGCGCAGTGCTATGGGCAAAGAGAAACTTATCTCAGCAAAGGAGAAAATATGAATGAGGAACAGTTAATGCGCAGTGCTATGGGCAGCAGAAACTTATCTCAGCAAAGGAGAGAAATATGAATGAGGAACAGTGTGTGCATGATGCTATGGGCAGCAGAAACTTATCTCAGCAAAGGAGAAAATATGAATGAGGAACAGTGTCTTTGAGTGCTATGGGCAGCAAGAAACTTATCTCAGCAAAGGAGAGAAAAATATGAATGAGGAACAGTGTCTGCGCAGTGCTATGGGCAGCAGAGAAACTTTCTCTCAACAAAGAGAGAAAATATGAATGAGGAACAGTGTCATCATGGGCAGCAAAACTTGTCTCAACAAAGGGAGAAAATATGAATGAAAGTGCTATGGGCAGCAGAGAAACTTGTCTCAGCAAAAGGAATGAAAATATGAATGAGGAACAATTAATGAACAGTGTCACGCAGTGCATGAGAGAAACTTGTCTCAGCAAAAGGAGAAAAATATGAATGAGGAACAGTTAAAGAAAGCTATGGGCAGCAGAGAAACTTATCTCAGCAAAGGAGAAAAAATATGAATGAGGAACAGTGTGCGCCAGTGCTATGGGCAGCAGAAAACTTGTCTCAGCAAAAGGGAGAGAAAATATGAATGAGGAACAGTGTGCGCAGCTGCTAGGCAGCAGAAAAAGCTTATCTCAGCAAGGAGAAAAATATGAATGAGGAACAGTCTGCAAATGACTACATGGGCAGCAGAGAAACTTGTCTCAGCAAGGAGAGAATGAGAACAGTGTCTTGCTGTAGGCATGAAACTTGTCTCAGCAAAGGAGAGAATGAGGAACAGTGTGCATGGTCTATGGGCAAAAACTTATCTCAACAAAGGAAACAATTAATCAACAAAGCAGAGAAAATGTCTCAACAATGAGAAAATATGAATGAGAACAATTAATGCAGTGCTATGGGCAGCAGAGAAACTTGTCTCAGCAAAGGAGAGAAAATATGAATGAGGAACAGTGTGCGCAGTGCTATGGGCAGCAGAGAAACTTGTCTCAGCAAAGGAGAGAAAATATGAATGAGGAACAGTGTGCGCAGTGCTATGGGCAGCAGAGAAACTTATCTCAGCAAAGGAGAGAAAATATGAATGAGGAACAGTATGCGTGCTATGGGCAGCAGAGAAACTTGTCTCAGCAAAAGGAGAAAATATGAATGAGGAGTGTCGCAGTGCTATGGGCACAGAAACTTATCTCAGCAAAGGAGAGAAAATATGAATGAGGAACAGTGTCGCGCAGTGCTATGGGCAGCAGAGAAACTTGTCTCAGCAAAGGAGAAAAATATGAATGAGGAACAGTTAATAGCAGTGCTATGGGCAGCAGAGAAACTTATCTCAGCAAAGGAGAGAAAATATGAATGAGGAACAGTGTGCGCAGTGCTATGGGCAGCAGAGAAACTTATCTCAGCAAAGGAGAGAAAATATGAATGAGGAACAGTGTGCGCAGTGCTATGGCAGCAGAGAAACTTCTCAGCAAAGGAGAAAATATGAATGAGGAACAGTGTCGCAGTGCTATGGGCAGCAGAGGGCTCAGCAGAAAAATATCTGAAAAGGAGAAAATATGAATGAGGAACAGTGTGCGCAAATGGGCAGCAGAGAAAATATGTCTCTCAGAAAGAGAGAGAAAATATGAATGAGGAACAATAATGCGCAGTGCTATAGGCAACAGAAACATCTCAACAAAAGAGAAAAATACGAATGAGGAAATTGTGCTGCTATGGGCAGCAGCAGAAACTTATCTCAACAAAGGAGAAAATATGAATGAGGAACAGTGTGCTTGAGTGCTATGGGCAGCAGAAGAAAACTTTATCTCAGCAAAGGAGAGAAAATGAATAAAGAGAGAACAGTTATCTGCTATGCAAAAACTTATCTCAAGAAAGGAAAAATATGAATGAGGAACAGTGTGCGCAGTGCTATGGGCAGCAGAGAACTTGTCTCAGCAAAAGGAGAGAAAATATGAATGAGGAACAGTGTGCGCAGTGCTAAGGCAGCAGAAACTTATCTCAACAAAGGAAAAAATATGAATGAGGAACAGTGGGCTATGGGCAGCAGAAACTTATCTCAACAAAAGGAGAGAAAATATGAATGAGGAACAGTGTGCAAGAGTGCTATGGGCAGCAGAGAAACTTGTCTCAGCAAAGGAGAGAATGAGGAACAGTGTCGCCCAATGGGCAGGAAAAACAGCAAAGGAGAAAAATATAATGAGGAACAGTGTGCGCAGTGCTATGGGCAGCAGAAACTTGTCTCAGCAAAGGAGAGAAAAATATGAATGAGGAACAATTAATGCATAGCTATGGGCAGAGAAAACTTATCTCAGCAAAGGAGAAAAAATATGAATGAGGAAATATGAATGATGCTGTGCTATGGGCAGAGAAAAGTCTAAGGAGAAAAATAGAATAGGAACTGGTGTGCTTGGTGCTATGGGCAAAGGATCTCAGCAAAGGAAAAATATGAATGAGGAACAGTGTGCGCAGTGCTATGGGCAGCAGAGAAAAACTCAACAAAGGAAAAATATGAATGAGAACAATGTGAATGAGGGCAGCAGAAACTTATCTCAGCAAAGGAGAGAAAATATGAATGAGGAACAGTGTGTAGTGAAACAGCTTTGTCTCAGCAAAGGAGAGAAAATGAATAGAATGAGTGAACAGTGCTATGGGCATGGCAAACTTGCTCATGGGCAAAAGAGAAACAGTGTCGCATGCTATGGGCAAAGGAGAGAAAATATGAATGAGGAACAGTGTGCAGTGCTATGGGCAAAGAAAACTATCTCAGCAAAGGAAAATATGAATGAGGAACAATTAATAGCAAAGGGGCAAAGAAACTTGTCTCAACAAGGAGAAAAATATGAATGAGGAACAGTATGCAGCATGAAAACTTATCTCAACAAAGGAAATATGAATGAGGAACAGTGTGCGCAGTGCTATGGGCAGCAAAACTTATCTCAACAAAGGAGAAAAATATGAATGAGGAACAGTATGCACAGTGCTATGGGCAGCAGAGAGAAACTTGTCTCAGCAAAGGAGAGAAAAAATGAATGAGGAACAGTGCGTATGTGCTATGGGCAGCAGAGAAACTTATCTCAACAAAGGAGAGAAAATATGAATGAGGAACAGTGTCATGAGTGCTATGGGCAGCAGAAGGTCTCAAGCAAGAGAAAAATATGAATGAGGAAAAGGTTATGCGCCTTGATGCTATGGGCAGCAGCAGGAGAAAATATGAATGAAACTGTATCCAGTGCTATGGGCAGCAAGGAGAAAGGAAAAATATGAATGAGGAACAGTGTGCGCAGTGCTATGGGCAGCAAACTTGTCTCAGCAGGAAAAATATATGAGAAAAGTGTGTCTGCTATGGGCAGCAAAGGGAGAAAAATATGAATGAGGAACAGTGTGCAGTGCTATGGGCAGCAGAGAAACTTGTCTCAGCAAAGAAAAATATGAATGAGGAACAGTGTGCTTATGATGGGCATGAAACTTATCTCTCAAGGAAAGGAGAAAATATGAATGAGGAAAGAGTGTGCGCAGTGCTATGGGCAAGAAACTTATCTCAGCAAAAAGGAGAGAAAATATGAATATGAGGAACAGTGTCTATGGGCAGCAGAAGCTATGGAGCAAAGGAGAAAAATTGTCTCAGCAAAGGCAGCAGAAAATATCTCTCAAATGGAGGAACAGTGTGAGGAACAATTAATGCGCAGTGCTATGGGCAACAGAGAAACTTATCTCAGCAAAGGAGAGAAAATATGAATGAGGAACAGTGTGCGCAGTGCTATGGGCAGCAGAGAAACTTATCTCAGCAAAGGAGAGAAAATATGAATGAACAACAGTGCTATGGGCAGCAGAGAAACTTATCTCAGCAAAAGGAGAGAAAATATGAATGAGGAACAGTGTCGCAGTGCTATGGGCAGCAGAACTTATCTCAGCAAAGGAGAGAAATATGAATGAGGAACAGTGTGAATGCTATGGGCAGCAGAAAACTTATCTCAGCAAAGGAGAAAATATATGAATGAGGAACAGTGTATGCTATGGGCAGCAGAGAAACTTGTCTCAGCAAAGGAGAGAAAAATATGAATGAGGAACAATTATGCGCAGTGCTATGGGCAGCAGAGAAACTTATCTCAGCAAAGGAGAGAAAATATGAATGAGAACAGTGTCGCAGGTGCTATGGGCAGCAAGAAACTTGTCTCCAGCAAAGGAGAGAGAAAATATGAATGAGGAACAGTGTGCAGGATCTCAGCACAGTGTATCTCAGCAAAACTTATCTCCATAGGGAGAAAATATGAATGAGAACAGTGTGCGGTGCTATGGGCAGCAGAGAAACTTATCTCAGGAGAGAAAATATGAATGAGGGAACAGTGTGCATGGTGCTAAGGCAGCAGAAAAACTTATCTCCAACAAAGGAGAAAAATATGAATGAAACAACAGTGTGCAGTGCTATGGGCAGCAGAAACTTGTCTCAGCAAAGGAGAAAAAATGAATGAGAACAGTGTGCGCAGTGCTATGGGCAGCAGAGAAACTTATCTCAGCAAAGGGAGAAAATATGAATGAGGAACAGTGTGCGCAATGGGCAGCAAAAACTTATCTCAGCAAAGGAGAGAAAAATATGAATGAGAACAGTTAATGCTTAGTGCTATGGGCAGCAGAGAAACTTATCTCAGCAAAGGAGAGAAAATATGAATGAGGAACAGTGTGCGCAGTGCTATGGGCAGCAGAGAAACTTATCTCAGCAAAGGAGAAAATATAAAATGAGGAACAGTGTAAGCTTGCTATGGGCAGCAGAAAACTTATCTCAGAAAGGAGAAAATATGAATGAGGAACAGTGTGCGCAGTGCTATGGGCAGCAGAGAAACTTATCTCAGCAAAGGAGAAAATATGAATGAGGAACAGTGTGAATGGGCAGCAGAAAACATCTCAGCAAAAGGAGAGAAAATATGAATATGAGGAACAGTTAATGCTTACTGGGCAGCAGAGAAACTTATCTCAGCAAAGGAGAAAAAATATGAATGAGAACAGTGTCGAAAATGCTATGGGCAGCAGAGAAACTTATCTCAGCAAAGGAGAATGAAACAGTATGAATGATGGGCAACAGAGAAACTTATCTCAACAAAGGAGAAAAAATATGAATGAGGAACAGTGTGCGGTGCTATGGGCAGCAGAAACTTACTCAGGAGAAAAAATGGAGAGAAAATATGCTATGGGCAGGAAAACTTGTCTCGAGAAAGAAAATGAATGAGGAACAATGCAATGGGCAGCAGAAAGGAAAAAAATATGAATGAGGAACAGTGTCTTGAGTGCTATGGGCAGCAAAACTTTGAGCAAAAGAAAATATGAATGAGGAACAGTATGCGCATGCTATAGGCAGCAGAGAAACTTATCTCAGCAAAAGGAAGAAAAATATGAATGAGGAACAGTGTGCAGTGCATGGGCAGCAAAACTTATCTCAACAAAGGAGAGAAAATATGAATGAGGAACAGTTAATATGAGTGCTATGGGCAGCAGAGAGAAACTTGTCTCAGCAAAGGAGAGAAAATATATGAATGAGGAACAGTTAATGTGCATGCTATAGGCAGCAGCAAAAGGAAAAATATTAATGAGAACAGTGTCTGCATGGGCAAGAGGAAAGGGAGAAAATATGAATGAGGAACAGTGTCTTGATGCCTATGGGCAGCAGAGGAAACTTGTCTCAGCAAAGGAGAAAATATGAATGAGGAACAGCTATGGGCAGCAGAGGAACTTATCTCAACAAGAGAGAAAATATGAATGAGGAACAGTATGCATGCTATGGGCAGCAAGAAACTTATCTCAGCAAGGAGAGAGAAAATAGATGAATATGAATCAACATGGGCACAGAATTATCTCAGCAAAAGAAAAAACATGAATAACATGAAGAGTGTTTATCAGAAAATCAATAGGAAGATGGGTTGCAAATAGAAATGCTGGTGAAAGGATAAATTTAAGGAGGCATCAGATGCAGTGATTGTGTGTGAGAAGACTGAGGCCAATGATGAACAGAGCTTTTGTTAATGAAGTTGAACAAACTCTAACATAAGAGAAATGAATGAGAATACTACTGGTGCACTTATCTTTAGAAATGAAAAATATGAATATGAGGAACAGTTTTTCCCAGAAACATCTCCAATGGAAAAATATGAATGAACATCCCTGCTATGGGCAATCATTCAGCCAAAGACAATAAATGAAAATTATTTGAGGGAAACGATCAAAAAAGGAGAAAAAATGAATTTGCATTCTATGGGCAGAAGTATCAGGAAAAATATAATAATTCTGCAATCTCCTTTGTGTCATTTGGAACAGTGTGCAAACTATGCAGCACCTCTCAGGAAGGAGAGTCTGAATGAGAACAGTGTGCCTCTGGGCATTCAGGAGCCTAAACTATATGGGAACATGACAAAGTGCTATCCTGCAGAATGATCAACAAAGGAGAAAAATATGAATGCCACAATTATACAGTGCTATGGGCATGAGAAACTAAAAAGGAGACTATGAATGAGGAACAGTGATTTTTTTAATAAAAATATTTTTGTTGTGTCGCCAGTGCTATGGGCAGCAGAGAAACTTTCTCAACAAGGGTTAAATAATGTTTTTAATCTTACTCAATATGAAAGGACCCTATGGGCAGCAGAATCACCTCAGGGAAAAAAAGTTTATTCACCCTAAGCAGAGATTATCTCATTGATAATTGAATGAAATTTGCATATAAAAGGCAAAAAAACTCAGTGCAAAAAAAAAATATGAATGACAGTGTGCAGATATGGGCAGCAGAGAAACTTATCTCAAAAGGATTAATGAGGAACAGTGTGCGCAGTGCTATTTGAAGAAACTTGTCTCCACAAAATATTGAAACAGTGTTACAATGCTATGGGCAGAACAATATATCTCAGAAAGGAGATTATGAATGAGGGAACAGTGTGCGCAGTGCTATGGGCAAATTAAATCTACAAAGTATTCAGAATATTCCAGATCTCTCAGCAAGGCCTATGAATGAGGAACAGTGCATCAAAAACTATCTCAACAAAGGAGAGAAAAATATGAATGAGCCCTATGGGCAGAACAACAAGGAGAGAAAATTAATAAGGCATCTATTATGGGCCCTCTCAAAAAGCAGGCAAATATACAAGAAGAAATTGTCAGAATTTATGGGCTATAAACTTATCTCAGCAAAGGAGAAAATATGAATGAGGACAGTCTCTTCTCTGTCTCAGCAAAGGAGAAAAAATTGAGAACAGTGTCGCCCGGTGCTAAATCTCTCAAAAGGATAATGAGGAACAGTGTGCATCTAAAAGATCCGAAAGAAGAAAATTTGAAAGCTCTTTTTAATTTAGCTGTAAGTACTTATCAAGCAAAAGATTCAGTACAATGTTCTGGGGATGCTTTTCAGCAAAAAACTTTTCATGGAATTGGTTTCTTAAAACCTATTGAAAAGACCTCAGAAGTGAGTACAAAAAGAGAATTTTGAATGCTCCTTGTCTGCTCCCTTCTGTCTCAGCAAAGAAAAATATAACATGCAAATCGACCCCCATTTGAGAAGCAAGCTCATTTTTATGCAGGGTAATGCATTTTCTAAACTGGCAGCCACAAATCAAAATTGATGAAAAATATGAATACTTTGATGATCGAAGCAAGTGAGTGTTATGACATGCAATTAACCCCAATCTTTGACCAGCAACCCCATAGAAAACTTATGGAGCATTATAAAGTACAGGCTCTTGAGAAAGAATCAAAAAAATGTTGAGCAAAAAAGAGAAGATTTCATTGTGAATTTGCATATCCAAATGGGAATTCAATGCTTGGAAGATGAGATTGCCAGAACTTAATCAAGTCAATGCCAAAAGGGTTGAAAAAAGGTTATTCAAAATAAAGGAGGACCCATAGATCATTAAATATTTTTGAACTATATTACCTATTATAAATAAATTATACCTCTATCATTTTTTTTTATTTAAAAGCTGTTCATTTTAGGCCCTTAACTTATGTTATGTCTCTATTGATTACTAGTTGCAGGAAATAAATGAGCACTTTTTTTTAAAAATACTTTTTGTCAGAATAATTTTTTCCTAAATCTCATTTTTATATTTATTCAAAATTATAATTATCAATAGAATACCTTTAATGTGAGTAAAATTTGCTTTTTATTTGACTAGGTGATTGGGAAGGAGTCTTTTAGAATAAGGACCTATATTAGTAAGATTAAAATTAGTTTGACCACAAAAAAATAGGCTCTTAAAAAAAATTTAAGTTTCTCTTCTCCGAAAAAAAAAAATCAGGTGAGTTTTTATTGAATAGCACTGTACATCATTGATGTGGATGAAGCTTTGCCCTCAGCACAGGATGGATGTGCCTCAAAATTCTTTATGAGTGTTCCCCATATCTTACTATTTGAGAAAAATAAGTGATGTTATCCACTAAATTAATCTGTTATGCAGAATTGTACAAGAACATGCATGGAGTTGAACAACAAAGAGGTGAGAGCCAGAAGAGACAATGTGTCAATACAGAGATGTGAGTTATGCTTTAGGAGAAGGTTTCGATATCAGGTGCTACAATTTCCCCACCAGTAATGAAATAGCAGCAGTTTTTGTTGGAGAAAATGGCACCCTTTGAAAATAGAGACATTGTTGTGTATCCCGGAGTTGATCTTCCTGAAAAAATATCTTACACATCCATGGGCCCTATGAGCTAGCCAATTCTGTTTCTCCATGGGAATTTGGATGTCATGGAAAAAAATGTCAATATGTAGAGGTGTGTAAATCATCTAACAATGCAAGAATACTACAGATGTCATCTTGCATTTAGAGGTTGGTTTAGTGTTATTCACAGAGCTGAAAAATTATTTTAACAGTATGTTGTGGATTCATATGTCAAGGTTGCAGGTTGCAATATCTTAGGAACAATCAGGTCCAGTTGTGAGAGGGGAAAGGTACAATGGATTGATTGATTATTTAAACAGGAGCAGATGAGAATATTGAACCAGGAGTGTCAGTGATACTGCCTTCCTCATTCACAAGCAGTTCAAGGAATATGCATCAATATTTTCAGGATGCCATGTCAACTGTTTCAAAATATGGTAAGTTAGACTTGTTCATCATTTACACTTGCAACCTAAAGTGACCTGAGATAATTAATAATCTACAGCAAAATGAAACACCTGAAAATAGGCCAGATTTAATTGCCTAAGTGTACAAGTCACACCTTGCAGAAGCTATGAGGGACATAAAGGATAAACACATTTTTGGGTGCCAGTTGGTTTGTGTTGATGTCATTGAGTTTCAGAAGAGAGGTTTGCCAATTGCCACATGTTGGTAGGGTTGAGAAATTTAGGACAAACTCAGAAACAGCAATGACAGGATTGTGACAGCTGAAAATTCCTGATGCCAATGATGATCCAGTCTTGCATGATTTAGTAAAAAAAATGCATGATACATGGTCCTTGTGGAACAGATAATCCTTCTTCCCTTTGTATGGGAAAATTTCTTTGGCTCATGCCAAAAGAAATTTCCAAAGAACTACAGAGATGAAATGCTTCTGAATTTGAATGGTTATCCAGAGTACAGAAGATGCAATACTGGAGTCACAATTGACAATGAAACATTGTGCAGTTGCCTAAAATAAAAGTCAGAACTCACATTAATGACAAATTTGTTCATCAGGAAAGCATTGTATATCTTCAAGTGATGTAATGAATATGCCTACTTGGGTGAAAAATTATGATTGGCTGGTGTCAGATAAATACAGACTGATTAAGGTAGGGATGAATTTGGCTCACTATTGCAGTTAAAAACACTAAATATCCATTATGGTTACCTGCGAGATTTGTCCTGCTTGGTTACAAGGGAAACCATTTTGACTTTGAACAAATATATCTCTTTCCGGGACATATCATCAAGTAAGTACAAACATGATAGAGCTTCTGCAGATCAAGAGACCACCTAGCAAGCTCATGATAAAATTACCTAATTATCTCTTGATTGCCAATATGTTTCTCCTCCAGAAGCTATGTAGAGACTATCAGAGTTCAAGTTACATGACACATTTCACAATATCTACAGACTTGCTGTACATCTTGAAGACCAGCAAAAGGTTTACTTTTCACAGAGGCAATGCTCAACAAGCTGCTCAGGCACAAGGGACCGGATCATGACCCTCACTTGTTACATGGTTTAAACTGAATGATGATGATTGATGATGCAAGGAATCACTCATACCCCAACATTCTGCTGCATTATGTTTTACTAAGTGCTCTAGAAAATGGACACCAAATTTAAAAGAATACTAATATTATCAGTAGAATGTATACAGTGAATCCTAGACACACAGAAAATTTCCTTGCTGCTGCATGTTTAAGGCAGCATGGAGTGAGATATGTTGTCACAAACGATGACACATTGGAACATGCTATGCCTGAGATATGGTGCTAAATGATGACACATGCCCATGCTTTGCAGAAACTGTGCCTGTCAGATATTTACAGTTGCATGTTGCCCTGTGCATGCATATGAACCCTGCAAATGCTCTTCACCTGTGGACCACTCACAAGGAATCCATGATTGAAGATTTCTTGCACCCAGGTTTTAATGCAGAAAACATGGCACTGCACTCAAATGATGAATTCTGATAGAAACTGACATTAATTGTTTAGCAACTGGGCTGCCTGAATCTATTGTAGTACTGCAGCTTGACCATCATGAAGACCTCAAACACCATTGCATTGCAACACTTACTGATGAACAGAGACAGATTGCTAATGCTGTGCTTGAATCTGTAGATAAGAAAAGAAAGGTGAGGTGTCCAAAACTCCTGTTTCTATGTAGATACACCAGGAGGTTGTGGTAAAACTTATATGTTTAATATCATAATTTCTTATCTGAAAAGGAACAACTGCAACATGTGCAGTGGTGCTTATCCATAGTTTGTTCTAATTATTTGTCCCACTATCCACAGAGGTTCAAATTTGTAATGTAGGACAGCCACTTCAGACCATGCAAATTATTTACAAAACCTGGATTTGATCATCTTGAATCTTGTGATCCCTTCATTTGCTTTCATGCTATTGATAAAGCCTTGTGAGATATCACTGGAATTGCTGCTACTTTTGGTGATGAAGTTGTGCTCTTGGGGGAGATTTTCCTCAAGTCCTACCCATATTGCCAAGAGGAAGCTGTGAGACAATTTGATCTGCATTAAAAATTCTCCTCTATGACTGATTTTCATTCAATACAGATTAAGCCAAACAGCAGGACAAAGGAGATTGAAATGAATTTGCAGCTTGGCAATGGAACATCAAGTGGCTTCACAAGATCCTAATCTCATGATGACTCAAATTTCTAAAATTTGACAGCTGGTGGATGATGTCTGATCTGATGAAAAGGAGCAGAGTAATTTTTTCACCAAAGAACTCAGTTTGCCTCCTTTGAATAAAATTTTTAGATGACTTCCAGGTGACTGCACCTATTATAGTACAGATAAAGTTTTGACAGATGATCCTGTTGAGGGTGAGTGCTACCCACTTCTAAACTCTTTGACACCATCAGGAATGACTCTTCATAAATTGAGTTTAAAACCTGGCTCAATAGTAATGCTTTTTTTGTAACATTTCTATCCAGAATGGACTCTGCAAGGTACAAGAATGAAAATGGTGGCCATGCATCCACATTCAATTGAGGTTTCCTTGATTAGTGGCTCACTAATTGACAGACATGTTCTTATCCCCAGAATAAAGCTGGCCTCTAAAAAACTAAACTTGCCATTCACTTTGGAGAGAAACCAGTTTCCTGTCCATTTGTCATATACCATGGCATTTAACGAATTCACAGGGGCAGACATTTGAGAAGGATGGGATTGTTCTTACCGCAGCCAGTATTCAGTCACTGGCAATTGTATATAGCATACTCTAGAGCTCGCAACCTCTCTGATGTAAGGGTTAAGGTGATGGAGACAGACAAGGAAGTAGAAGAGTGCAAACTGTTACTAAAAACATTGTCTGCCAAAAGGTACTGACTTGAAAGAGTGGAGTGTTTTCAGAAATTCTGGAGACTCTTGATTGCATTAGGTATGTGTCCTTGGTTTATATATATATATATATATATATTATAAATTAATTGATTTAAAACCATATTTTAAATCAATTAATTTATAATATTAATGCTTTGTAAGTTTACATTGAGCACTATTTTGTAAAAATAAAAATATCTATAAGAACACAGGATTATATATCTTACTGTTCTTTCTTTTTATTTATATATATATATATATATATATCCCACACACACATAAATCAATAGCTTTCAAAAGAGGAAACTATTTATATGTGGCATGTATTATATAGTTTTGTACATATATAGGTCTAATGTTTTCTGTATTTATATTGGCGGAAACTGGCATGACCCTATGTAGGGAGTACTACGGACTTATTGGCATTGGCAATCTTTGCACACATGGTGAATACTCTCAAGTATCTCTGTGTGTTATTTATTTTTCCCAATCTATGAGTACTGTATGTTAAAAACAGATAGATTTAATAGCTAAACTTTATGTATATACCTGTACAAATAATATACAATTTTACTATTTACTACCTAAGTATCTCATTCTATTATATATGTAGAGATTTTAATTGCTCCTTCTTCAATGCATTATTTTTATACTTACATATATGTAAAAAAAGTTTGTTTACTCAACATTCTATTAGTCAGTCCATTGAAATTCCACGGGTCCCACTAGTTCAGTAATAAGATTAATTTATAAACTTTTTGGTTATTTTTTTTTTAATAGAGATTGAGCATACAATCTGTAAGTAAACAGATGGATGTTTTGAGGAGTGGGACAGAAAATTTCTTCTTCTTTTATGTGCCGTGTCTCTTCAGGACGTAGGCGATCGTGGCTCTCCACTTCCTCCTATCCCTTATCAATGTTTTGTCTTTTTGCTACTTCTCCCAGACCCTGTTCTGTCATCCCTTTACTGCTTAAGCCCACTATGTCATGCATTGCTTCCCCTTATCCCTCTTTCCCTCTATCTGCTCTGTGAGTATCAGATTTTCCAAGCCTTTCTTTCTCCTTATGTCCCAGAAATTTCAGTTGCCTAGTGAACAGAAAAGAATGGAAACTGATGTACTGACTGGCTTAGCGTTTTAAGCATGCAAATAGGAGTAGATAGATTGGCTTATTGTCCTATTCACACTCATCCTTAGTCTTTTGAACAGGAGTAGAAGTTTTTCCCTTGTTTCCTGTTTAGGATTCCGTTTCTGGTTCCTTCTAAAGTTTTTTCATTATCTTTTACTCCTAGTAGCCCCTTGCGTTTTAGTGGCATTATCACCTTGCTTGGAGTGAATTGATTAAAAAAAAATCCCACAGAGATGATATCATTCTTAGTATTCTTTAAGTGCCTAATAGATGGAGGTGGGGGTAGAACTTTTCTTTTTTTTTTTTTTTGAGAAATTATTCACCTCATGAGCTTATTAAGTCAACCTTATTTTATTTATTAATTTTATATTTTTTTGAATTAAATGATTTTCTGACCCTCCTTTTATTAACACCATTCTGTTTATTGCATGTTAAGAGAAATTCCACCCCTCAATTATTAAGCCCCCCCCCCCACCTTTATATGAGGCATCTAAGATATATTTATGCCTATGTATATACTCTGATTTCCAATACTACTAAAAAAAAAACATACTGGCCTAACTTAGGCATCTATCCAAAAAGATGTCATATGCTTCTTTCTTCAATGTTCCCTCTTTAGCAGTGTTTAGTAGTGTTTCTTATTATTATTATTATTATTACTTGTAGTTCAGTACCTTTTGCTTTATTGACAGAATGATGATCAAGTGCCAAATCTGAATTGTTTGTTTGTTTAAAATTTCAGTTTCATCCAAATTGAGTTTACGTATGTTTGTGGGTGTGCATGTATATTTTAATTCAATGACCGGCTGAAAAATATTTCTATAAAAGAAAATAACAATTACTGGTTGTAGAATGGGCCAGCCAAAATATTGTGTTCACAACAAAAGCAACACAAAGTCTGGGTTCAGTAGTTCAAAGAACATTTGGAATAGTAATGACTTCTCTCAAAATTATGAACAACTTTACTCATATTGCTTTGTATTTTTCCATGCATTCTCCTGTTTACATCAGGGTAATGAAATGGGTGTGTCAACTTTAATGACAGCACAAATCAAACAAATAAAGATCACAAAACTTTTCTTTTATTACTGGATTATGGCTATATAGCATTGAAACACCAGTTCCCTGTACGATCACTGAAGTTAAGCAACGTCGAGCCTGGTTAGTACCTAGATGGGTGACCTCTTGGAAATACCAGGTATTGTAATGGATAATGACTCGGAATTGTTAATCAGAAAGCTGAGTTCCAATTTCGGTTGGGTTCATTATATTCACTTACATGCAAATGCCCTTGGGAAAGGTATGAATTCACCTCTTCTCCCCCAGCTATTGGGGAGATGACTTGTATGATTAAATCATTATTATGTCACCCTACCCCCTCAAATTCTCCTGATGAGTGGAGTGAATGATTGCATAAAGATTTGTCTACAAAACTCCAGAGCCAAGGTGCTGAATATAATATCAATCAGTTAACTGAAAAATTTTGTTTGTATTAATCCTATCTATCTATCTATCTATCTATCTATCTATCTATCTATCTATATATATATATATATATATATAGTAAGGTAAAAAGCCCATTGGTATATAAACCAAGTGGATCCTAGTAAAATGAAAATATTAGATCTGATTCACAAAAAAGAGCTTAATGTATTTTATTTATAAAGAGACATATAATTAACAATCAAACAAATCCTTTTACCTCATATGAGGGAATAAACTATTTCAGTAGATGATGAAAGTGGTTGTCTGTCTTTTCAACCTCAGAGTGGAATGAAGTTCATATTTGTAAGGTTAGAGGAAGCAGGATAGAGTAGTTAGCTTTCATTGGAAGCTAAAGGGTCAACCTAAACCATAACTTGCCAAAAACATCTAATACAAAGTTTAAGGGGACATGGGTCATTTAATGACTTACAAGTTCTTGTTTGTGTCTACATGAAAAGCTACATATTAAGTTTTCTAAAAAATAATGATCTATTAAATCAGCGTAATAAAGTAACTGTTATATGTAGATGTTGTATGTTTGCCTTTAAATATAGTTAATAAATTTTCATAAAAAATCTATGTATTACAATTATATATCCATTATTTTATTATATATAATGATACATGTAATATTGATTTAATTTCTTGATTTTTTTAATTTTAAATATTGCCTTCTATTAAAGCCCATTGAATAAAATAAGTATTACATTTTAAGTTCAAAATTATATATAAAATGATTTAATAATATTATAGAAGTCCCTTAAGATTGTTCTCAAATATATATTAAAATAATTTTAAAAAACTAAAATTAACCTATTGTTAGATATATATATCTCTTGGATTATTTCATCGTATCTTAATGGTGTTGCATTTAATATGACAGTTCCTCAAGGCATGTATGAATA